>CM021106.1:378290197-378707543 GCA_007115665.2 Sequoiadendron giganteum | reverse complement strand
GAGCTCGTGAAATAGGCTCCGATCCAGGTAATAAGTCAACCTTAAAATCAATATCTCTCTTCGGTGGCATTCCCGGAATGTCATCTGGAAAGACATCAGAGAACTCCTGAAGTACGGGATGACTATCTAGAGATACCTTCTCCTCTCCATCCTAAACTCAAGTCATCAACTAAAACAGCAAACAACTGACATCCCTGTCTAACACATCTCCTCAACTGCATAGTTGAGATCATCCTCAAGGATATCGGCCTCAGAACTCCTATAATCTCAATCTCACTCCCAGATGCATCAATGCATTGAATCGACTTTCGTCAACAATCAATCACTGCTCGGTGAGTCTCAAGCCAATCCATACCTATGACAACATCATAGGATCCCAAAGGTATAACTCGAAGATCTAAAGTGGTATGAAGTGGCCCACTCTTCAATCTACAGTTCGGCACTATGGAATGCGATGCAACCTTTGCACCTAACGCTAACTCAACCTGCCACCTATCGCCTTGCCTTACGGCTCCCAGTCTGCAACGTGACACTATAGATGAAGAAATAAAAGAGTCGGATGCTCCTGAATCAAAAAGGATAGTAACCGGGTTACCAAATATCATACCTTGAGTCTCAACAACAGTACCCTGATGCTCTGCCTGGCGGTTATCAATCGCTGCGAATACACGGTGCCCTCTGCCTGCATCACCCACTGTCAGCTCTGACGCTGCTGGTCTCTGAGTGAACCCCGATGTGCTCTTATTGGGGCACATCCTAGCAATATGGCCCTGCTGACCACAAGAGAAACAACCTGTTCCTCTACTCTGACCTCTGTCTCCTGCTGGTGCACTCGACTGCTGAGCATTACCTCTATAAGTAGACTGAAAACTCTGAGTGGGTTGCTTAGAATTGAAACGCTTCATGCGCCTCCAGTTCCTGTTACTCTGTCCTTGCTGAAAACCCTTCCGCTTCCCTTGGGAAGACTGCTAATGACTACCCTGTGCTGATGCCTGCTGAGTCTTAGGAGGCACTACCCCCTGTGACTGACCACCTCGAACACTAGACCTAGCTCTTGCATTACTGCCAATAACAACTCCTGCCTGACCTCCCAGTGCCATAGCCAGGTTCTCCTCCACAAGCCGTGCCTTCTCCATAGCTACCTCCATAGACTTGGGTTCAAAAACCCGCACTCCTCCACTGATACGGGCGTTTAAGCCCCTGACAAAATGCTATACAAGCATCCCCTCATCATCACCAATCCCAACAAACTGCTTAAGTTCATAAAACCGCCTCTCGTACTGGTCTACAATCAAGGCCAACTGTCGTAAAGCATGGAACTCATCGCCTCTACGCTGACGCCAGTGATCTGAGAGAAAACGGGCTCTGAACCACTCTAAGAAGATCTCCCATGATACAGTACTCATATCGATGTGGAGCTTCTGCTCCTCTATCTTCCACCAAGTGGCTGCAAAACCACGGAGGTGAATAATAGCGCACCGCGCTTTGGTATTACTGTCATAAGGCTGCATGGAAAAGCATCGATCCAATCCTATCAACCAAATCTCAGCCTCTAGTCCTGTACCTACTCCATCAAACAATGGAGGTTGTGACCGAATAAGGTCTCTCATATGAGAAGATGCTACCCTATCTGACTACGCTGGAGCTACTCTTGCCCCAGGGTTAACCTCTGCATCTACCTGCTTCGGACCTAGAAGTGTCAAAGCGTCTTCCAAAGCTTTTCGGGCAGCTTCGACCCCTGGAGGGTCATGATGTCCACTGCCTCCTGGACCATTCTGTGAGGCTTGATGTTCCTTCTGATCTGGTATGAGTGTAACATGCGGCGGAGAGTCAGGTTGACTCCCTGCAGGTACCTCTTCTCGACCACGTCCACGTCCTCTCCCTCGTCCGCGTTTAGGAGGCATACTCCTACACAGACACAAAAGGGATATTAGACTAGGTACACTTGAAACCCTACGCAACTAAGCTTAATGGGTACAACATAATCCCAGAGTGCCCAGTGTTTAAACCTAGGCTCTGATACCATGTGTAATGCCCTGCCACACAACCCTAGAGGAAGTTTCAATTCACTAAACAAGCGTACTAAATTTTTTTTTTTTAAAGAAGTAAAAGAAGTGAATTAAACCCACATGTTCAACTAAATTGAAAACCTCCCCTAGGGTTACATAACTGAGATTACATAAACCCCATTAACCAATCAACATTAAAAAAATACATTGAAAATAAATACACAAGTAATAACATTTTACATCAAAGAAAAGTACAAGATAAAGATGAAGCATTCATTTATATAAATCAGTTACAAAGGTCTATTACAATCCTCATTCCCAGAATGAGTATAAATACATAAGTCTGAATATTACAAGATCCACCTCATACACAAGAGGGGTAAAATTAACATTATTACAAATGAGATACCAAGTACAAGAATCCTAAAGTAAGCAAAGAGAGATGTCCATCAAGAGTCTCACCAACAAGTACTGAAGATCAAGGGGACCCAATGGTTATGGTGCATGTTCCACCCAACCATGTGGTACCCGAAGGACCAACCCCCATGCTAGGAGATAGTAACCAAGTAACATGGCCGAGAAACCTACCACCTCAAACCAAAGGCAGACTCATACTGATAAAAACTGACTCAACCACACATATGCACAATAAAGTTAAAACTCTAATCATGGTTCCATTGCTTCCAGACATAATATGATCAAATGAGCTAAAAGAACATATGCACAACATAACACACGGTGTTATCCTAGACAGAGTGTCATCACAAGGTTTTTCAAGAGATATCCTCTGGGCATTCTTCATAGGCTTCAGAAATCCTGGTGGCCTCAACTGAATCCCGACACTCATACAAACTCAAGCGGAATCATCTATCTCTCATAGAGACGAGATAGTGATCTTGCCATTCTAGGCCTTCTCACTCACCCCAAGTCTAAACAAACCCTTGTGCCTGTGAGTGAGGTTAACTTATCTTGGTTAATGTGAACTACATCCTAATATGCTAAGTATATTTACTTTAGTTTTCAGTTGTTAAAAATCACTTCTGAAGGTTTCCCGGTTTACCTCTTTAGGCTCCGGCCCTTCACAAAAGCCAATCTTCTAATTGGATAACACACTACGAAACTAACTCCAAGGGTTACTCAAGTGCTACAGAATTGAACCAATAAAACTCTCTCCAATCCTAGGAGGCAACACAAAGAATTCTACTCCAATACTAGGAGGACAAGATGAATGTAACACAACCCAAGGGAAATCAAACAATATTATAACAAGGGAATGACCCACGTGTAACTGGAAGACTTTTACAATTCCACTTCACAATAATCATTCACAAAATAAAACATTAATGAATACAATCAATGAACTCATGCATTGGCAATATAATTTCTATATTTGGTTATTCTAAAACCATGTTCCTATCTAATGCATTTTCGCAGCAATTAGAATAATGTCATTCAAAGTTTACAATTGTAACAATAGATTCCCATAACATAACTATTTTCGCAACATATGCTAATCATGGTTAATACTAGACCTAACCAAAATTGATTATCCATGTCATTACATAACCTTATTTTAACAAAATATTAAAACCATACTGGTCAAGAAAATCTTCTCATATTTAAATTTACTAAGCACTTATTAAAATCAAAACGTATTTCGTAATCCAAACGAAATTAATTATACAATGAAATCTTTAAATAAAATTAAATCTACCATATATATAATATTAATTAAATTCTATATATATATATATATATATATATATATATATATTAAAATATTATATATATATATTCATATATAATAATAAAAAAATACATATTATATATATATATACAAATTAAAATTATATATATATAAAGTAAATTAAATTAAAATAAAAATAACCTTAAAATCGAAATAAAATAAAACAAAATTAAAAAAATTGAAAACAATTAATAAAAGACTTAATTTATAAAACAAAATTAATAAACGAAGGTTTAAAGCCGATCACAAGTATTAATGTCGGGACCGGACAGTACCTCGTCCGACGGACGGTACCACCGGTACCGCAGTCCCATCAAGTGCAAATGCCGACTGTACACTGTGTACAGTCGGTCAGTAGGCGACGTAGGGGCCGCAGTCCCCAGTGGACAGTGTGCCCCTCGTACGGGTGGCACACTATGCAGTGGGTACTGCGTACCCACTGTACATAAATAAAAACTGGTGGGGGCCGAGCCCCCCACCAAACATTACAAATTTTTTTTCAAATAAAAATTTCGAATGACATAAGTTTCGGACGGAACAAAAGAATTTCGGACGAATAAAAAAAATTCGGACGAAATTAATTTCGTACACAGGTACGATATGCCAGGCCGTACGCGGCCAAAAATAAAAATGGCATAATAAAATTTTAACATACAAAAAAATTTATATATATAATACTATAGGTTGCATATATCATTTCCAGAAAATGGTATATGCAATGTATATTATTATATATGTAATTTTTTTTTCCAGAACTTTCAATACTAGGGTAATTGAAGAAAAAATGTATAAACAACCAGAAAATGATTTTCTTTTGCAACCATAGCAAACTTTCCAACAAAGATTAAATTGAGAAAACAATAAAACCATTCCCTTTCCTTTGTGTTTTCAAAATTTCAATGACACAAGAATAATGATTCAAAGATCTGGTTTTCTCTTCCACCATTTTTCTAATAGGGTTTGCATCTCCAAAATAAATAAATCTGAATATCAAAATAATGGAGTTTAACCTAGGGTTTCAAGAAAATTCCCCATTTGCAAATTTCTTCAAATTTAAACAAACTAGGTTAAACTAGAAATATTAAAACAAGAAAAAAAAAGGAAAACCTGGTTATTTGTAGCCACCAAGATTATTGATGCAGACTTTCCTTTGAGCTCTTCACAATTCTTTTTCCACAATGCCAAGAAATTTCCAGCAAGCTTCAATCTACTAATTCCACCTTCTTTATAGAATTTCTCTCCCTTTTCAATTTAATTCTTCAACCAGAAATAATTTCTTAAACTTTCATCAAAAATTTCTCCAACAATTTTCCTGCCTGTCCAAAAAAATGAAGCAAGAAGAATCCCCCAAATTTTCTGCCCTAAACTTATAAAATAACAATTCCAAAATAACCTAATGTAACCCTAATTCACTTTCAAATGCAAAAGTTGAATTTACAAGTTAATTTCATTTCCCTCTTTTTCAAAAGCCCTAACTTTTGACTTTTAATTAAAATTCTAATTTCTCAATATTCCCTTTTTGATTTAATTTAAACTTTACAATCAAATACTATTACATAATTATTATAAATTATCTAATAACTAAATTCAAACACAAGAGATTTAAATTTAATTAAATAAACAATTTAACTTTAATTAACTTACTCACAATTATTTATTAATTAAATTTAATCCTTTGAGATTTAAATCTAATTAAACAAATATTTTAACAAAACTAACCCACTTTCAATTATTTACTAATTTAATCCAACTCCATGAGATCTAAATTTAATAAATTAAATAATTCAACTTTAGTAAGCCTACTTACAATTATTTAATAATTAAATTTAATCCCTTGAGATTTAAATTTAATTAAATAAATAATTTAAGTTTAATTTCCAAAATCTATTTAAATATAACCAAAGAGCATAATATTAAATACTATAAAATCACCATTTCTTCCAGCCAATGCAATATTCAAAAGATCAATTTAAAGGGTTAGCACATTTCGAGATATTACAAAAACATCCAATAAGATATAACATGACTCAATCATCAGAACTGACGACACACTAAGACTAGGGTGTAGACCTGACACATGTTACCAAGTTACTATCTCCCATTCAACTTAACCGTTGGATCGACACGCTCAGACCTGTGGAACCAGGTGGAGTCGATGTCATGTACCTGCAACCTGTAATCAAATAATCAACATAATATATGCAGTATATAATTCACACCGTGAAGAAGAAATCTCAGATCGCAGGGCGCTCGCAAGCGAGTGATGCAAATCCGTCTCCTTCACCAATACACTCATCCAAGACTGACACTAACGTCATAACAATAGTTTCATAACTAACCACATGATAATTCTACTGTCAGCATTCATTCATCAAAGCATGTAAAATCAAATCAGATAATCACATCACATAGTAATAGTTTGTCGCTCAAGAGTAGCGATCAAAATATCATAATAAATATGTCCAGTATCTCAGTAGCTGTAATCCAAACAAAGCATAAACAACATGAAAATAGAAGCAAAACGGAGGGGTATTACATTTCATGTATCTACTAAGTCCTTGGAATGTGTTGCACAACACTAGGATTAGGAAGAGATTAATTTGGAATGAAATAAACATTTAATTTGACATTTGAAGTTGTTCCTAAATAATAGAAGCATGTGGGGACACCTTGGGAGATCTCCTACAAAATAGGAGCACATGGGCACCCACATGGGAGGTGGGATCCACCTTGGTTTAGTTAACTGGTTGGTGAATTGAGTACACTTCAGAAATGCGTCTTAGGTTCCTACAAAATAGGGATTTTAATTTATGCATGTTGAGTACCTATAAAATAGGGATTGATGTGTACAAGGTTCAGTCCAATTCAATTCAATTCAATTCAGTTCAGTTCAATTCAATTCAGTTCAATTCAATTCAGTTCAATTCAGTTCAATTCAGTTTAGTTATGTTTCAGTTATCTTCAGTTGCATGTTAGTTAATTTCAGTTGACTTGAGTTGCATGGACAAATAACAGGTTGATACATTCAGTTAATAGATGGAGGATCATTCATGCATATTATTTTGCATGAATCGGTGACATATATGTTTCAGTTAACAAAGATAAACTTGGGCCCACCTTGGGTGCCCAAGTTGGCATATTTGAGTTACAACTATTGCATGGAAAAGATATTTTCAATGCTCAATTAGGTGGGACCTAGTTTGGGTGCCTACTTTGAGGATGAGCTTGAATGAGATATTTTTGACAACTATGAGGTTAACACTTCAGTGTTGGGCGCCAACTTTGAGGGAGACTCTTGTTTGACTTGTGCATGCATATGAGAACTCAACTTGGCAACCCTAGGCATGGATTTTCTCAAGAGGCTTTGTGATATTATATAAGTTAACTCTTATGAATTTGTAAGCAAGAATATTGTCTATTATTGCAGAAATTGTATGAGAGAGTTTTGTGAGAAAATATTACAGGTTGTGAAGAAGATTTGTTGAAGAACAAAGGAAGCATATCAAGGAGAATTGAATCAGTGTTATTGTAATCTCAATCTTGAAGGTTAAATAATACAAGCAAGACCAATTTTGGTGGAGTTTTTTCCCGAAAGGATTTCTCCACGTACATGTTGTGTCCTTTCTATTTTGTCTTATATTTCTTCTATCAATCTTCTGTTTACTTTCTACAATATTAAAATTGATCTAATTCAAAATTAATAGTACACAAGAGATTGTGACAAAGAATACTAAAATTGAATCTACAATTACATAGGTTTACAAATTTTAAGCTACATTTTTACTATAGTTTTACCTTCATTTTCAACAATTTTACATATAAAGATTATTTTTATTTCATTCATCTTTATAAATATGAAGATATCTACTAAATTGATTTTGATTTGAAATTGGATGTACCAATTCTATATGAAATATTCTCATATCTAATTCATACATTTACTTATAAAATAAAATAAAGGCTTTTTAGCTTTCATAGAATACAAGCTTAAGTTGTTGCAATTTCTTATAGACATTTTTTAAATGATATATTTATAATTTTTTAATAGAATAATGAGAGTTTTATTTGAGCTTTATCTATGTTTAAATGAAAAATATTAAGTACAAACAAAATTATTAATTTCAATTTAGGATTGTTGGAACCTAATACACTTATAATCAAAGTCAATGAAGGGTCTGACTTCGCCATTGAAGTGGTTCGATCCAACGATGAGATATCAGATATTGAGCCTCCAATAGACTGGAGGGGCATGGACGCATACAGTGAAAGTAAAAATTTCTAAATGTGTCAATACTATTAATTTATATAGCTGTAATATATAGACCAGCAACTTAATAGTGGACAGGAATATCATGTATAGATGCATTTTGTGGTCTCTTTTGTTGCTGACAGTAGTAGTAGACAGCAATATGATGCATAGGTGAATCTGAAATTAATTGTATAATTACGATTAAACTATCTTTAATACAAAAATAGATTATAATCAATATTTAATTTATGTAAAAACACAATTATGTAACAATCTACTTACAATGAATGTATAGGTATACAGGTTTGCCCATACTGGAGAATCAAATAAGACAATGAATGTAAACAGCACTACCATAAACCTTACTGAGTAAAGTTTTGACATTGTTAAATGTATTACAAACAAACACCTAAAGTGCTCATCTGAATCTGCAAATAAAGCACCCTTTCAATATGGAAAGCTCAAACTAAATCTTAGCGTGTCAAGACTGCTTGCTTAGAGAACAACCAACGGTGGTATATATATAGCACAGACATTAACAAGTGGTGGAGGGAAATAGCACATGCTCCAACGAGCAACGCGAGAAACAGATCATGGCTATTTGATATTTTAATTACATAAGATTCGAAATGTTGTGAATAATTGTCTAACATATTCATCGTGTCTCAACTTTCAATCTTCTAACAGTAGAAATCACATGGCTCAAAGACATGGTAATAATATCGAAAAAAATTCAGTGTGATGGCGATTGCATGACTACCTCGAGTTCAACAACTGCCCATTCTCAGAGGCAAACGAAAAACCATACGTGAAATTTTACACAAAAATGTGCGAGTCTTTTGACACATTCGACGCACACTGTGATTAGTGGAGGAGAACGCTCTTGAGAACAACTGTCTCGACGGTGATACCCGGTCCGAAGCCAAAGAGGACGCCCATGTCCAGCCCTTCTCCTGTAGTTGCATATCCATTTTCCTCAGACGACTTTCTCATCTCCTCCAAAATGAAGAGCACTGACGCACTCGACATGTTTCCGTACTCGCTGAGAATATGCCTGGTCGCCCGCAACTTTTTGGGATCCAATTCCAGCTTCGACTCCACCTGATCCAAAATTGCGGGTCCTCCCGGGTGGGCAATCCAGAAAAGTTCGTTCCAGTTGGAGATGTTGAACTGCTGGAAGGCCTCCACCAGGGCCTTCTCGATGTTTTGAGAAATCAGCCCCGGCACATTCTTCAGCAGGTGGAATGTAAGCCCGACCTCTCTCAGGTGAGCGACGATGGCGCCCTCGCTGTTGGGGAGAATCGTTTGCGCAGTCCAGAGAAGCTGGAAACAGGGCTTCTCTACTTGAGGAATGGGGTCTGCTCCCACGATCACAGCTGCCGCGCCGTCGCCGAAGAGGGCCTGCCCGACCAGATTGTCCAGGTTGGTGTCGGAGGGGCCACGGAAGAGGACGGCCCTGATCTCACTGCACACAACCAGAATTCGGGCTCCACGGTTGTTTTCAGCGAGGTCCTTGGCCACTCGGAGAACGGTGCCGCCGGCGAAGCAGCCCTGTTGATACATCATCACTCTCTTCACGGAGGGGCAGAGGCCCAGAAGTTTAGTGAGCTGGTAGTCGGCGCCGGGCATGTCGACGCCACTGGTGGTGCAAAAGATGAGGTGGGTGATCTTGGACTTAGGCTGCCCCCACTCCTTGATGGCCTTGCCAGCTGCCTTCTTTCCCAGGCGCGGCACCTCCACTATAACCATATCCTGCCGAGCGTCCAGCGAGGGATCCATGTAAGCGCACACGTTGGGATTCTCCTCCAATATCTCCTCCGTGAGATACATGTACCTCTTCTTTATCATCGACTTCTCGCCTGCAACATCGACACACTTGGCCTTCATTAAAACGAAAATACATTACACTGATGATAGAATTCCAACAGCAACAGTAGATGGGCTTACACATTCGCTTGAACTTGTCCTTGAGCTCGACCTTGTGTTCGCTGTTAGTGATGCGGAAGTAGTAGTCCGGGTAAGAGCTCTGTTCAATTGCATTGGGAGGAGTAGCCGTTCCAATGGCGAGGACGGAAGCAGGACCATCAGCCCTCTGCGCCTTTCTCATTGCCTCCACGTCCACCATCTTTCCTTGAGTTGCTGCAGAGTGCAGAATGAATGGGACACTCACCTCTTAAGCAGAGCAGGCAGTCCAAGACAGAGACAGTGAAGAAGGTGGAGAAGTTATGGAGGAGAGACGTATAAATAGTTGAGATGGAGGATGAGCAAGCGGTGTGAGTCGCGCAGACAGCTACTCAATGTATTGTTTATTCGCATTACAAATTTTCTAGTCTGCATTATAGAAACGTTTCGAATTATTGTTGGACCCCTTGAATTATCATACATATCAATTATATGTTCTTAATGTTTTAATATCCTTATCTAGACAAAAATAGAATGGGTTAGAAATGTCTTATATGGAATCATTATATTAGTTTTGTCTCCTTTACATTATATATACATTTTTAAGTTAAATACAGTATCCTCCCTTATACACAAGTATATACTAATAAATATTATGGTTAGAAGTGTCTTATATGTAATCATTATATTAGTTGACTCATTTGTATTATTGAAAAGAGAGTAAATGGTATTGAAGATAATTTAGGTTGATTAAGTAAATAAAATAATTAAATATAAACAAATTTAGATTTAATGAGTTATTGGAGAGGAGTTTATTAAATTAGACAATAGTAAATATAAATTATGATCATGTTATAAATAGTAGTAAATAAAGTAAGAGAATTTGAAGTTTTTTTACTAAAGAACATGTAACAACTAATAAAGATTTTGAGATATTTATCTCAAAATCTAGAAAGGTCTTAGGTAGCCATGTGTATAGATGAGGATCAAAATATTCTTCTTTGTCTTAAGGTGAGTTGATTTTACTTTTCAGATCTAGTTTGTGGTTGCAAACTCACTCTATGCTCGTGACTAAATTTATGATGATCTATGAATCTAACAAAAAATAGATTGCTAGATGATGATATCCTTGTAATGTATGAAGTTCAATCTAACAAAGAAAATGTTAGTTCTCTTTTTTAGATGATCTCATTAGATATTATAGTAAGATCAACTATCCTTCTAAGATTAAAGAAATTAATATACTCTTGTTCAAAGAATATTATGTTAATTGAACTAAATTATTTTAATTAAAAGTGATTAAAATTCTTTAAACAAGCTAAAATGCTATAAAAGAAATGAGTTGTTTCTATTTAGAAAAAATAATAGAGAAAAGAACCTAACATCAAATACAGAAGGTCATTACCTAGGATGCCAAAGTGTTGCATGAATGTCCATGCTAAGAATTATTATTTGCATGACCCAAAATATTGAAGAGATTTCATAAATCTGTAGCTTTAGCCTAGTGTCACACCCAATTTATAAAACTAGAAATGGGAATGTACCAATGGTATACCAAATGATGAAAATATAAATACATACATGCTAATGACTAGATCTACATTACATCAAATAAAAAATAAAAATTAATAACAAATAAGAAAACACTTGCAAACCTCTATGTGATTGAGTTGTTTCAAAGTACCTACAAACAAAAAGAAAAGAAAATAATTTGGGGCTATTCAAGGGCTTTCCTTTAGGTCAAGCCCCTATGTTGGTATTTTGACTTTATAACGTGCCTAAGTTTTTATTTTGATTTTACATTTAATTTGATAAATATTATAGCTATGAGGATAACCTCGCAATTACAAATATGACCTAGGTCAAATAATCATGTTGGAAGAATATCCAAAAGGATTGAATTATGGATTAGGATCAAATTAATGACCAAAATCAAATAAATACATCAATTGGATTGGGACCATCTGCATATAAGCATAGGAATAAGTAATGAGCATATGGCTAGAAGTATAATCAAGGCTATCTATGTAGGCCCAAGATTACATAAAAATGCAACATTTGTAGCTATATAAACATATCAAGAAATTGTCTTAATCTAGGCACAAAACTGAGTAAGGAAATGTATTGAGGATGTATTTTCACCATTATATATTTTCCCCCTTTTAGGTTCATGTGAATCTCTAAGTATGAATCATGCATCTCTAAGTGTGTAACATTCTCAAACATGCTTAAAGTAAATGCAAGCTCAGACAAACAAACATGTAGTCCATATAGAAAAAAAATCTCCTTACAATGTTTTTGATAAGATAAGCAGCACTTTTAGGGTGCTATACCCTTTACATAGAGAGCCCGAAGGGCCAAAAATTCGCTAGTTCATACCAAGGATGAACTAGGAAGAGAGGACATACCACACACAAAAATAGCTGACAGACAACTATCAAACAACACTAGACGACCCCAAAATCAAAGGGGACTAAAATGACTCCCTCAACCCAAGGTCATGAAGCAGCGACAAGTCAAGGGAATCCCTTCTTCTTTCTCGGCACCACAGACTAGGAAGACCCAAAATTATCCACCGAGTGAGGTGAGAGAAGTAGATCCACAATATCCACCAAGGGAAAAGAGCCATCACACAGGGGAGACGACAGCGCAGGAGAGGAGATAAGATCAATTGAAAGACCAGCAGAGGTATCCAACAAGGTTTGAGTAGGCTCAAACAGAATAGCGTCAACAAATTGAGCCAACAATGGTTCCACGAAAGGGATATTCGGAAGAGGAGTCAGGCAAGACACAAGCACTTGAGAAGACTCAAGAGGGTCGTCCTCCGTAGAAGAAACTTCCAAAGGAGGAGAACCCACCGTGAGATGATCGAAAAGACCATCCTTCCACCAAGTAGCAGCGCCCTTGCGGCGAGCAAGTGGGCAACCGAAGGCCAAATGACCCACAAAGAAACATCACCTACACCGAAAAGGGAGGTCCTCATATTCCAAGAGTTGCTTCCAAGGTTTGTCCTCCACCAACAAGACCACATCACTATGGAGAGGTTTGGAGATGTCCAGATCCACTAAAATACGAGCTACCATGGTATGCCTAAGCTCTCGAGTCATAGATTCCACCATCAAAAAGCGTCCAATGGTGTTTCCAATAGCTTCATAACATGACTCCTCCCAGAACTGGAGAGGGAGATTTGGCACTCAGACCCAAACTGGTCTAGAATTCAACAGCTTTGTAAGGGGATTGAAAGAATGAGACCAAGGCTTGATGGACAGACAATGAATCCCCCACATCCACCCCCTGTCCAACACATGGTCCTACTCCACGGAGGAGGTAAAGGCTGCAACAAAGAAACCCCTTGCACTGGGATAGAGCTCAATCTCACCAATGACCACTGACTTCCAGGAGGTGGAAACCCAGTTATGGAGATCAAAAAGGGAGGGCCACAAGCCATTAAACCTGCAGACCACTCCCTACTTTAAATAATACTCCTCATTCTCAACAACCTTAGGTCCACATACCACAACAAGTGAATCATGAGCACAGGGCAGAGGTTGAGCTTGAGCCAGAGCAAGAGGTCGAGAACCCACTTTAGAAGCCTGAGAGAACGACTTCACCCAGCCCAAAGAAGGAAATCCCCTTGAAGGGACATCCACCCACGCAGCACCAAGAATAGAGCCCAAAACTTGAGCAACATCAAAGCCCCCATCACACCTAGTCTACCTGTAGCCATCCACCAAGAACGTTGCATTCGTTGCAACCTCAACCTTCGTAGAAGGCCAAGGCAATGGATTCGATTTCCCGCACAGGGACATACACGCATCCCCCAGTATGTAGCCATCTGCACCCACAGCAGCCAATGCAGAGAAAGTCGCGCCCATAGTAATCTTCACATCCTCAAGAATCTCAGAAGACCGTTGAGTGGTGCTCCTTGCCTTCCCACTTAGAGATATTTTTAAAAGCTATTAAATTTTGTTATAAATCTCCTTACAATGTTCTTTTCTTTTACATGTGTTTTTTCATGAACTCTTGTACATGAAAATGGATCAAATATTTCATGAATAAATTTTGACTCACAAGATAAATCAAATACAAAAATGATAATTTTATTGATTGAATGTATTCTCCCCTTCAAATAATACCCCCATAGGGTGCAATTCTTTAAAGGGATGGCTTATTATATATCAATAGTAAATATGAGCACATAAAAATAGATTGGTCATAAATAGAATAAATTATGAGATAATCATAATTATTTGATGAGTCAATAATGAATGATAAGCTTGTAAGCATATATAACCATCCAAGCATTAAAGTATAGCTATCATAACTAGAAGAGTACACTAGAGATAAAGTCAAAGATACGATTGTTACCCTCAACATGGGCAATACTCATGAAAGTACAATAAATGGCTCAATATGGAATTCACAAGCATGAGCACACACTAGACAAGATCTATAACATAAAAAAGAATGATTATTCATCTCATTTCACATCACTTTAGTATTTGAAAATACAATGAATGTTATAAGTCATCTCTCAAGTCTTTTCCAAGGCCAATCAATCCTTGAATTTTCCATGATGGAAAGTTTCCATTCCCTTTCAAAAATGATGAATCACAATCACCATATCGAGATCACAATCTTAAATATGTTATCATTTGCCTATAATAAAATCATGGTTAAACTCTTATGATCTATATCATGTGTATATGGAAAATTATTTAAAATTATTTGAAGGAATCATACACTCAATTAAGATGTTTTCTTTAATTCTACAATGCATTTAATGAATTTTTTTGGTGGACTAGTAGATTAGCAAAAAAATCAATTTATTTCCATCATATATTCAACTTTATTCAACCTCATATGACAATTTAAATAATTCCATTAGTTTTTTTAGGATGTAACAATTTTTTTTTTTTGATCGGCAAAAATAGTTTATTATATTAATGATAAAGAAAAATTTACAGTAACTTCTAAAGTTCAAACCCTACCATATACCATCGAATATTTACTTCTAAACCAGTAATATCACCAAAATTTATAGTATCTTCTGAAATACAAACCTACCAGCTATTTCTCATCCCTCGGGCTAGTTACAATTCCAATGGTCAAAAATGGGCTTAACCCCAGAATAATCGGAAACACAGAGCAAGACAAAATAATAGACACACAAAATTCAAACCAAATGATTATGCCAATGTTTTGAATGAGCTACCCAGGTATAATGGAGTTTGCACCATTACTTGTTTTTTTCTTTTTCCTTGGCCATAATCATTTCTTCTCCAGCATCTCTGCTCTAGCTACACCTATCAATTCCACGATGACCTCCTCGACCTCCATCAATTCCACACAAAGCTTCAATGCTTTCCACCCCTGGTCAGCTACTTCCCTCCACTGTTCTTTGGTTCTTCCTTCCAGCCATCTGATAAAGGGATGGTTCATCTCAGCTTCCTCAAAATCTTCATCTTCCACACCTTCACTAACATCTAGACCAACCCTCGAAATGGCCCATTCCAGGATGCTCTCCATATTCACTAGGAAGTCTTCTTGCACCAAATCTTTCATTACTTTTCTCACCTCCTCCACTGGCTCGCCTGAGTCCAAATCCCATGCCATGATTAGTGAATAAACATCCGTATTTGTCTGGAATCTATGTTTTAAGTCTCCAAAACCTTTGCCCATAATTACCTGGATAGATTGTGCCACTTATTCATCCTTGAACAGAAACATTCCCTGTAACCTCTTCATTGTTGCTTTCCCAGTGAAAGGATTCAGTTTCCTCCTCGACTACAATGTGAAATTTGCCTCCATTTCTTCACTGTCACGCTAGTTTACAAAATGCTCATCGTCACTACCTTAAAAACTTTACTTACCACCAAGATCCAAGAAGCATCAAGAAAATTGTTATGTGTATTATCAATACACATCACATTGCCAGCCATCTCTATTAATGTCGAACATACGTCCAACGTCGATATCCCAAGCAACATCAATTCTTCAAGTGCTTCGAGAGTTTCAAAAACAGTCCTTTATTCTCTGTCATTTATTCCTTTTTGTATTTAATGTGTTTCATGGGTTTTCCTCCAAAACTATTCGACTAAAATCTTCCATTCTAAAATCACCAACCTCTGCAAATGTTAAAGCCCATTTTGAAAGGGTATCCGCTTCCATATTTTTAGCTCTCCTGACATGACTTACCTTGAATTCATTAAAATATAATAGATTTTCATTGATTTTCCTAATCATTCTCTGTTGATGCCAGGCATCTATACCACCTTTCATTATTGCTTGGATGATTACCAAATGAACCTTTGTTACCCCTAGCTTTCTGACTAACTTAATTGTCATTAAGGTTGCAACTACTTCGGCCACATTGTTAGTCCCTTCCTCCAACTTCATTGCTCCTAAGGCCAACACATTTCCATTCCAGCCACGAACAATACTGCCTACCCCTGAGGGCCTTGAGTTTCCTTTTGAAGCTTCGTCAAAGTTTACCTCCCTCCATTGGTTTTTCCTATTTTACCACCTCTGAAATCTTTGGAGTCGGATTAACCCAACCAAGCCCCTTAACGGGCAGGATGTAACAATTTTTAATATATCCAACAACTTACTTTCTAGAAGTACCTTGGTCTTTTTCATTCTTTTATTTAGCTTATTTTCCTGAATATATTAAGAAAAAATTATGTAATAATTTTTATTTTTTTTAATAAGTCAAATTGTAAGGTCATAAATAGGATGCCTTATGTTTAAGAGAAACATGACATGATGTAGGACATAAATCTTATAGATTTAGTTAATTTTGAACCTTTAATTTATCATAATAATATCTCAACTTAACCAATACACCATACCTTAATAAAATTGTAACATATTTTTTTTATTAGAAAGGGGTAAAAAATTTATTGAACATCAGAAAATAGCATTACAGAAGAGTTAAAGGGCTGAAGCCCTAGAAACCGACAAGAAAATACCAAACAAAGCAAGAAACAACATCATCCTTCACCATAACCATCTTTATCCTCAACAAGAATCTGCTCCAAGTCTTGGCAAAGCTCATGGGAAACCTACTCCCACCCATCAATCTTTCAGCCATATAAATGCTCTGAGGCCCACTTTGCGAAACAATTTGTTGCCTTGTTCCACTCCCTTAGGATGTGAACAAAAGACATCATCTCCATCATAGAGCTAATCTACAGAATCTGATACACCATCATAGCCAGCTGCTAGCTAACATCATGCACCTTTCGTTCAATTAGTAGATGAATCAAAACTTGTGAATTAGATTCATAGATAATCTTGTGCCACCCCAAAGCATAAGCCCGCTCTAAGGCATAGAGGATCACCAAACCTTCCATAAGGTTGATAGTTTGCAACCCTTCATGGACAGAAAAAAAGAAGACCATATAGCCTGAAAAGTCTCTACCAACCCCACCAATCCCAACAAGCCTAGGATTTCCTCTTGAGGAGCCATCAGTATTGATCTTCAAAATGCCAGATGGAGGAGGAAACCATCTACCCACTCGGTTAACTTTCCTTTGCACACGCCTTCCTCTCCTGGCACAAGAAGAAGCAATAGACAACCCCTGAATCCCTAGTCTATCCACCATCTCAGAATCTCCTTTCTCAAGAGGAAACACCACCTCACATTTAGCTTCCACTGTCTCCTAAATCATACCCATAATTCTTTGCCAAACTTATTAAACTAACAACTTATCCCCACAAAATATTCTACAATTTCGTTCCAACCAAACCTACCAAAGAATGAAAGTAGGCCCAACATACCACACATCCTGCAAGAAGGAAGCCATAGAAGGAGGTCTACCCAAACCTCTCCAAAATTCCACCAGGGAGGAAGCATGAACACAGGGACTTCGCCAAACACACCACCAGAAGTTCCATAGCTACAAAGCGAAGGGACAATGAAAAAACAAATGAGTTGAGTCCTCCTCACCGACCCCACACATCACACAGAGTGAAGGGCCCTAAAATCCCCACTTATGAATATTGTCTCAGGTTAAACACCTATTCCAAGCTAAATTCCACACAAAGCAATTACACTTTAGCCAAGAAAACTTGTTCCACACTTTCTTCCACCAATGAACCTCCATCCCATCCAGCCCATGAAGCAATAACACCTGATATCTAGTAGCAACAGTATAAACACCCTTAAGATTAGGAGACCAGGCAAGAGCATCCCCATCCTGGAGGGAACTACATTTTCTACTAGGCATGATACCAAAAATTTGTGCACACTCCTCCATACCAACAACAAGCCAATCATCAGGAGACTTCCATCTCTCCACCTCCCACTGACCAAGAGGCGGAAAGGACTTAAAATCACTCACCCTTGACCACCCAACATCAAGGAATTGTTGAATTAGAGGCACCAGATGAGGAAACTGAGAAACAAGGGGAGGAAAACCATCCCAAGAATCAGACCAAAAATGAGCCTTTGTCCCCCTTTTGCAAATCTAGAATAAGCCATCCTTAATAAGTGCAACACCCTTCTTGAGCGCACCCCAAATCACCGAACCTTTCCCCACAAGGGGATATCAAGGAATATCCCTCTGTGGGATCCTGAAAAATACTTATGATATAATATCTTGGCCTAGATATGATCTTGCTCCACACACCACCTCCAATACAATTTCACAGCCAATGCCACCCCCGATAAAGCTGACTGCCTTAAACCAAGACCACAAAACTACTTCGGGATACAAATAACTTCCCATCTGACAAGGATCCATTTAGAGGATAACAAACAACCAAGCCATAAAAATTGACTCGCCATAGAATCTAAATCCTTAACAAAACCTATCAAGGCCACCTGAAGCATATACCTATAAACAAGGAGAGCCTGTACCACCGATTTAATCAACTAAACACAACCAGTGAAAGACAACCATCTATGTGTCCAATGATTAACTTTCATATGAAACTTGTCTAGAATATTATGCCAAGAACCCCTCGACAACCTACCAATAGAGATAGGAATACCAAGATAGGTCAAAGGGAGAACCCCAATTTGAAATCTCAAGATATGAGAAATTCTCCTTTGAATGGTCCTCGGAGTGTTGAAGAAGAAAATAGAGGACTTCTCTTCATTAATCAATTATCTAGAAGCAGCAAGATAGACATCCAGCACCTTGCGCACATTTGAGGCTTCCCTAATTGTTGTCATACCCATCAAAGTTGTGTCGTCCACAAATTGCAAATGTGACTACGAAGGAAAACCTCCTCCCCACCTCCACCCCTAAATGAAACCTGACTCCACATTCCTTCTCATCAAACGCCCCAAACCTTCAGCAAGAAGAATAAATAAATAAGGGGAGAGGGGGTCTCATTGTCACAAACCCCGAGAGGCACCAAACAGCTCAGAATGCTACCCATTTATAATCACAGAGAAGGAAATCGACGTAACACAACTCATAACCCATTAGATCCACTTCACCCCAAAGCCAAAAGCACCAAGAATCTTCTGAATGAAGGACCACCACACTCTATCATATGCCTTATCCATATCCAACTTGATGAACATTGCCTTATCTTTGGGGTTGGCCATAAAGTGAATGGTTTCAGTTGCAATAACCACCCCATCTAGAATTTTTCGTCCCACCACAAAACCACTTTGTTCCTCAAAAACCAATACTATAAGCCACTTTTTCAGCCTATCAGCAATCAATTTAGAGGTAATTTTATAAATCCATTGCAAAGAGAAATAGATCGAAATTGACTTAACCTATTTGCCCCATCACACTTGGGGATGAGCACAAGGAATGTAGAATTCATAGCACATAACATCTACTTACTCCTTTGAGATTCTTGAACAACTGCCAAAAGATCCAGCTTAAGAATGTCTCAGAATTATTGAAAAAATCAATCGAGAAGCCATCATGGCCAGGAGCTTTCCCCTTCTTCATTTGGAACATAGTCCCCTCCAACTCTTCAAGCAAGATCTCTTTCATAAGCCACTCATTCATCTACCTAGAGACTAAGGATGAAATACAAGAGAGAACCTGAGCTTCATCAACAGATCCCCCTTGTGACTCCTCCCTAAATAAAGAGGCAAAATATTGCAAAGCCTCACTCGAGATGTCATGAAAAGATTAAATTTGCTCCCCTCTATCATTCAACAAAACAAAAATACAGTTGCCATGTCTCCTGGCCTTCATCGAATTAAAAAAGAAAGCATTATTCTTATCTCCTTCCTGTATCCACTCAATCCTAGCCTTTTGTTTCCAATAAAATTCCTCTTGTAGCTCACATTCCTCCAAGGCTTTCATATCCCTAGCCTCTTCCTGAAGCAAATCCTCAGTTACCCCATCCTCCCTAATCAACCTCGTAATACCATCTAACTCTAACTGAGCAACAACCTTAGCATGAAAAATGTTTCCAAAAATCTATTGATTCCATTGTTTAAGCTTATATTTAACAAATTGAAGTAAATTAGAAAGAGTATACATTATCATACCATATGTAGGTCTACTGGATCTCTCCACCATTCAGCAACATAATCATACAGAGATGAGTTTCGCAGCCACATAAGCTGAAATCTGAAAGAAGGAGACCGAGGCACTCGAGAAGAAGTAATAGCAAGCTTGATAAGCCAATGATCTAACCCCCTCCAATCTAGAATTTTAGAGCTAGAGGTCCATAAACCACCAACCCAGTAACAAGAAACCAGAAAATGGTCAAGTCTCTCTGCAATGCAATTTACGCCAACCCTCTGATTATTCCAAGTAAATTGACCATTACTAGGTTTAAGATCAACAAGATTCAGAGTCGAGATGTTATCATGAAGTATCAACCTAGAGGGATCCATCTACACAACACCACCACGCTTCTCAACCAATTCAGAAATAGCATTGAAGTCTCCAACCATAATCCATGGATGGAAAGGAGCCAAACTTTGGATAAACCTGATATAAGACCACAAAATTTGTTTACCTTGAAACTCTATAGGTGCATAAATATTTGAGAAGGGGATAGATTCCCCCATCTCAAAATAGGAAGTAGTCATAGAGATAGCGGACTTAAATGACATCCACCAAAGAGGGCAGACCTTCTAAGGGTTCCATAAACAAGCCACTCCCCTAGCAGATCCCTGAGCATCGATGCACTAGCACTCACCACCCCCCCACAACTTAGGCAACAAAGCCAACATATTCTCAACTGATAACTTAGTCTCCTGCAGAAAAAGAATATCAAGAGAATGACTTCTAACCAAATCATGAACAATTTTTTATCAAGGGACGATCTTCAAGCCTCGTACATTCCAAGATAGAATAATCATTTCAAAGGGTTCAAAAAATGAGAATCCAGAGTCTTTACAAACCCTAACTCCACCAAAGTTTCCCATGTTAATTTAATCTTCTCCAAATCCTTTTTTCTACCAAGCTTGGAATACTTCTCGCCCCCTCCTTTTTTATATCCTTTTGAAGAAGTCCCAAATGAGAGGAAGACTTACTATTATTCACCCCTTCAACACCTGTATTCAACACAAGAGGAGAAACATCCCCCCACTCTTCTTCACTTCAATAACATGAACTGTCTCCAACTGAACTTCCATTTGAAGATCCGTGTCCATTTTCAAAGCACCGCCAGCTTGCATATCCTGAGTAGCCTCAGGAAGCAGACCCTCTTGTCCTGTACTCAAAGTTTTATGCTCCAGATTCACTTCCTATTGATTGAGATCATCTAGAACTTCAAATCTATTGAAATTATCTTCATCCTACCTCTCCTTCAAGGTCCTCTTTTGACCCCAGTTCCTGTTACGAGCCTTAACTGGGACAAAACCATTTGTACCTCCCACATCACTAAGAACTGGCTCCTTTCCCTTATCAACCCTAGGGGGTTGCAACAAGGATGAGAAGACTAGGAATCAACAGGCTTAGCCCTTGGGCATCTTTGCTGCAAATGTCCATATTCATGGCACAAACGACATCGGAATGGAAGAGTTTCATAATATAATTGTTGTACCCATGAATAAGGACCCACACTCATATCAACAGAATCAGGCAGTGGCTTACTTAAATCAATTTCAACACATATACGAGCATAGGTCATCACCTTTTTAAACTGGGTCTGCAGTAAAGAGCCAACCAGTTTTCTGAGCAATGAATCCAATAAGTGTAGAACATCATCTCGCCAAAACTCTACCAAAAACCGAGGAAGTTGAACCCACACCGGAACACGGTTCAGAAGCTCTTCCGCAGGGTTGAAGCTCGCATGCCAAGGTTTGACAAACAACCCAATCTAATTATGAAAATAGGGCCCCCCTTCAAAAGCCTTATTATGATCCACTAGACAATTAAAAGTTACCATGAAATAATTATTTGCGAGAAGCATAATCTCCATCTCACCCTCTGGCATCCAAGTCCGTTGGGCCCAAGATTCCAAAAATTGAAGCAAAACCCACATCTCCATAAACTTGCATAACAATAAATGCTTTGAATAATAATCAATATCCTCAACAACTATCTCCATCGGGATCACCAGTTTGGGCCTTTCCTTGCAATGTTCAAGACATCCATTGATTTTCATAATTCGAGGGCCACCAGACTAGCCCAAGCCATCAAACCTCGAATCTAACAAAAATAGATTATTCTCAAACACCTTCGCACCATGGGGTGGCGACTTAGTACTGATCATCGAATAGAATTCCATCGAAGAGGGGGTCCCAAATGATTCACCACAAGCCATACCAGTGCACACACCCTGAAATGGGCATGCAAGAACAAAGTTCACAAATAAAACCCCCACGCTCAAGCACCCACCACTCGGAACACAAACCCCAGCACCAAAGTAATGGGTTCACTGAATCAAACGAAGATAATCGAGAGTACCATGAAATACCCCCGCTACCAAGATAGATCCCCATACACAGACCGCCATAGTCACACTGCTCGACCACAAAAAGCCCAAGCACTGGGCACATACAACAAACACCCCAAGCAACAACGCCAAAAATCCAATCCCCACGCAGAGGAAGAAGAGTATAGAGCAGGCATGAATCCGAATAGAATCCTCATGGGCTAGAGAACGATTGTTAATCACTCAATATTCCACTTCGTCCGAAAAAAGAAAAAAGAAAAAAATACCCCCAGATAAGCGGCAAAAAACCCACCCCCTGTAGCGCCAAGTTTGAAAAATATGATCCCAGCAAAAGCATGGCCATGCAAGCAAAGAAACTCACATGCAACCTAAGCCTATACAGCCGCGGGCACACGCAGGAGCAGAGAAAATCATTGTAACATATTTTTTTATTCATACATTTTTATATAATTAATTATGAACTTTTGTATTTTAGAAATCATTTATTTTGACATAAAATAAATCAAGATAAAATTTTGCATATAAGTTAATTATTTTATCTTATATATCTATATAAATATAAAGACATTTATTGAAGTGGTTTTGATTTAAAATTTAGTGTACCAATTTTACATGGAACATTCTCATACCTAAATCATGCATTTACTTATAAAATAAAATCAAAGCTTTTAGCTTTTTTGTAATGAGAAGGACTACAATCTTAGACATATAAATAATTTTATCATTAAATAGTTAAAATTATTAGTATCTCCTCTGATATAACATAATTTTATTATTTTCCTATATAATCAAACTAGAATTCAACTCTTATGATTTATATCTCTTGCATATGGACTAATGAACGTCATGAACTCATATTTTTTAAATTGATTAAGATACTTTCTTCCATTCTATCTAATGAATTTCATGGCTTTTTTTGGTGTAATGATAGATCAACAATGTGTTTCTTAATTTACATTCATCATTTGTTGAATAAAGAGACAATTAATATTCCAACAACTTGTCATTTTTCTATTTAGTTTATTTTCATAAAAATAGATTACTTTAAGTAAAAGAAGGTGGTGTTATTAAGAAAAATATATGTAATAATTTAATTTTTAATTTTTTTCATAATTTGCATGGTCACAAATAGGGACTACCTTATTTTAATCAAACATGTCATGATATAAGGTATAAATCCCCTTTATATATTTATCATAATAATACTTCAACTTAATTTTAATACATCATTCATTAATAAAAAATAATTTTAATAGGTAAGCTTGCAGCTAAGCTGCTTGTATTGGTTTGGATATAGAATTTATCTTTTGTTACAAAATCTCCAGCATGAACAATGGACTATGTGCAACTTATTCAACTTTGATCATTCTAGCAAAATCTAGAGCTTACACTGGACTCCTACGCATACTACAACATTCAGAACAATATACAAAACCCAAAATATTTTAACATATTTATAATATATTCTTTAATAATATTTTAATATATATTTATTATTCATATTTCTTATACATTTAACTATAAATATTTATATTTTAATTTTTTGACATATAATAAAGTAATGAAGAATTATCTAGTAAAATAATAAAAAAACTAGATTTACTCCTCAACCATCGATTCCAATATATAGGCTCGAGCGAAGTTTTATTCATATAAGTGAAAGGAAAGTTGAGTGCGGAAACACTTCCCTAAATGAAAATCAATGAGGAAAGGGATACAAAAACTTTATTTTAAATCATTTTCAGTTACAGTTTCTTAAGAGTGCACATGCATTAAGATTAATTTTCATAATTTAAGCATAAAACACATAACATAGAATTTTACATGGGAAAACCCTTTCAGGAAAAAACCCACACACCAAAGCACAAATCAATTTTATTAATGTAATATAGCAATTACATATAATGCTTAGAGTTTATGCTCTTGCAGGTGTTGTTTCACAATGTTACAATTCTAGAGTGATTTTGGCAACATAACGACATACAGATATTACAATCGAATTGCAATAACAAATGCACTAAGGCAATAATACATACATCTCCAATATAGGTGCCTAAGATTTCCATATGTCATCTCCATAGTCTCTTCATGCATGCAAATTGTAACGAAGAACATGCATTGGTCTCAACTGTCCACAAAAGCATCCTGCCAATCATACATTAACATGCACAAATATGCAACCAATAAGCAATCACATGCAACCACATGCAAGGTAAAAATCACCATAAATTATGCAATAATAAATATAGGTGTTCACCATGAGAAAATCAAGTCAAACTGCCAATTTAGAACTCGACCAAGACTTCAAGTCACTAAAGTTCCACATTACTAAAATTATAAGAATACTTCAACATTTATTAGTAGCGCTATCCAATTTATGCATAAAAGATCTTACATAATTGGTTGTTGCTCTTCCTAGTGCAAAGGATGCACTCCATGCCTCCATTGCCAAATGCATGAATAAATTGACAAGAGAAATGCACCCTTAATGGATAGGCTTTTCACACATATTGTACCTCCTTTCCCTAGACATCATTTTTGTGGAAAAAAATAAATTTCCCCCTTGTTTTCTAAACTCTCTAAAACCTTTTATTGTTTCCCAACCGAAAGCAATTGGCAAGTGTAAAAAACATAGATTTCACAACCTTTGCTAGTATGCTTCCATGATAGCATGCATGCAAATTGTGGAATATCCACAAGGCACGTGGGAAATATTATTTAGGTTTACCTTTTTAAATAAATAAGAATATTAATAATACTAAAATTTAAAATGTAATAATAATTACTAGTATTAATTATATTTCTTTACTATACTATTTAAGTATTATATTTTAATGTTTTATTTAATATTAAATTTTTAATTTTTTTCTATTATAACAATAATTATAAAAAAAAAACATTATTTCCATTTTCATTTAGTTTAGATCCATTTTGATCAAATGTTGGAACGCAAACAAATCAAACAAGTAACACATTCTTGTGTTAGGTCTGACTCATGATCCAATGTTAGTATGAACTCTCCCGAGTATCTAATTAATCTAGATCTATATAAAAATATTTCATGCTGAAAACATGTATATACACCATTCAAAAAATAATCTAATTACAATTCTTAGTCTTATTTCGCACACATATGCAACCTAACTACATGAGCCTAAGTGCTTGTGTGTAATTCCATCATGACAAGCTACCTCCACTTGCTAGAACCTTTTCCCCAATGATACTCTCTTCAATATGAGTAAATCTCAACAATTCATGATGCATTTATGAATTAGAACACATAATTAATCATCATCATTATAATCATTTTTTTTAATTACCCTTCAAGTAATAGTTAACATAACCAAATTGCCTTTTCTAATCACTTGTTATTAAACAATTAATACAATAATTAAGTGATTAAGCTAAGATAATTAAGTGGGATGTGACACATTAACAAGACCAAACATATTAGAATGCACATAATCCAAAACCCTATAAGATTTATGAGAATTGGAATAAAATGAAACATAATGTTGTTTTCCATATATAATGTTCGCAAAAATCAAACTCGAGATTACAATCATCAAGGCCTTCGACAGGACTCTTATTTTCTAGGGCTCTAACACCCTTCTCACCAATATTGCCAAGCCTTTGGTGCCATATCATTGTTTTCTTCATTGGGAGCTTCATCTCCAAAGCATTGGCACCCTTAGGTACCTAAAAAGAAAGATGATCAAATGTAGACACCACAGTCTTCTTCTCTGCTTGATTTGATGGTGAGGATGAAGAATCCAAAGCCCTTTTCTTGGACTTCACAAAATCACTATTACACTGAATCATTCATGCATCCAACTTATACAAAGTGCCAGTTTGAACAACCTTAGCAAGCACCATAGCACCTCTTGTCATCTTGCATCCGCTCCTAGAGAAAACAACCTGCACTCTTGCATCACCCAACTTACTCATTGAGAGTAAGTTTCGTGCCAAACCAGGGATGTGCAAAACACCATCAACCCCCCTCACTCTACCATCAAGGAATCAAATCTTGAATCTTCCATAGCCAACAATCTTCAAGTGAGATTCTTCACCCAGATACACCTTCCCACCATCATAATATTCATACTTTGAGAATCAACACCTGTGAGAGGTCATGTGGAAAGAGGCGCCTGAGTCGATCGACCACACATATTTCAATGCATGTCTTGCCAAGGCTAAAATAAAAGCATATACATCATCCTAAGAGGATTTATCAGATTTAGAATCATAGAAAGACTTATTTTTATTTTTCTTCTCCTCCTTACAGTTTTTCCAAAAATGTCTAGATTTCTCGCAATTCTAGCATTTAGCCTTGGATGTTTTTCTATGAGACTTAGACTTCTTGTCCTTTTTCTTACCTTTCTCCTTCAATCTACCATGAATAGAAAGGGCCTCTTTGGCCATCTCAAAAGAATTCCTTCACATCTCTTCAAATAAAAGTGAAGCAACCACATATTCCATCTTGAAAATGGTTGTTGTTCTTCCAATAATCATCACAAAGTAGTCCCACGAGTTTGGCAAAGAACACAACAGGAACATGCAATGGTCCTCATCATCAATCTTCACACCAATAGAAGCTAGATGAGCCACTAACATATTGAATGCATTCAAGTGATCAAAAAATGATCCTCCTTCCTCCATCCTTAGAGAATACAACTTCTTCCTTAGGAAAAGCTTATTCACCAAGGATTTCCCTTGATAAATATCATCAAGTTTCTTTCATAGACTAGCTACAATATTCTCCTCATGGATATTCAAGAGCATAGAATTAATCAAGTAGAGTCTTATCAGACCCTTGGCTTTTCAATCCATTAAATCCCAATCAGTTTGGGAGGTTGTTGCTAGTTTTGTACTAGATATTATAGCCTATAGATCTCTATCTACGACCATATCCTCCATTTTGAGTTTCCACAATGCAAAATTGTCATCATTGATTTTATCCATCTTTATTCTTCCAAATGTGCTTGGTGTCTTAAACTTGCAATAATATTTCAAAGTTCTCTTCACAAGAACTTTCACTAAATCAATATATGCACAAAAAACCCTCCTTACCCACCAAGGATAGCAAAGTTGGCCAAGCTCTAATACCAACTGAAATGAAATCCAAGTGTGGAAATGCTTCCCTAAATGAAAATCAATCAAAAGAGGGGTACGAAAACTTTGTTTCAAATCCTTTTCAATTACAACTTCTCAAGAATGCACATGCATTAAGATTAATTTTTAAATTTTAAGCACAAAACACATAACACAAAATTTTACATAGGAAAACCCTTCCGAGAAAAACTCACACACCAAAGAAAAAATAAACTATATTACTTTAATATATAAATTACATACAATTCTCAGAGTCTATGCTCTTGTAGGTGTAGTTTCACAATGTTACAATTCTAGAGTAATTCCGACAACATAACAACATATAAATATTACAATCGCATTACAATAAAAAATGCACTAAGGCATTAATATATATACATCTCCAATATGAGAACCTAAGTTTGCCATATGTCATCTCCACAGTCTTTGCATGCATGAAAACTGTAATAGAGAACATGCATTGGTCTCAATTATCCACAAAAACACCTTGTTGATCATACACTAACATGCACGAACATGCAACCAATATGCAATCACATACAACCACAAGAAAGGTAAAAATCTCCATAAATCATGCAACAATATAGCTAGGCATCCACCATGAGAAAATCAAGTCAAACTTCCAATTTAGAACTCAACCAAGACTCCAAGTCACTCTAAGTGACAACTCAGTCTTCACAAAGCAACTTTCCCTTTCAATATTTGGTCTAAAATTCAAACTAATACCCATGGCATCATGGCACAATTTTGAGATGCTTCTCACAATATTATTTTCTCAAAGTTCCCTCGTGATGACAAGTTTCACCCATCCTTTTTCTTCATTCTCATACAAAGGAATATGTTAATTGTGAGTCCCGAAACTCACCACACACTGGAACCTGGCATCCAAGTGCTCTTTCTAGGAATTTTACAAATTATTTTAACCAAAATGAGCACCCAATTGACAAGTGGCATTCTCCCATGACACAAGTTGACCAGTCAACATACCCCTACAAAATAGGAAACTTCCAAGCAGATCCCACTTCTTAAAAAATAGGAGATGCTCAATTATTCAATTCTTGGAACAAAAAAAACTCCTATAAAATAAGAACTCTAAAAATGGGATAGAAGGTTGAGACACCAATTCCCAACAACAAGGACTAAAAACATAACATAAATGCATATGTCCACTCTCCCTTGAAAATAGGAAGAGGAAATTTTTTTATAACTGATAACCATAATTGAAAAAGATAGAAGAAGAGAATTTAAACAATAACTCTACCCTAGCGGTATTAATGGGTTCATCTATTAGCCTATTTTCTATTGTTTTTATGCATACTTTCAAACATTATTAAACAAACCTTTTAGGCAATACCCCCATGTTGATAGGTTGTTGTTAGGTCTCATTACTTTAGAAGATAAAAGCTTCAATATGTCGATCAGGCAGTGTCCAAGGCTATTTGCAATAGAAGATGACTTGACTATCTCCCTTAGATTTTATAACTTTTGGAGCTGTTAACATTAAATCCTAACCTAAGGTCGTCTAACTATCTAACTGGAAAACAATTTATCTTAAAGAAAACTGAAAGTATATTAAACTAGAAAGCATGAAATGACTAATCTAGAAAACATGATAACTAAATGAGAAAGCACAGAAACAACTAAACTGAAAAGCATATAAACTACAAAAGTAGTGAAGCTTGTAAGAAAACTATGAAACATCTAATTAAATACAACAAATAATGGTTCATAACAATTAGCACACTACAAAAATGATGGACAATGAGCGCTCCAAAACTTCAGACTCTATAACAACAGTGTTAATGAATTCTACAAAATTAACATGGAAAAACGACTATACTCATAATTTTTATTTATGTAATAAAGACACCAGAAAGGAAAGTACTCATCTATTTAATCTATTCTTCCTCGAGTGGCTAGATCGTGGATTTCTACTTTGTCCTCGGGTCACATACACAATATTTTTGAAAGCTCTGTCATTAAAAATAATTTACATCCATGATTTCAACAACTCAGAGATTGATATGCAATAGTCTCTTTATTCATATATATTCAGAAAACATGTCGACAACATAACATTACTATTTTGCATTGTCTTTTGCTTCTGGAGATTACATATTTATAGAAAACTTCTAACTAAGTCCTATATTTCAGATGGCTTAGATTACTATTGAAAAAGTCTGTAACAGTTTATAAACAAACTTTATGTCTTTAAATGCCCATTACATAGATATTAAAGAGGCTCGAGTCGAGCCATGAAGTCTTTAAACTTTTTAAAACATAACATAAATTTAACCAAAATAAATTATGATTTCGGTCCATCATCCTAAAGTTTTGGAGCATGTTTCTAGCGCATATCTTCAATCTGTTATGGAGCTCGTGTTGGTTGAATTATTTTAATTATTGTATGATGACCGATTATTATCCTACATAATACTTAAAATAACCCATTAAATTTGCATTGGCAAGATACTTCAATAAATCACAAGAAATAAAGTTTGTACTATTTTTCTTAAAAGACAAGCAACTATTTTGCCTAAAGTTTAATTAATTGGCAGAGAATAAGAATTTTTCATATGTGAGATAGGGCTTTATTATGTTATAATGATGAGGTTATTTTTACCTCATCATTTCCTCCCCTTCCTAATTCCTGGTAGGTCCTACCCTTTGTTGTATCCCTGCCCTCCATCTCTATTCAATTCTTCATACTTAGCACTAATGTCATACAAATCCTTTGTTGTTTTATCAAAATATTCAGGTGCATTGAGGAACCCTTGATGATAAGTAACTCCTTTTTTCCACATATTGAAGACTTCATCATCTTGATCTATATTAATATGAAAATCAGGGGGTGGAAAGAGTAACAGGGGAGGTCTATACCTCATCCTTATCCAATATATTTTGAGGTCTTTCAGGATTTTGGCCAAGGCATCTACTCTTCTGAAGGACCATTTGATGTTAAGAGGGGAGATCAGTTATCTTTTCTTCATATATGCTGGTAATGGAGTGTATCTCTCTTCATAGGCATGCCAAGCTTTACCAATCAATTTATGTCCTTGTTCTATGAAATGATTATAACAAAGTTGGAGGCTCTCAACATATCTTTCCTTCATAGTTTCATCCACTTTAACAGCTAAAAAGGTAGATTTAAAAGTTGTAGGTTTATTGTTGGGGCATCTCATCTGGGGACCCACATTTTTCTCTACTTGAGAATATTCCCTGATGCGTTCTTTCCAATGAACCTGATTACGCATGGTAGATAGCAAAGATCTCAATTTCACTTCTCCAACAAAAAGGTTAATAAAGAAATCAGTATGTGTTTCCAATAGTAGACCGTGAACAAAAAATTCACATAGCATATCTTGTTGTTCAAGATTTGATTCTATAAACACTTTAACAACATTGAATATAGCCTTGATATTGTCCTACATGCTAATATAAATTATCCTATTTGACATGAATCTTGCTTTGCCCTATAGACCCTATGAAATGACTCTTTCAAGAGTACCAACTCCTTCTTTAACTTGATATTCTCTATCTTAGCATCTTTCAAGAAATAGCACCATTCCATCCACTTCATTAATAATGGGGGAATTCGAACTTGGAACCATTTAGTTACAGTTGGTTCGATTTGAGTTCCTTTTGATTCCATTATTGGCTTATTGTCGCTTTCCTGCAAATTTTTCTCTAGTTCCACAATCCTACTGAGAGAAACATTTAGTTCTTCACTCTATATTTTATTTTCCTCTTTAAAAGCTTGAAACATGTGCATAAAATTATTTTTCAAACTTTCAATTTGTTTGTCCCTGTCAGATAGATTAGCATGATATGTCATATTCTCTTGATTTCATATATAAATTTGTATCTGCAATTCATTAATAAATGTATCATTTTCTTCTATCTACAGTTTGAAATTTTGAATCTCCTGATCTCTTTTTCTTATTACAGTAATATGTATTGTTATTTCCTCTTGTTATTGTACGTTATGTTCTTCATTTTTTTGCAATTGATTTCTTAACTCATCAATTTCCAATTTTAGTTTTTTCTACCTCTGCATTAGCACTTTCATTTTCAACTATTTCAATAACTTTATTTACAATGGGGGACAAATTTTCTAAAACATTGTCCTCAACCTCCATAAAAGATGGAGATTGTTCCCTCTCCTCTTCCTCTATTTCCTCAGCAAGGGCTTCTTCTTCATGCTGTAGATGGGAAGGTGTTTCCTCGATAGGGGTTTCTTTCTCTAGAGACTGATGAATTTGTTCCCATGTTTCTCTTATTTCTACGTCATCAATAGGATCAATGGTTTCTATTGGATTTTCCTGTTTCTTAGACTCCTTTTTCTTTGAAACACTTCCTATATCCTAAACTTGGGTTTCTGTAGACTTAGAGGATAATCTCTTGCTTCTCCTAAAAGGAGGAGTTTTCTGAAAAGTGACAGTTGTTCTTCTTTTCCTCTTCCTAAGGGGAATGTTGTCTACATTTGGATGAATAATTTCAACATCTTTTAGTTGATCTGGGGTTTTCAATTCCTTGGTTAAAGACTCTGGCACTTCATCACCAAGGGTTGTGGGAATTTGGGCTTCAAGAGCTTTATAGGCCTTAGGGGAAGTTCCTCCGGAAGGTGAAGCAACTTGTTTAGAGGATTCCCCTTCTAATTTTCTTTTGGGCAGAGATTTTTCAAATTTCTAAGGAAAATTTTCCCACTTGCTTTCAAGTTTCTTTCGAAAATTATATTTACAAATTAATTGAATTAACCCATGGTGCTTCAATGACCCCGAACCAGTCTTATACCTTTCTATGGAGGAGTTAACAGAGTCACTCAAAAATTCAGGCAAATTAACCCTAAGGGTAGGGTTTTCTTTCCCATGTCGCAAATGTATCAGCATACAAAATATAGGTCATACCATAGTAGTAAGTTGGCCTTCATAGGTAAAGTATTTTATAATCCATGCAATAGTTACTCCCTATGGATCTAATATAGAAGTTCTTTGAAACCCTTTATTTTTTCCTCTAGTACTGATAACTATCATGGGCTGAGGGTCTCCCTCTCTAAGAAATAATTTTGATAACTTTTGATATGTAACTTGAGAAGTTTCAGATAATTAAATACCAGAATTATCTAAACCTAAGAGGCAAGAAATTACTTTTGGACTCACCTGCAAATGCTTCCCATGAAGTGTCACTTGACCATTGGAGTAATTTTTTGTAAATGCATTCACCAATTTATCATTGTATCCCTCAAACTTTTTAATGAAATCCAACCATCCCACTTCCTGAAACAAACTGGAAATGTTGCTCAATCCTAGTAATTTTTTTGTTGAAGCCGGCTCTGATTTCTTCTTCGCACCCCCCACTTTCCATCTCTAATCTATGATTATGCTGAAAAATTCAACAGTGCGAGAAGCTTGTGCATAATTGTTTTTAAAATATAATCAAAAAGTGATCATTTATTTTTTCTTTGTTTGGAGCTTACTATGCAATGATGATAATTTGCATGGAGTGCGAAAAGAGTGTCGTACTAGTAGTTAATCATTGAGTGGCCCAAGTTACTAAATGGAATTAGGAAGGGATAACTCGTGCCAATTAATTACACCTTATTCAAAAATAACTACTTACTTTAAGCAAAATTTGTACTTACTTACATTATGTGATCACTTGAAGATTTTGTACCTTTACCGATTTAACAGGATGATGGAATGGTATTGGTTGAGGTGACGACATATTTATTATGACATGAGTGAGGAAGCTTGTGAATGACAAAGTCATCAATGAGGACATGCTGTCATGGTGGCTTTTATTTATGATGAAAATATGGTGAAAATCGGGATAACCGCTATTAGTGTGAATAAAAAAAAAAGAGAAGGCGTGTGTACATAGGTGTGACAAATCAAAGCATCGAAAAGAATTCAAATTTTATGGGAAGAGGCAGGTGGAATGGAAATGGATAAGTTATGGATCACGCTTTTGAACATGTGCTCGAAACCAATGACTAAGTTCCAAAGCATGCTTTGAGGCATGCATTCAAAATGAAGAAGATGAATAAGTACCGAAGCACCATTAAAATATGCAATTGGATCAACAACCGAAGGAAGATTCTGGAGCATCGTCGCAAGATGCATCCAGAGCGGCGACCGAAGGAAGATTCTAGAGAATCATTGCAAGATGCAGTCGGAGCAGCAACCAAAGAAAGATTTTGGAGCATCATCGCAAGATGCAACCAGAAAGAAGAAAAATGGCTATATATGAATGAACTCAAACTTTCAAAACTTTTCTCTACCAATCACTATTCTATAGGAACAATCGTATGTCGCAATGAGTTGAGATGCAAGTTCTGAAGCACCTTCACAACTAAGTTCATGCGTTCTGGAGTGTCATCGTGACAAGAGGTAAATTCCAGAGCACTGGGCATCTAAACTATCAAGTTTTAGAGCATCTTGGAAAGGTGCTCCAGAAGTTGTTTCAAATTTATGAGAAGTCCTGCAAAATGAAGATAACATGTAGTTAAATCTGAAAATCAGAATTAATAAAAAGTGCTTTGAAACAAATTTGTACACATGTCTTTTTATTACACTTTTTCAAAAAAAAAAATTGATGCAATATGCAAGGTTTAGGTGGAATTTGCCTTAGCAAAGTCAATGCATTGGATTTCTTCTTGCATTTCTACCAATTTTGTAAATTCTTCCTTGTTGACTGGTTTATGGTAGATACGTAGGCGATGACCATTTACCAAGAGAGTTTGTGTATCACCATCAATGGGTTTCAGCTAAACTATGTCATTCGATAAGACTTCAAAAATTTCATATGGGCCCAACCAATGAGTTCTGAGTTTTCATTTGTGATCTTTATATCTAGAATTGAATAGCAAGGCCCAATCACCGTTATGGAACTCTCTCTCTTTAATGTTCTTTTCATGCCAAACTTTTCGTTGATGTTGAACTAGTTTATTTTGATGAACAACATCTAAACAAAGCTCATCTAACTCACTTAACTGTAAAACTCATTCCACTTGGGCTTGTTTCAGATCTAGGCCCAGCTCCATAGTTGTTCTTAGAGTTTGGAGTTCAAACTCAATGGGCAAGAGAGGTTTCTTCCCAAAAACAAGCTCATAGGGGTTGAACCCAGTTGTGGATTTCCATGCTGTGTTGTACGCCCAAACAAATTCAGGAAATTTCCTAGCCCAATGTCTTCTCCCTGAAGAAACTATTTTTGTCAATATGTTTCCTAACTCCCTATTAGTCACCTCCACTTGGCCGTTTGCTTGAGGGTGATAGGGAGATGACTTCTTGTGACTTACTTGAAAATGGTTCGTGAATGCCAAAAGAAATTTGGACATGAATTGGGGTCCCTAATCCGTAACGATGGTTCGAGGGGCTCCAAACTTGAGAAAAATCTTATTATAGAGGAAGTCAGCAACTTGTTCCTCTCTAGCAACTCGTAGGGCCTAAACTTCTACCCATTTAGTTAGGTAATCGGTGCAAACAAGAATGTATTCTTTCCCTTGGGAGGAAGGATCTATGGGATCGATAAAATCCAATCCCCATTTTTTGAATGGTTCAAGGACTACCCGGGGCTGCAAGGGAATTTCAGTAGAAGCGGTTGGTCTTCCTACTCTTTAACATTCATCACAACGATGAATATACTTTTTAACGTCTTTATGCATTGAAGGCCAATAATACCCAGTGCCCAAAATTTTATGAGTTCTTTTCGTGGAGTAATGACCCCCAAAAGGATCATCGTGACAAGCCCTAAGGATACTATAAGTTTCATCGGCCCCAACACATCTTCTCAAGACCATATCAGGGCCACAATGGAATAAAATCCCATTAATCCATTTAAATGGGGCACTCTCTCTAATAAGTCGCTTCCTTTGCTTTGATGTAAAACTAGGTGGTACTTTTGAAGCGACTAAGTAGTTGGCAATGTCAACGAACCAAGGTGTCTTTATAGAAATAGCAAACAAATTTTCATCTGGAAATTCATCTTGCACCAGTACATAGTCACCATCTTCTTGTTTAATTCGAGAAAAAAAGTTTGCCACTACATTAAATCTCCCTGGCTTGTCAAGTATTGTTACATTGAACTCCTGAAGGAGTAGTAACCACCTCACTATTCACCCATTAACTACAAGTCTATTCATCAAATATTTTACAGTTGAATGATCTATATAGATAGTAACTTTATATCCTGTAATATAATGGCATAACATTTTAGTGGCATGAAACACAACCAAGAATTATTTTTCTGTTGTCGTGTAGTTTTTCTCAGTAGATGTCAAGTTTTTACTAATAAAATATATGGAATATTTACCCCCATTCTCATCTTCTTGCCCCAATACTGCACCAATTGCGTCATCCAAAGCATCAACATAGATATGGAACGAAAGGTTCCAATTTGGCCCACGCAGGATGGGAGTAGAGACAAGCTTCTCCTTTATTGTTTCAAATGATAGTTGACACTCAGGTGTCCAGTTAAACTCCACATCTTTCTAGAGAAGGGAAAACATAGGGGCAACTATTTTATTGAAGGCTTCTATAAACCTCCGATAGTATCCAGCATGCCCAAGAAAACTTCTAACATTCGTTTGCATCTGAGGAGTAGTCAGTTGTTGAATGACTTCAATTTTCTTGGGATCAACCTTTATTCCTTCTGAGGAGATATGATGACCTAAGACTATTCCTTGTTCCACCATTATCAAACACTTTTCGTGGCTAAGGTATAGTCAATGATCCTCACAAACCTTTAAAACCTTATCCAAGTTTTGAAGGGCTTCATCATAGGTCGAATCATATACAGTGAAGTCGTCCATATAAACTTCTACACAATCATTGACAAGCTCAACATGAGTTCTCCCTTCCCATTAATCCATTTAAAAGGGGCACTCTCTCTAATAAGTCACTTCCTTTGTTTTGATGTAAAACCAGGCAGTACTTTTGAAGCGGCTAAATAGTTGGCAATGTTAATGAACCAAGGTGTCTTTATAGAAATAAAAAATAGATTTTCATCTAGAAATTCATCTTGCACCGGTGCACAGTCACCATCTTCTTGTTTAATTCAAGACAAAAAATTTGCCACTACATTAAATCTCCCTGGCTTGTCAAGTATTGTTACATTGAACTCCTGAAGGATTAGTAACCACCTCATTATTCACCCATTAACTACAGGTTTATTCATCAAATATTTTATAGCTGAATGATCTGTATAGACAGTAACTTTATATCCTGTAATATAATGGCAAAAATTTTTAATGGCACGAACCACAACCAAGAATTATTTTTCTATTGTCGTGTAGTTTTTCTCATCAAATGTTAGGTTTTTACTAATAAAATATATGGTATATTTACCCCCATTCTCATCTTCTTTCCCCAATACTGCACCAATTGCATCATCCAAAGCATCAACATAGATATGGAACAAAAGGTTCCAATTTGGCCCATGCAGGACGAGAGCATAGACAAGATTCTCCTTTATTGTTTCAAATGATAGTTAACACTCAGGTGTCCAGTTAAACTCCACATCTTTCTAGAGAAGGGAAAAAATAGGGGCAACTATTTTACTGAAGGCTTCTATAAACCTCCGATAGTATCCAGTATGCCCAAGAAAAATTCTAACATCCGTTTGTGTCTGAGGAGTAGTCAGTTGTTGAATGACTTCAATTTTCTTGGGATTAACCTTTATTCCTTCTGAGGAGATATGATGACCTAAGACTATTCCTTTTTCCACCATTATCAAACACTTTTTGTGACTAAGGGATAGTCGATGATCCTCACAAACCTCTAAAACCTTATCCAAGTTTTGAAGGGCTTCATCATAGGTTGAACCATAGACAGTGAATTCGTCCATATAAACTTCTACATAGTCATTGACAAGCTCAGCACGAGTTCTCCCTTCCCATTAATCCATTTAAATGGGACGCTCTCTCTAATAAGTCACTTCCTTTGTTTTGATGTAAAACTAGGCAGTACTTTTGAAGCGGCTAAATAGTTGGCAATGTCAGTGAACCAATGTGTCTTTATAGAAATAGCAAATAGATTTTCATCTAGAAGTTCATCTTGCACCAGTGCATAGTCACCATCTTCTTGTTTAATTCGAGACTAAAAGTCTGCCACTACATTAAATCTCCCTAGCTTGTCAAGTATTGTTACATTGAACTCTTGAAGGAGTAGCAACCACCTCATTATTCACCCATTAACTGCAATTTTATTCATCAAATATTTTACTGCTGAATGATCTGTATAGACACTAAATTTATATCCTATAATATAATGGCGAAAATTTTTAATGGCATGAACCACAGCCAAGAATTATTTTTCTGTTGTCGTGTAATTTTTCTCAACAAATGTCAAGTTTTTACTAATAAAATATATGGAATATTTACCCCATTCTCACCTTCTTGCCCCAATACTGCACCAATTGTGTCATCCAAAGCATCAACATAGATATGGAATGGAAGGTTCCAATTTGGCCCGAAAAGACAAGCTTCTCCTTTATTGTTTCAAATGATAGTTGACACTCAAGTGTCCAATTAAATTCCACATCTTTCTAGAGAAGGGAAAACATAGAGGCAACTATTTTACCGAAGGCTTCTATAAACCTCCGATAGTATCCAGCATGCCCAAGAAAACTTCTAACATTTATTTACGTCTAAGGAGTAGTCAGTTGTTGAATGACTTCAATTTTCTTGGGATCAACCTTTATTCCTTCTGAGGAGATATGATGACCTAAGACTATTCCTTGTTCCACCATTATCAAACACTTTTCATGACTAAGGGATAGTCGATGATCCTCGCAAACCTCTAAAACCTTATCCAAGTTCTGAAGGGCTTCATCATAGGTTGAACCATAAACAGTGAAGTCGTCCATATAAACTTCTACATAGTCATTGACAAGCTCAACAAATACAGCTAGAATGGCCCTCTGAAAAGTTGCAGGAGCATTACAAAGTCCAAAGGGAAGAACACGATATGAAAATGTGCCCCATGGACAAGTAAACATTGTCTTATATTAGTCTTCTGGTGCTACCTGAATTTGGTTGTAACCACTAAATCCGTCCAAAAAGGAGAAATATTTCCTTCCAGCCAAATTGTCTAAAACCTGGTCTACAAATGGTAAGGAAAAATAATCTCGATGAGTGGCTTTGTTAAGTTCTCTGTAATATACACATATTCTCCACTTCCCATTTTTCTTTGGCACAACAACCATAAGTGACACCCACTTACTATCATAGATGGGATAAATAAATCCTGCTCGGAGGAGTTTCTCAATTTCAATTTTGACAAGATCCTTTAATGCAAGATTAAGTCTCCTTTGTGGCTGACGTACAGGTCTTATATTAAGATCGGTATAAATGTGATGCGTACAAACACTTTGATGGATTCCCCTCATGTCTATGTAGTCCCAAGAAAAATATTTAGACCTCTTTAGCAACACATTAAATAATCTATCCTCTTCTGGTTTTTTCAGCCAACAATTGATGTTCAAGGTTTTTCTCGGCAACAGCATAATTGTTTTTGTTCCTGGATGGGCGGAAGTGACAGTATGAATTGGTCACAACAAGGTGTTGAGAGGACAACTATGAGGTATCAATCGATGAAATCTACTAATGTCCTAAAAAAAATGGCTAGTTTTGGGAATCATATTGGCCAAAGGACAAGGCATTCCCATAGTAGTATAATTTTGTTCCATCCCATGTACATTGATCGGTTGCCCCAGAATTTTCGGAGCATCGACCATTTCCTCATCATTTGAATCTATGGAAAGATGCACTAAATCACTTACTAACTCATCCTCTGATTCTTCTCCATGTTGTTTAATGACTACCATGGCTAACAAGGCCAGACTGTCTTGATTATTAGCATCTTCTGGTTCATCAACCTTGACTTTGCTATATTCAATGGGTTTAGTAGGAGGGTACAAGAATAAATTTTTACTATCTGGACCATGTGAAATGGTCATTCCTCCCTCTCTGCAATCAATTTTAGCAGCGATAGTGGCCAGCCAAGGTCTTCCGAGAATTATTGGATAGCTATCTTTGGGTGTAAGTGACTAGATGACTTAAAAATCAACTGGATATTCCCATCCATCAACTTTGACAAGAGTGTTTTCAATAACGCCCTTTGGAATGGCTATGGATTGATTTTCCATTTGTAAGGCTATAGTTATGGGACGTAAATTAGTAAGACCTAATTTTTCCATCACATCCATAGTCATTACGCTAATGACTGCTCCTAAATCCACTAATACATTAGGTATTGCTACCTCATTAATTGTGATAGTTATTAGTGGACTACCGAGATCATCATATTTTGGAGCAACAGTCTTTCCGAACAAAAATTCAGCTAAATAGCCATCGATGTGCATAGTATTTATTTTCTTTGGTTTCCTCCTCGGGGTTTTAATACACAATTGTTTGATCAGCTGGTTCAACTCTAGAATTTCCTTTATTGCTTGTAGCAAAGGAAGCTCTATTTGCAATTGTTTGATTTCCTGAATTAATGCAATTTTAGAGGTCAAAGACATTTCCAGAGTATCTTTCAAAGTGGTCATTTTCAAACACTCTGAAAATGGTGCTTGAGTTTTCTCTTTTGGAGATTTATCCTTTCTAAGATCAGTTGGAGACTGACCTTCCTCCTCCTCCTGAGGTAAGTTAGAAGCTCCTACTGCTAAAGGAGGCATTGTATTATTTGTGGTAACAGTGTGGTTGGGTGGAATGACCTTCTCAGGAGTTTTAAGAGTAGGTTCATCCACAATTTCTTCAATGGTTGGTGGTTGAAGTGTTCTACTAGAGTGCAACTGAACATTTCCACAATGTATGGCATTAAATCTAGTAACATTATCTTATTCAGTGGAGTATACCGAAGTATTTTGTCGATTGTTCTTGGGATTGGGAAGTGGTTGCGCTGGGAGTTGAGGTTGATTTATCTGTTCACTTTGAAGAGGATTATGGGGTGGAGGTAGCAAAAAAATTTGTTGATTCCTACGAGGCCCAATGTAGAATTAATTTTGCCTTTGATTCTATTGAGGAGTAGTATGTTGTGGATACCACTGTTGTTGAGTTTGGATTTTCCACTGTTAAGTTCCCCATGATCGGTTCGCCCATTCAGGAGGTCCCCAATAGGGAGTTCCCCAATTAGGTTGTTGAGGTGATGGTTGAGGCCTTGATGGGGTCCATTGATTACTAACCCAGTTGTTTTGGTGTTTCCAAGTGGGATTGGAATTATGTCCATAAGGAAAGTAGCCTCCTTCGCGTTGATTTACCACATTGATTTATTCCTCAACCTATGCAGTCCTTTTCTTCGAATTCTTGAGATCAGTAAGGAGCTCACATTCGTTTGTAGGATGATTTTGTTCACAAAGTTGACAAACATTAACCTTGTCTAGGGGACATTATCATAACAGATGTTTATTTCGGCATCTCAAACAGTAGATGGACAAAGTCTTAGGATTGTGTGTCTTAGCTTGTATGCCATCCAGTCTAGTGTTCAATTGAATGAGTATGTTCATTTTAAGGTTTTCTATTTCCTAACGAAGCTTGCCTATTTTGTTAGACCCTTTAAGAAAAGTAGTTTTAATGAATTCCTCCACGAGTATGTGAGAAATTTTGACACAACTTACATATTTCATCAAGGCCCATCTGAGACACGCCTCCTTTTCCCATTAGATAGAGGCTTTACCTTGTATCCTCATCGAGTCCTTTAAGAAATATAGTCTTGAGAATCTCATCACTAATGGTCTCTTCTCTACATCGTTTAGACAAGAAAAGAAACTTGTTTAGGTAGTCCTCCAGACTCTCATCCTCATTTTTCTTAAGTTTAAAAAACTCCTCCTTTCGATCACTCACCCTACAATAACTCTGGTATTTATGCAAAAAAGCATTCTCCATGTCATCCCAAGACGTAATAGATCCTACAGCTAATCCCATAAACCAACGCATGGTCGTATCCTTCAAGGTAGAAGGAAACAACTTCAGTTTCTAGTTATCATTTTTATAGTCGTAAGTTTGACAGAGGACCTTGAATTCGAAAAGAGACTGGTCTAGGTCTTCTTAGGACAAACCACAGAAGGTTTGCAGGAAAGTTGGAGAGATGTTTTTCATCATGGAATCATCATCTACATTTAGAGTAATAGGATGAGTGAATGTTTGAGGTGGAGGAGGATCATTGTTATTATGATTGGCATTATTTCGATTTGGATCAGCCCTACGATCACCCATGATGTTCAGAGGAATATGTTCCTCAAGGATAATTTCTTCTATGATAGGTTGTTCTTCTGGATGATCTTCGAGAAAATAATGGAAAGGCTCTAGTGGATTTGGCTCGAGTAATTCATCAACCGAGTGGTCCTCTGAGCCTTGGGCCTCTGTATGTATGATTGGAACGTATTTTGGGGGGTCTTTGGTATAAATATTTTGTGAGGGCCTCTTTTACTAACCGTGCAGAAAAGGAAGTCGGAGGGGTATTTTGGCCTAAAAAGAGGTATTTGAGGCGTCTCCTATTAACACTCAAGCAAGAAAGCTACTCCTCGACAACGATGCCAAAAATTGATAGGCTGTCATTAGGTCCCATTACTTTAGAAGATAAAAGCTTCAATATGTCGACCAGGCAGTGTCGAAGGCTATTTGCAATAGAATTTGACTTGACTATCTCCCTTAGATTTTCTAACTTTTTGGAGCTGTTAACATTAATTCCTAAACTAAGGCCATCTAACAATCTAACTGGAAAACATTTTATCTTAAAGAAAACTGAAAGTATATTAAACTAGAAAGCATGAAATGACTAATCTAGAAAACATGGTAACTAAATGAGAAAGCACAGAAACAACTAAACTGAAAAGCGTATAAACTACAAAAGTAGCGAAGATTGTAAGCAAACTATGGAACATCTAATTAAATACAACAAATAACGGTTCATAACAATTAGCACACTACATAAATGATAGACAACGAGTGCTCCAGAACTTCAAACTCTATAACAAAAGTGTTAATGACTTCTACAAAATTAACATGGACAAATGACTATACTCATAATTGTTATTTATGTAATAAAGACAACAGAAAGGAAAGTACTCATTTATTTAATCTATTCTCCCTCGAGTGGCCAACTCGCGGGTTTCTACTTCATCCTCAGGTCACATACACAACATTTTCGAAAGCTCTCTCATTAAAAATAATTTCCATCCATGATTTCAACAACTCAAAGATTGATATGCAATAGTCTCTTTATTCATATATATTCAGAAAACATGTCGACAACATAACATTACTATTATGCATTGTCTTTTGCTTTTGGAGATTACATATTTATAGAAAACTTCTAACTAAGTCCTATATTTCAAATGGCTTAGATTACCATTGAAAAAGTCTGTAATAGTTTGTAAACAAACTTTGTGTCTTTAAATGCCCATTACATAGATATTAAAGAGGCTCGAATCGAGCCATGAAGTCTTTAAACTTTTTAAAACATAACATAAATTTAACCAAAATAAATTATGATTTTGGTCCATCATCCTAAAGTTTTGGAGCATGTTTCTAGCACATATCTTCAATCTATTATGGAGCTCGTGTTGGTTGAATGCTTTTAATTTTTGTATGATGACCGATTATTATCCTACAAAATACTTAAAATAACCCATTAAATCTGCATTGGCAAGATACTTCAATAAATCACAAGAAATAAAGTTTGTATTATTTTTCTTAAAAGACGAGCACCTATTTTGCCTAAAGTTTAATTAATTGGCAGAGAATAAGAATTTTGCATATGTGAGATAGGGTTTATTATGTTATAATGATGAGGTTATTTTCACCTCATCATATGTTATGCTATTTTTTCATGCTTATTATACAACCTTGGACCTAAATTATAGTAATGAAAATATAGTTATGATATAGTAGTTTTGCATGGTTTATATGTGAGTATGTATGAAATGTGGATGGAATTTTGTGTTTAATCATGGTAGTTAGCTTTGTGTATATGTTTTATGGATTAACCTCTTGCAAACCAAGAAGACACTGTAGCTCACAACAACTGGAAGTTGTAGCCTTTAGCAAAAGGAGGACTTGGACAATGAAACAGGGGAGGTGTTAGATCAAGCTTAGTGTAATAACTACCATGTGAAGAAACCTGGTGGAGTTGGTCATGCATCATTATGACAGTTAATAAGATGCTGAGGAGAAGAATTCTTTTGTTGATAGGATTTTGGATGACTGTTTGTGTGTTTTACATGCAAATTTGTTTTGCAGAGTTTCAATTCGATTAGAACTCTTGTTTCTTTTCAGTTATAGTTTGAACAATTCAATCTTAACTATATACTTTCATATCTAGGAGTAGTAGTTAATGATTATAGTTAGGAGTTGTGCTTAGAATAAACTCCACCGTGCTTGTATATAGCCAGTGGTTGAGTCCTTAGATAAGTTAGTTGATTTCATTATTTTGTTATCAATTACTTTTCAATTTTCAATTATCATCTACAAACATGTTGATTGTTTAGGAATGATTTCATTGAATACAATTTATGAGGAAGATATTGTGTAATCTTTTGTGATGTGTAATGAATGAATCTCAAGTTCATATGAATGCGTAGAATCTAAAGGTTTAGATTTGGTTTAGTTAAGTGAAGACAACCACTTGAGCAAGCCACTCAAGGTAATTGTTTTTCACTATATTTGTAGTTGTTTATTTATATTTAGTAGTTATTTTTTATCACCAGTACTTCATAAATTGCATGTAAGTCATAATAAATTCTCATATTTTGATTATCAACAATGAATGTTCATGAGAATTAGTGCATTTAGTTAACTTATAGTACTCCGGAGGTTAGAATAAGTTCAGTTACTAGTTTTGATCAATTTTGAGTTAGTACAATATTTTTTTGTTAACAACAGTTCAATTACAGGTTAAGTTGTAGGCACCTGTAGCAATTAGCACTAGTTTGCTTCTTTCACTATTATACAATTATGTGATTTTCCAGCAACTAGAATACCTTAAATAGGATAACCTAGGTAGCCTCAGGTCTCTAAAGGAACATATAGTGCAACACCATCACAAGTTTACAAAACTTGGTTTACAATTTAATGTAGTCTTTACAATGTTGAGTGGATTATTCAGCTAGTCATACCTCTGAATTGTGTGGTTTCTACCAAGTTTACAATATACTAGTTTAGACTCTACATTTTTAGCATCGTTATCAAGGATGGTGCTATCTTTATAGACTTGTTTTCCAAGCTTTCATAGTTTACACTTTGTTTACAACATTAGGACTGTTAGACTTAATCTTTTTCAACACACCAAAAAGTTACACTAACATTGTGTAGGACCGCTACTATACATAGCCATATTTATTGTACGTAGAGGTAGAGAGATTTTTTGGGCAGATTCCTCCCCTCTACACACCAAGAAGCCATAGCATAAATTGGTGACTCTAGTACTTAGAGCAAGGGTAATACTGAAGAATAAATTTCCCTATCACAAAAATCTAGCACACAAACAAAGGGGACATACCTAGCCATGGGTGATGTAGTGGATGATCCTGAACGTGCAATATTTGAGTTCCCAATCACCAACCAAGAAGGGGATAATGTGTTAAAGAATATTCCTCCTTCAACATTACCAATCTTTTATGGGTTGGTGACTAAAGACCCAGATACATTTATGTTTGAATTTGATGTCCTATGCAAAATTTATAACTACACTTTTGATGCTCATAGGCTCAAACTCTTCCCTACCACCCTAAAAGATGCAACCTTAAGATGGTTTATGGGATTAGGCAAGGATGTTGTCCCTGATTGGGATGCCATGAATACATTATTCTTGGAGAAGTACCAAGACTATTGTAGAGGACTTGATAGGAGGAGAGATAACATTTTAAGAATGTCACAAAAGGAGGATGAGCCATGTTAGAAGATTATGTGGAGAGATTTCAGTTTTCCTTGAAGAAAACCCCACGAAACAAGTTATCTGAAGAATCCCTCAAGTTGTATTTTTGAGGGGGGTCAATGAGGACTATATGGATACCCTCAATCTTATTGGGCAAGGGGATATCTCCCAAATACCATTTGAATACATCTACAAGGTGTATAGAAATTACTCCAGGACCTTCACTAAGAGGCCAAGAGGAGAGAGGATATCCACTACTGGAAAATCATCTTTTAGGGTTTCAAAGATAGAGTTAAGCAATTTATTCTCCAACATGAAGGAGGACATTATCAGTCACTTGGAAACTCAGTTGGACACTCTCCACATCAAGAAGAAGCAAGAGGAATCTGAAGTAATGTGCACTAAGTACTACCCCAACTGTAGGAAAAGGAACACAAACTGTAAATGCAAGAGGGTGGCTAGTATTCAACAAGACAAAATTGAATAACTTGATTTTTAGCCACTTCAAGGAGATGATGGATAGCTATTTTATATAGCTCAAAGAAGGCCATGGAAAAAAATACAAGGTATACTATAAGACCCTATTAACTTCAACACATCCTTTCCCTTTAGGAATCAAAAATATTCTGCTTGGAATTCCCAGCCCTGGCCAGCTAATCAAAATCAATGGAAAAACCCTCAACAATGGCCACAACCTCAGCGAAATTGAAACCAATAGAAACCAAATTCTTGGTCACAACAAAATTTCTAGGGTTCCAATTACAATCCCCAATAGCCAATACAACAAAACTAGTGGCAACCTCAATGGCAAAAAGGCCAGCAATGGCAACAACAAAACATGAATTATCAGCAGCCTATGCTTCCTTCTTAGCCCCAACAACAAGCCATTATGATTTCGTAAAATCCTACATCTTAGCCACCTGGACCACAACAATTTACCTACTCAACCTACACCTAACCCTTACAAAAAGTCCGTCCAACAGGCTCATACTAATCAAACTATGCAATACCCCACTTATGGGGTAGAGGTGAGTGATGTCCACCTCAGGTCAAGGAAATAACTAGTTGGACCTTCATCCCATCAAATCACTGAGATGGAGGATGAGGAACCTATAGTTGAAGCTTCAGAAAAATCACCTCTAGAACCTAAATCAAATCAGGGACACTAGACTACCTCAAGTCCAAAGCCTCCTTTCCCTGAACGCTTAGCCATTCAAAAACATCACACACAGGTTGAGATTGACCTACTAGGTCAACTAAAGGATGTAAGCATCAATATCCCTATCATCTAAGCCATTAAGGACATCCCAATTTATACCAAAATTGTGAGGGACCTATGTCTTAAGAAACCAAGGAGGAAAAGGAAGGATCCTCAGACAGTTCATGTCCTAGGAAACCTTGTTGATATCATGTTAGGGAACATTATTGTCTCTAAATACACAAATCTTGGTAGTCTAGCAGTGGATGTTAAAATTAATGGGACCCTTATCAAGAACACTTTGATAGAATTAGGGGCAGCAATCAATGTCATGACTAAAGAAACAATGCAATTACTTTAGTTAGCCAACCGTAGACCTACACAAATTGTCCTACAATTAGTTGATAGGTCAATAGTCATGCCTAAAGGAATCATTGAACATTTAGTTATTGAATTAGATTCTTTGGAATATCCTACTAATTTCATAGTTTTACAGCCAAAGGTTAATCTTGTAGGATATCTACTCATCATAGGTAGACCATGGTTAGTTACAGCTGATGCATTCATAGGTTGTAGGCCTCTCAATATGATAATATCTAATGGATTATGACCAAGAAATTGGTTCTCTATCCTCCAATCCAACCTTATGATGATCTTGAGCAAACTATTTGGCCCTTTTTGGATGAGGAAGATAATTATTCCCTATAAACTTTGATGACAATAGAAAACAACCCTTTGTTGGATGATCAAGATGAAGATGAGTTGATTGCTTGTATAATATAGAATGACTGTAGTAGGAGCCGACAACAACATGACTATTTCACATGCCTACAAGATCCTTTACAAAGTATTATACCCTCCAATTCCTCAAAAGAAATATCTTAGATCTTTCATTCTTTACTACCACAATAGTGTGTACCAATCATTCCTAGCCTTGACCTCTCATTTATACAAGAATCATCCAAAGAACTAGAATTCATGCCAGGAAAAATGCTAAACATAAACAATGCATTGACTAAGGAGCAAGAATTGCCTAACCACTATGTTGCAAGCACACACAGTAGCATACGCATGGGACTATAATGATATGAAAAGTATAGATCTTGATTTATGTATGCATAGGATCTACATAAATGATGGTTATAGATCTATTAGACAACCTCAAAGATGAATGAACCCTGCCTTGAGAGAAATAGTCAAAGCTGAACTTCAAAAACTCCTTGATGTGGGCTTCATTTATCCTATATCTGATAGTGCATGGGTCTCACCTTTGGTCATTGCTCCCAATAAAGGTGGAAAATGAAGAGTATGTGTAGGTTATAGGGAACTGAACGCAACCACCAGGAAGGACCACTTTCCATTGCCTTATATAGATCAAGTGCTTGACTCTTTAGTAGGGAAGAAGTACTTTTCATCCATAGATGGTTTCAGTGGTTACAATTAGATAAAAATTACTCCAAAGAATCAGGACAAGACAAGATTTAAATGTCCTTGGGGTAGTTATGCCTACTCTACTCTGCCCTTTGGTTTATGCAATGATCCAACTACTTTTTAGAGGGCAATGTTCAACATCTTTTCTAATCATGCTCGTGATTTTATGGAGATATATATGGATGACTTCACCACATATGGGGAAACTTATGAGGAAGCCCTTAGCAATCTGGAAAAGGTATTAAAGAGATGTAAAGAACACAACTTGTCCCTCAATAATGAAAAATGCTTTATGATGATGACTTGAGGAATTGTTTTATGGAAATTCATATCTATTACAGGGATTTAGGTTGATCCACATAAGGTAGAAATCATTTCTACATTACCTATTCCACAAAAGCAAAGAGAAATCAGAAGCTTCCTTGGCCATGCAGGCTACTACAAGAGGTTTATTAAAGACTTCAGTAAGATTGTTGCACCATTGTTTGTTCTACTGACCAAAGACATTGAATTTGATTGGACACTAGAGTGCCAACATTGCTTTGAAGAGTTGAAGAAGGCCTTAACCCAAGAACCTGTTTTGAGGGGGCCAAATTGGACCTTACCCTTTCATATACATATTGATGCTTCATATTTTTCTATTGCAACAGTTTTGGGCTAGAAAGAAGGTAACAAAGAATATGTTATTTACTATATTAGCAAGAATCTACAGGGAGTATAGCTAATTTATACTATTACAAAAAAGAAGATGCTAGCAGTAGTGTAGGCCATCAATAAATTCAGGCATTACATCACTGGTTATTCATTTTTTGTCCACACAAACCATACAAATGTCATATATTTGATGGAAAAACCTGTAGTAGGGGGTAGATTAGTTATATGGCTACTCTTGATACAAGAGTTTGATATTACAATAGTGAACAAACCTGGTAAAGCTAATGTAGTAGCATATTTTCTATCAAGGTCGCCAACACAATCAGTAGAAGGGGTAGTGGATGACTCATTTCTAGATAAACACATATTTTCTCTTAATGTACATGTACCCTGGTATGTTGACATTGCAAATTATTTAGTGATAAGGTAGATTCTGCCACTTTTCTCCAAGGGAAAAGAGATAGATAGTACATAAGAGTTTTCCATACTCTTGGGTGTTAGGTTATTTGTTCTACACTGGTCCTGACAACATCATGAGAAGTTGCATAAGGGAAGATGAAATCTTTGATATCATGAAGGCTTTCTATGATAAACCATGTGGGGGTCATTTTTCAACAAAAAGAACAACATTCAAAATCCTCACAACTAGTTATTACTAGCCTACTTTACACAAATATTCTATCAAGTACACAAGGAGTTGTGATAGGTGCCAAAGAATGGGTAAGCCAAAAGGAGTGATGAAATTCCATTGCAACCTCAATTAACACTAGCTCCCTTTGATAAATAGGGTCTAGACTTTATTGGACCAATTTCACCTACTTCTAACAACAACGAGTATATCCTAGTTTGTACTGATTATCTAAGTAAGCGGGTAGAAGTAAAGGCATTACAGTTTGCTAGAGATGGAAATGTGGCTAAATTCTTGTATGAGGACATTTTTACTAGGTATGGAGTATGTAGGGAAATTGTGACTAATCAGGGTCCATAATTTACTTTAGACCTCGTCACCAAAAAAGAAATTGAAAGTATTGTAACCAAGACAGTGTAATTACATATGAAATATTTGGTTGTTAGGGTACCAAAAGGAGTGTGGGCATATAGAATAACCTAGAAAATAACAACTAGTTTCACACCATATGAGCTAATATATGGCAAAATAGTAGTCCTCCCAATTGAATTTGAGTATAAGACATTAAGAACATCAGTAGAGTTGGAAATGGATCTAACAACAACTCAAAAGGAGAGGTTACACCATTTAAATGGACTAGATGAAATCAGGTTGGAGGCCATCCATCACACTGAGATAGTACAAAAGCAAAGGACAAAGTGGCATAACCAATATATCAAAACAAAATAATTTAATGTAGGATACTGGGCCTTATTATATGATTCAAGGTACAAGGATTTTAAAGGGAAACTCCAATCCAAGTGGTTGGGACCTTATGAGATCAGCCAAGTCTTTCCTAATGAAGCAGTATAGTCGCATACCATAGAAGAAATGAGGTTCTCACTTCTGGTTAATGGCCATCGATTGAACTTTATAAGAAACCAGTTCAAAAGGGAGATTTTATATTTTCACTATTTCAGTAGTATGGACCTCACAGTGATCAAGATACAAGTTTAAAAACATAGAGTGATACCTCAACAACAACAATAGCAGATATACCAATTCCTCCAAATTATTCTGAGATGGAGCTACACAAATCAATCCCTGAGATCATTCAAGATTAATTTCTTATTTTACCTCACAAGCACACACAACACGATTATTATGATGTACGTACTTTTTCTAGAGGGACCTATCTTATATATATATAATTGTCAACATTTAAAAAGGGCCCTGTTGCACTAGGAACATGTAGCATAACAGCTGCCATAATCCAAGAAGGGACTTGATGCCAAAGGTACTCGTAGCACCATCTAGCAGATTTTTGTTAAAATCAATTAGCACCAAATTAATTGCAATTTATGCATTTTCACCTCAAAATTCTCACATGTAGTATCCATCTTATCATAATAAGTACCCACAACATGCCTATCTTATTTCCTATTGCTAATTCAAATTTTAAACATTTGAACTGTCACATCACCAACTATTATCTGTATATTTTGTTTCATTACCTTACATATGCCACCTCACCATTCATTCACTTGTAATTATTATGATCACATCAATCATATTACGGATACATACAATTCAAATCACATGTGCAACATTCAGTTAGTCACCTCTGATAGGTATGCAAGGTACACTATCATAATTATCATAGATTTCTTAATGCTTTCATTATGTCTTTCCTATTAAATTAAGCATGTGATATATTCATTACATTAATTTCCATACTTTGTAATCATACCTTCACCTATCTTGAGTTGAAGTGAGGTCACTTCAAACCTTAAGTTGGGGGGAGGGTACAATTTAGCCAATTTTTTTTAATTTTTCACCACCCAAAAGCAAATGTAAACAAATAGATTGACATGTAAACCCTTTTCGTCCTAAAATTGCACCTACTTTTTAATGTAAATTCAATTTCCAATTCCCTGAAACTTTTTGATCTTGAGCTAAGTCAAACCGAGAACCCATTTTTGAGCTCAATTAAGCTGATACTAACAAGGGGAGTTGCAGTTACATTATAGTGGTAGTGGAAGTGCATGAGGAAACAACAAAATAAGAGAAGGATTTGAAGTTGGTGAAGTGGAATTGAGCTAAATTTTCAAGGTTAACACATTGATAAGAATTAAAAGAGATTCATAATGGGAGGTGATGTTATCAGGAGAGAGTCGTCGACTCACAAGTAGATACTAGAAGATGCAATGGTATTGCCTATCTTCACAAGAGTGGGTTGGCTCGATTATTTCCTAAAGCTGGAATAATTTAATAATGACATAGCAAGAAGATTTGTGGCCACATTGGAGCATGATGAAGCAATCATAAAAGGGTTGTTAGTAGATGCATCTGAGGTTGCCATATCACATGTATCTAGGTTGCCTAGGACTAGAGAAGAGTTTCTAGTTAGGGTAAATGCAGTGGCTGTAAGAGAAGAATTTTGTGAGTGGGGAGAAAATTTGGATTTGTAGTCATAAGGTACAAAGAGAATTTCTCTTCCATGGTTTTGGGCCAACTGTGCTTCCTATGTCATTAGATATCTTATTTGTGATGGTAGACAAAATATTTTGTATACTTTTCACTTCAAATTGCTTAGTCACCTTCACCACAATAGGCGAGTGAATGTGCCAAATTTTCTTTATAGTATGTTAAAAAGGATGGCATCAAAGTATTAGAGGAAACAAAGTGACACTGTCTTATCACATCACTATTTGATTTCCCTCTTAGTAAAAAGAAGCTTGAGAATTCAATACCCATAGGTAGCCTGGGAAGATTTTGTGAAATGTGAATATATTAATAGTATACTAAAGGCACGTGTAGTACCTGAAACTTTAGAGCCACAAGATGAACCTAAAAGAGAATCTCTCCTATCTCACCTACAATTTCACCTATTGGTAGCCAAGGTGAGCCCGAGGAGCACAATATGCCAGAGTCTAGGTCATCGGCAGTGTAAAAAATTCCATCTTCTTCAAAACCACCAAAACATAAGAACATAAGAGGTAGTACATCCACAACATCCACACCTTCCAAAACAAAGAAGAAAAAGAAGGATGTTGAGAAGGATAAACCTTCACCTAGGTGTTCAGGCCGATTTAAAAAGCAAGGTGTAATGAGGGGGAGTGTAGAAAAACCTGAAGAAGAGGAAAAAGATGTGATGTTGGTTGAAACAAACTTTGAAGGAAAGGGAAATATCCTTGGAAACGTGCATACACCTGTGAAGAAGAAGAGATACATGTCTACCACTTTTGATTCATATTCAAAAGATGTATTTGTTGCCAAGAAAACATAAAAGAAAACCCTAGATAGTCCTACTTATGAAGACTATTATTGTATAGGGGGTGGTAATGAGCAGTCTTTGGAAACTAAGGAAATATTTATAGAAGATAGAAATGTCAAAAAAGAGCTCTAGGAAGCTTTGGATAGAATTAATCATTTGGAAGAATTATTGCAGAGCTGTGAAAAGAAAGACAAGGAAAAGGAGACAAAAACACAAGAATTGGAAGAAAAATTGCAAACATATGACCATGGTACAAAATTGGATCTATTGGCACAATTGGCCATTACCAAAATAGGGGATGGAGAAATTGCAGTGCCGAATCAAAGACCTCCTCCTATAAAAACCCCAAATCACCATACAAACTTGTCTCTTGGTTATCAGCTATAGAAGGTGACTAACGAGTTTGCACAAGAAAAAGAAAAGTGGAAGAAAGAAAAAGAAACTTTGATTGAAGAAAATGCTAAGGTGATATAAGGGAAATAGATTGAGCTAAGGGAATCAATAGTTAGATTGGAATAAGTGGTAGATAAAGTTGCTCAAATCATAAGATGCAGACCTCCAACAAGAACATATGCACTATTTTTGCCAGAATTTTTGTTTGAGTTTTCATTTTAGCAGGCTAATCAGTAACCAATCAATTGGGATGAGTAGGAAATTTGAGTGTCTTAATGTTTTTATTGATTCTACACTAGAAGAGTAGGATTAGTTGTGTGAATACTATTTTCACAACTATGTTGTGCCGAATGAGACAAAGTGGAATATTTTGATATTTGTAGGGGATCTCTAGGTAAGGGCACTAGCATCTTGTTATAGGAATGAACAATTCAAGGAAGAAATAATGGAAGAATATGAGTAGAGGGAGAAATTAGTTACTCTCCCAATAAAGAAAGAGTTTAAAGACCCTGATGCACTTATAGATGAATGGTTGAAACTCCTGGATTATAAATGTGTAGGAAGGAAAATTATGAAACTAAGGACAGAGGATTACAAAAGAATGCAAACATTAGTTGTGGACTTGGGTCAACAATGTTACAGTTATATGTAGAATAGATTGAACAACTTGACCCCAAAATTGCAAAGAAAAGAACCTCATTCAATATGCAATTTTACCACCATGCTTGAAAGGGTACACAAAAACATGAAAATTGGTGTTGACATAGGAGTTCACTGGGTACCACTCACATTTCACCCACCTATGCTACTCTATCTTGTTCCACATTGGATCAGGGAAAAGGGTGAGGAGTGTGAGAAAGTTGGGATCATCAGAATGAGACAACTTGCAACTTACAAAGGTTTCTACCTAAAGAAAATCAAAGGAGTTAATGCTGTCATAGACCTCAAGGAGATCACCCTGCGATATAATCTGTACCCCTAGTTTTTTGCTTAAGGGCAAGCAAAAGTATAGTTGGGGGGAATTATGGGTTCATTTATTATCCTATTTTTTGTTTTTTTTATGCATACTTTCAAAAATTATCAGACAAACCTTTCAAACAATACTCCTATGCTATGTTATCTTTTCATGCTTATTATACAACCTTGGACCTAAATTATAGTAATGGAAATATAGTTATGATATAGTAGCATTGCATGGTTTATATGTGAGTATGTATGAAATGTGGATGGAATTATATGTTTAATCATGGTAGTTATCTTTGTGTATATGTTTGTGGATTAACCTCTTGCAACCCAAGAAGACATTGTAGCCTACAACAACTGGAAGTTGTAGCCCACAAAAGGAGGACTTGGACAACGAAACAAGGGAAGTGCCATATCAAGCTAAGTGCAATAACTACCATGTGGAGACACCTGATGGAGTTGGTCATGCATCATTATGAAAGTTAATAAGGCACTAAGGAGAAGAATTCTTTTGTTGATAGAATTTTGAATGACTGTTTGTGTGTTTTAAACTCAAATCTATTTTGCAGAGTTTCAATTCTATTAGAACTCTTGTTTCTTTTTAGTTATAGTTTGAACAATTCAATCTTAACTATATACTCTAATATATAGGAGTTGTAGTTAATGATTACAGTTAGGAGTTGTGCTTAGAATAAACTCCCCCGTGCTTGTATATAGCTAGTGGTTGAGTCCTTAGATAAGTTAGTTGATTTCAATATTTTGTTATCAGTTACTTTTCAATTTTTAGCTATCATCTACAAACATGTTGATTATTCATGAATGATTTCATTGAATACAATTTGTGAGGAAGATTTTGTGTAATCTTTTGTGATGCGTAATGAATGAAGTTCAAGTTCATATGAATGCATAGAATTTGAAGGTTTAGATTTGGTTTAGTTAAGTGAATACAAACACTTGAGCAAGCCACTCAAGGTAATCATTCTTCACTATATTTGCAATTATTTATTTATGTTTAGTAATTATTTTCGTTTACCATTACTTCATAAATTGCATGTAAGTCATAATAGATTCTCATATTTTTATTATCAGCAATGAATGTTCATGAGCATGAGTGCATTTAGTTAACTTATAGTACTCCAGAGGTTAGAATAAGTTGAGTTACTAGTTTTGTTCAGTTTTGAGTTAGTACAGTAATTTTTTGTTAACAACAATTCAATTACAGATTAAGTTGTAGGCTCCCGTAACCATTAGCGCTAGTTTACTTCTTTCATTGTTATGCAATTCTATGATTTTCCAACAAGAAGAATAACTTAAATAGGATAACCTAAGTAGCTTCTAGTCTCTAAAGGTGCATACAGTGCAACACCATCACAAGTTTACAAACCTTGGTTGACAATTTAATGTAGTCTTTACAATGTTGAGTGGATTCTTCAGCTACTCATACCTTTGAATTATGTGGTTTCTACCAAGTTTACAATATACTAGTTTATACTCTATAGGTATGACAAAGATGTGCTCCATGAAAAATATCACATCAGAATTCTCTCTTTAGAGTAAAATCCTTCTTCTTGTCATCTTATTTGGTGTTGGTGACTCACAGTTGACCATTTAATGGTTGTATTCGTTCCTTCTTGGAATTGTCACGTTTCAAGCATTCTATCTTCTCCCCTACAACTGGTTGTGATTCTTATTCTACAGGTTGCAAATCCAATTGTTGTGGGTTACAATTCTTCTTAGTTGCAAAAGGTTAGTTTCATCCCAAAGCACACAGATCATTAATCATGAATCAAGCATAAAATCATATTGAATTTCATAAAGATTCATACATCCACACATACAAATACCATCATATCATAATTATACTTCCACATAATAAAGTATGGTTTAAGATGCATAAAAGATATAAAGGATGCATAAGTCTTAGGATTGTTTGTGAACTTGGCAGATTAAAATGTTAAAGACATGAACTTAATGAAATAAAAATACCTACTATCTAAGTTCATCATTCCCACCAACTAAGCCTTTTGCTTGTCCTAAAGCAACTTTCAAGGTTGGTGGTTATACTACAAGGTTATTTCTATAAGATCTGCCATAATTTCAACTCCCTTCTACTTCAGATAGTATCCCTTTTGATCTAAAATATTTGCTAGCCTTTTATTTTATTTTGCTTTTTCTCTCCCTCACTTCTTCCTTGTCCAGTGTTGTACAAAAAATAGGAGGATAGGAGGATGAAATACAAGTGGAAACTAGGCCAATTTATTTTTCCACACAAGGTCTATGTATTTGTGAGATCTATGAATCATGGCTACATAGTTGTAGAGAGAATGTGGCACCTTTCTTCTTAACTTAGGTGAAAGCTCTTCCCATCTCCTCTATACAAACTGGAAGGCTTCATTAATAGTTCATGCTGCTAGTTTCTTTACTCTTGTATAATCTCATTTCCTACGATTCCTTATTATTTCTTCAACTCCATTATAATCTAGGAGGTCCAACCATTGGCAAATGACTACATTTAGATTCACTGATTCTTTTATGAGTTGTAGGGCAATGGATTTTTTGTTTCATGGTAACACTATAGAATTGTTCCCCTTTGATGCTCATTTCTATATGGGAGCTCCAAGCTCTTATTTGAAGTTATCCCATAAACATCAGTGGATTCCATTCAATCTCATCTAGGAGAACATAATTATGTAAGTAGAACTTGCATAATTGTTCCTACATGTCTGGTGTGGAATTGAAGAAAGAATCTAAAAACAAAAAAAATATTCATGGAAATAGGCAAATCACTAATCAACTGGCTGAATTGAAAACATAAATATTTTTCCTATAGAAGCAATGCCTAAACCCTTGTAGGTGGCATGCACTTCAACAACTATGTTGTTTTATTTGTCATCATCTCAATTTTTACTTTCAATTTTTTCACTTTTGTCTCCTATTGTTCAAGTGCCTTTGTGTGATTGGATATTAATTCAACTTTTTCTTTCTCCCAACCCTTCTTCTTTCGAGAGAACTCTTGTGTTCTTTTCCACAATTGAACACCAAGGATACAACAGTTGGTCCAAAGGGGCTTCTAATTGTTCCAATTTTTTATTTGGGTAATGGATTTTTCTTCTCTGTTTCTACTATGGTAAGTTGTGCTAGCATATCTAATTTTGACCCATTTTCAAACTTGTGGAGCCTCTCCTCTAGCTCTTTGATCCTAGAATCCCGCACACTATCCTTTTATTGATAATTTTTTGACAATTCTTTCGATTGCCTTATTCTTTGCATTGTTTCCTCCAATTCCTTATTAACATTCCTTTCTTCAATAAACAACTCTCCATCCTTCTAAAAGAACTACTAATTTTTTATTTCACTTATATACTCATAACCCTATGAAATAGAACATTTTGAGGATCTTTTTCTCATTTTCTTAGCCACAAAAACATCGTCTAAATTAGATTCAAAGGTACTAGTAAAATACCAACACTAAATAAATGCATTTAATATTTAAATTACCATGAAATGTGTGTGTCTTGGAAATATAGGCTAGGACCCATTTACCCATGGGCAAGTGGGTCCCCTTTATTTGTTAGGACCCAATTTAAAATATGTTTTTGGCGGTATTTTAATGATCCAAATTCAAATTGTAAGTGTCAGCTTTTGGAATCTAATTTTTGGGAAATTAGATAAACACCTATAAATACATAGTTAAATTTTATCATTTGAAATCCATCTAGCAAAAGGTGAACTTCAAGAGCAAATATTATCGTCAAGAGCATTCGAGAGCAACATTACCAGTCATTTATAGCAGCAATCAAAACCATAATATCATATCCAAGTTTATGGGTGTTTATGTTGTCTTGTGAAGGCTAACATACATTGTAGATCCTCAAGCATCCAAGCATTCAAGCAAATCAAGCATACAAGATCCAATTCCTTTGAAGATATGTGTATGTCTTCGATCCTTCAAGGAAGCCATTGAAGAGTGGTGAGTTGTAGCAAGTGCTCATTCATCATTTCCTTCCCTTTCATTAGATTTTTATCAAGGTTTAATTACCAAAATAGGGTTTGACCAAGGCAAACCCCCATACAAACAAAACAAACAATTTTTCCCTCTTTGTGTATGTGCAAATTATAGGTTGAAAAAGGATTGAAGAGATATTGAAGGACAATTTTGCATTGTTATATTTGTTATCATTCTTTCCAAGACAAGAAAACTAAGTTACAAAATTTATTTCCATCATTCCAAAAAATTTGCAAGTGGAAAACAACATCTCAGATCTAGCACCAAAGGACCCATAAATTTGATCAAGACCCTTGTACAAAGACCCATTCACCCATGGGTGAATGAGTCCTTGTAGGCACCTCAAAATCAATTTTTTTGAGTAGGTTTGTTGTCCTCTACACTTTCTAGATCCACTTGCAAACTGTTGGTTTCGCCTATTAGTTGTTAGGATCTTGCATTTTAATATTAGGACATATAGGATCACCAGTCTAATCATTCTAAAATATTTCCAATCCTCCCTTATGATATAGATCCAGGTTTGGTTGGCTCACCTTTAAGGTTGATAGTCAATCAATTCACCTTGTTGATATATCCTAATGAAATTTATGAAAATGTAGAAATGGCCCTAGGTTATGAACAATAATCTTAGAGTCGCCACATTTTTATGTTTCACTTGCCAAAAACTCACAAGAGAAAGATTCAAATATAGAATCACTGACTTCACTAGTATAAATTATTGAGGTGATTACATAATAATTAGGGTAGTTTCTAAATCTTAGAGGTGATTTGACTCTAAAAGGAATGATTTTTTCATGAGCTCAAATTTGTATGGTTCAACATGGAGATTTGATAATGATCTAATGATCTAGATTAGGATCCACAAAGGTGTGAATTACACTTTCTCTCAATAATTTTAGGCTTGATGTCACTTCTAACCTATTTAGCCCCTTGACCATCTTATTTGACCCATGAAATGAGTTCCAAGTCTTCATGAATGTTCAAATTTCTTTTGTAGATCTTCAACTAGAGGGTCACTCGAGAGACCTTCACTTAAGTTGTAGAGTGGATCACCGAGGTGATTTCCAAAAGGGGTGACCTTGTCATCTTTTGACATGCATGATTTTTTTTAGTTATGGCTACTTTGCTTCCAATTTTTCTTTTGATTGATATTTCTCTCCAATCCTTACCAAACCATTACTCCCTTTAACTAATTATCCTCTCCCCTTGACTCTCAACCAATCCTTCATGATCTCCCCGCCTATCCTCTATGATCTACCAATCAATCCTCTATGATTTCCTAATTAACTCTTAATTTTTCTTCCTAATCAACCTTACTATTAGTGTTGTTCAACTATAAATATCCCCTCCCCATTAGTTTTAGGGGATTTATTTTATCTTCTTAAATTATTTCCATCCTTTCTAAGAGCTCCCGTTCCCCCAATTAATCACCTCTAGGGGATCAAGATTTTGCATTGTAGCCTTTATAAGCATTTTGATACTTCCACATGACTTTGAGAGCCTTTTACATTTTATTTTTCCAAGATTCTAAGCTTCTTGCATAATTATTTTAGTTTCCCTTGGTATCCCTATTATTTCCTGTCATTAAGTGGGATCTAATTATTGTAGAGAGGGATAAAAACAAAGTTGGATCCATAAGGATGCAAGCCTACACCATCACCAAGCAACTTTTAACATGTTCTTTAATTATTATTTTTTTGTAAATTTAGTAATTACAAAATTATCTTGTGTTTGAGGAACTAAATTTATAATTTCTTCTTGGTTAGTTATAATTTCTTGTTTTAGTAGATTAGATCTTAGATTATTTATTTTTCTATATTTTCAAGATCTTACATTAGTTGCATTTACTTTCGTTAGAATAAATTCTAACAAAACATTAAAATATAAAACATAGACAATTGTATCTTAGGAAAAGTCTTATAAATTTGCATCCATTTAAAAAGTTCATTTCAAGCAAAAAGTAGATGGTTTAATTTTTGCATTCATTTAAATTACTTGCATTTAGGAACCTCACAAAACTCAAAAACACAAAAAAGAAAGAAATAACGTCCTCAATCCCAAAACAGGACACTCAATGAACAAACAAACTTATCCCTCTTCCTCATTCAACGTTCACACTCAATTCACATTGGAGCAAGAGAAGATTGGATTAAAGCCATCTCAAACGAGATCAAGGAAAAATTGCTCACTTAGGAAAACCTTATGAAAGGAATAATTTAGGAGAAACACAAATCCTACCAAAAATTTAAAAAATACACAAAAAAGACCCGTATCATAAGAGTCTTTCAAATTCAGAGTCAAGTCATAAACCACTTCAATGAGGAAACTAGACAGGACATTAAAATGATAAGAGAAATTGAGAATGCTAACTTGAACACACTACATGAATTAATTGTTAAACCCCCTCTACTTAATCACAAAAACACAACCAAAATCAATACCACATACAAACAAAATACAACAACAATAAAACCATGACCTATAATATTCCACTTTTGTGATGCCCTTGCTCAGCTAGCTCTGCCATAATAGTTTGAGTAATTAAGTAGGTACCTCTTACCAAGGGTGTAGTTAAATGTGTTATTCAAGGTATGATCCATTTGCATTGTGCTTGGGTCAATTCTAAACAAGACAATAACTTAAAGGAAAAATACAAGTTTTTATAAAGTGATAAAGCACAAAAGCAAGGCAAATAGTTAGTAAACACAAAATAGAATGAAGGGTCCTATGAGATGATTTATTGTTTCCACCAAGGTTGGAAAAGTTGAGAAAAGGTTTATTCACACCATGTGGGTTGTGCGTTGGACCATCGAGTCATCATTAGATTGCCATAAATGCTTATCCATTTTTAGGCACTTATATACTTTCATTGCATCTTGCCATGAAAAATTGAATACTAAGTGGTTTCTTTAGTTTGCTAATTTTCTTTGGGCTAAGTATTTTCAAATAGTTTGTAAAGCAATTATGGATCCTAAAGTTACCCATTTTACACGGTGCTTTCTTTACTAGGGCCCTCCTATTGACATCTAGTTGATACATCTTGACATCTTTAATCCAAGATGTTTGTTTTACATGGTCAATTAGAAACCCTTCTAAATTTGTGTTGGTTCTATGAACAAACATTAACTTCTTGACAATGGATTCACGATTTCTTCTATCCTTTCAAGCTTAAACCTTTCTTTTGGCACAATGTTCTCCTAAGTGATGGGGCAAAGTTTTTCGTAGAGTTCTCCCAACTATGACATAGTTTTAGAATGAAAATTCTTTTTGTTATTTGGAAAGATATAAATGTTGCTATTGTTGCTCATGTTGTTGTGGATGATAGTTTTTCTATTCACTCCAAATTGTTGGATTTCTAATGTACTCATGCAAATGCATGCCCAATAAACAAAGTGGTGCTAGAGGTGCAACATCTCCAAACCTTGCTTGATTGGTGGGGAAGTGCCCCTTGCATTGTGGCTAGGGGTTTGAATTCTTTATTGGCTTGTGCTAGATCACCTTGTTGGGACCACTAGTGTGACTACTCCGAGTCCTCTCAGTATGGCCTCTCTAAGTCCTTGCAATGTCAATCTCACAATTGTATTAGAGGCTCCACTCCACCTTTGCCATCATCGATTGGGCAACCTTTTGATTAGACTTTGTTGCTTGACTGCTAGGGTGGGTGGTTGCCATCTCCTTATTGCTCTCTTGAATCCTTTAAACAATGTGGTTGGCCCCTTCCTTGTTGGATTAGGGGAATTTCTCTCACTTGTCTCTCGCTATATCTCTACCAAGGATTGTGTAGAATCAACCAAAGGATAATCCTCAGGAGGGGGAAGAAGAGACTCTTATTGGTTTGGAGCCTATGGATGATGGCAAGGATTTACTAGTTGGAGGATAGGATAACCTTGACAAGCAAAACTTTAACACTAAAACTACTCTTACTACTAAATAGATTTGTCCCTCTATTTTTGTTCCTTGTAAATCCTTATTTAATGGTTATTTCTCTTATAGTTTTTTGATAGTTTCTAATTTTGAAATCATATATATATATTTTACTACATTTTTTTTTTTAATTTCCAAATATAATCTCATACCACCAACATTTTTTGAAGATTATAATTATACATTTTAACTACCTATTTAATATATAATCTTGTTATTAAAAAAATAAAATCATAGACCATTTGGTCTTCAAATTATTAAAAAAAAAACCTAAAAAATTTACCCAGCGCCTGCTAGATAAAATTAGCCAACTGGGTGCAAGGTACCTTCGGTTATTGGTTTTGCCAATCCTAATGGTGAAAGTGGAACCTGTGAGCAATGATGTCTGGGCGACGAGTACCTATTATTGACCTTGTTACAATTTAACAAGGTGCACGAAACAATTTCAATCTGTAGAACAGCAGCAGGTCTCTCCATGGCAGGGCTATCTTAGCTGCTTCGTTTAGATACCACTATAAGTAACATTAAATCAACGAAAATAGTTTGTTTATTTGTTGGAAGAGTTGTTCCAGGGAGTCGATCTTACTAGGGTTTTAGGGTTTATGGCGGAAAGTGAGTTTTCTAAATCAGGCATAAGGTTTAGCGGTGAGTTAGCGGAACCTCTCAAATATATGCCACCTGTCATGGCAGGGCTATCTTAGCTGCTTCGTTTAGATACCACTATAAGTAACATTAAATCAACGAAAATAGTTTGTTTATTTGTTGGAAGAGTTGTTCCAGGGAGTCGGCCTTACTAGGGTTTTAGGGTTTATGGCGGAAAGTGAGTTTTCTAAATCAGGCATAAGGTTTAGCGGTGAGTTAGCGGAACCTCTCAAATATATGCCACCTGTTGAATTTGCGTGTGCATATGGATCCGGAGTTTTTCCTCAGCCAGGCCGCATTGCCAAGGACGAGGTTAGAAATCAATATTTATGCAATGGATAAATTGCATGAAAAAACCAGAGTACAATAACATCTTTATGGTTTTTTAATTTAATTTTTATTTGTATTTGCAAGTTCTGTGGTTATATAACGTACATTGTAGGTTAGTCTTCCCTCAAATTCATCTGCGCTGTTGCATATCCTGCAGCTAGATAGTTGGATGCTGCATCTCATCCAATTTCAAACAACTAATCCATGCAGTATTTTTAGCCATTTCAAACAACTTATCCAGGGTCTTTGGATTTGAAACGGACGCTCTTAACTGGAAGCTCCAATGCTTTTATTGTTTCAGCTCATCACATTTCACATTGAACATCATCGTTAAGGTTTAAGTATCCTCTTTTTCTTATGAAATTTGTGGGGTTTCATAGCAGGAGCCAATGGTGGATTATATCCTGGGCGTTGCAGATCCCATACAATGGCATACAGAGGTAACTAATTATCGTAATTATCATTTTCTGGTTAATTTTTATGTTTCTATGTTTGCAGGCATATTTAATTCACTACTACACTATCTGATTATATACACGTGTATTCAGAATCTCCAAAGAAATAGAGATCACTACTCATTCATAATGGCTCATTTTGGTGCTAAAACAGTGAGTTGTCTTTTCCTTGGTAATTGATGTTATTTATTTTACAATTAATTAGTTTAATTTATTTCAGAGGCAATGGTTGTTCAAGAAAACAGGTGAAACCGTGACAAATATTTAAGAAAAAAATTGCTTTTGATCCATCACCAGAATGCGAGATTCTCTGAAGAATGTGATAAAGTGTGATCTGAATCATCAATTTTCATAAAATATATTTTCACGTCCTGTGCAGAAACCTAGTTTCAAGAATTAAGGACTGGAATTAGAGTTTTCTATTTCGAATATTAGCAATAAAATTTATAAAGCCTCTCTGATATATTATAGGAGAAATCCATCCGTTTTGAAAGGAAAAGTGGCATGCTTTAACTTTCAATTAAATTTGCTTTATTTTGAAAACACAAAAAAGGCAATATTAAATCTGATAGTAAATTTTAGGGAAAAAGATGTAAAACATGGCCCAATTATAGACAGTAGATAGGTACCATTCTTTCCTTTGAATTGATCATTAATTGTACCTGTCCCCTGCTGTAGGTTACAGAAGTCGCAGAGAAAATTGGAGCTGGAGTTCATTTCAATGCATTTGTGCCTTGGAAAGATAAGGTTGGTTAACATTTCATATATTTTGTTTCTTATTTCTGGTTTTTATTTGTCTTATATTTGGATTTGGTCATTTGGTTTATCCATTCCATGGCCCTGTTCATATTAACTTTGGGAATGATTGGTCTACACTCTGAACTTATTCTTTGTCTGTTTTTCATGTCTCCAGAAGATCAAGTATGGTGTAATTCGCATGCATTGGTTGATAAGAGATGTGCTAAATTGGGACAGCTTGTATATAAGTGGTCGTCTTCAGAAGCCTGTATGTGTAGTTAGCAGGTGTGGCTAGATTGGGATAGGAAAATACATCATTTTATGTAAACAGATTTCTCTACAAAGTGCTGTTGCTATCTTATTTTCTAATATTTATTATGACTCTTGAGCATTTGGATGTAATATATTTGCATCATTCTCACATGTAAGAAAAATTTATCTTGAGAAATAGGTTGACTGTCGGACAACATGTACCAAATCTCTGCAGTGAACTCTGCCTCAACCGTGCATGTGTTTTCTGTGAACCTTTACTGTTTTTTGGATCAAAATTGTAAATTCAAACTGACTTGCAAAAGACTGAAACACTTTGTTTAGAAATATGCTAATAAACATTCTACAAGAAATATTCCTCTGCAGTACCTGTCCCCCCATGTCTCCTGGTAAGTATGCTTTTAATGAAGCTGAAGGAGGAAGACAACTAATTCTCACAAACTGTGAGAGCTGGAGAAAAATGCTTCTGAAGGACGTTTGACAATGCTGTTCCGCTCATTTTGGTGAAGTTTTGTCAAGCAACTCTTCCCAGATCAGAAGTTAGAAATATAATATCCACCCTCTTGGAAAGATTTTAAGCCTAGACTACATTATGAGAATACAAAAACAATTAAACACGGAGAATTGAAGCAAAATACTTCTGGGGAATTTTTTTTACAATAGTATTTTGCCAATGTTGGCAAACTTTAATGCCAGAGAGTCCATCAGATAAAAAGATACAAAATTAGTTTGATCTTTCTGCTTCAACTGAAATATTTAAGTTTAGAGTATAAAACTTTTTTAAAAATATTCAAAAAGGTGAACCGAAAAAATAATTAAACAAAAATATTGAAATGAAGCTGGGGCGTTCTAACATTTTTTCACTATTAGAACCATGCTATCCAATCCCTGCATCACTGGGCACTAGTGAACAGAAAGGATCTGGGATTCTGTGAACCATGAAAGACTTATTAAAAAATATACCAAACTTAAAAATATAAAGGTTGCCATTGCATACTGCCACAACCTCTTTGTAAGCGCTGCTGATGATTACTGTGCTGCACACTTGTTGAGGAGCTTGTGGCAGAAGGCTTCACTGTGGTCCTCAATTATCTGCAGAATATCACACGGCATTTTTAAATTGGTATAGGATTGTCTCCAAACAAAGATCTGGATCATCATAGATGTTATAAAAAAATCTTTGAACAAAGCACAAGACTGGTAGAGTGTGGTTAAAAACTTAAAATTAATACTGATGCCTGCTATACGTAAGCACCAATATATAAAGCTAGTGCCAATTTGTTAATAACTACTTTAATGTGCAAAGTAAAGCACACGGAATCTTCTAGTGCCAAGATAAAACGGTATATGAAATCAACCACCACATCAATACAACTAAATTATCAATGAAGCAAAGACTGTCCTGCTGCAATAGTGTCACTCTTATACTACTTGAGATTCATTTCTGCTATCTTCTTGTTCAACTGAAGCTTGTTAGAATAATTTATCATTGATGTCAAGGTTGAGCTGTTTGCTTAAGTGCTTGAGCTACTTGCCTGTGTATTGAGCTACCTGGTTGCGTGCTTGAGCTGTTTGCCTACTTGCTTGAGCTACTTGCCTACTTCCTTAAGCTAATTGCTTGCCTACTTGAGGTGCTTGCCTATATACTTCACCTGCTTGGTTGTGTGCTTCAGCTACTTGGCTGTCTGCTTAAGCTTCTTGCCTGTTTGCTTAAGCTATCAGCTTGTCTACTTGTCAGTCCCTTGTTTATCTTATCCCAAGTCAGCAGTGGATCTTTTAAAGGGTGAAATGTTGGCACAAATGAATTTTATCATCATCGATACATGTGTATGGCATTCTTTTTGAAGGCATTAGTTGTAGGTGTGAAAGCTTGGGCGGCTCCTTCAAAATTCTATTTTATGCCCGATAGATTTATATTTATGGCATCATCGGCTTGATTCTTTTATGTGTGGGCGACCTTGTATCCATTTAATTCTGACGGTGGCTAATGTTTGTATGTGATAGCTTCCTTAATTTTGGTTGAAGTGAGTATGGTGTGGTGAAAATAAAGAATGGAAATTGTTTTTGAAAAAGTTTAATTGCCTTCATTATTGTGGGTGTATAAGGCTGTATATTTTTGGATTAAGAGTATGGAGTGGAGCTATTCTTTGAAAAATCGAATATGCAGCTTATCAGGTCTTTATTCGTTTGTAACAGCTTGTTTATTTCACGTGCTTAAATATTTTCTATGTTTGAAGGCGGCTCTATCTCTTCATTCGTGAGCTACAAGAGTATTCATTTCTCCTGATAAATTTGTTTTATGGGCGGCTAAATTTATTTTGTGCTTTGTCTTTTTGGAAGATGTTTTTCCTGAGTGGTCGATTGTAAGCTACAAGTGGAAGACAAAGATATGTGTGTATGACTGGCCCAGAAGTTTCAAGAGAATTTAATTGGAAGAGCGGATATTTTATATGAGGTGGCTAAGTCTTTAAATCCTTCTATTACATATTCTTAGAAGGCGGCTTCATACATGTGTTGAGATTGCTAAATTGATTATGTGCGTTTCAAAGATGAGTTGCTTGTGTTCCTCAGGGTCGACGGAATTAAGGGGATGATTCTTTTTTGCTAAAAAGGTGATCTGGAGTTATACATGGGAGATGTTATGCTGTGATGAGGACGGGCTCATTCAGATTTCTATTTTTATGATGTGTGACGGCTCAGGAGAATTGGTGCTCTCGGTGGGTTGGTGCTCACCTATGTAATTTGGGTTGGTGCCCATTGAAGATAATAAAAGCAATATTTTGCTGTGGTTTTTTACCCGAAAAGGTTTTCCACGAGAAATTTGGTGCTCAGCCTTTTCATGGTGTTTATGTTGCTCTAATGTGCTGATTCTGATTTCTGATTTATTTGGTTCATTTGTTTTAAAGATTGAAAAGTTCTGAAATACTGATTCAGCCCCCTCCCGCTACCCCCGCCACCCTCTCAGTATTTCTTGTGTGCTCTTCAATTGGTATTAGAGCGGGGTTCCTTCGGAAAGTGAGCTTGAACGCTTGGAGGTAGATTCTGGTTGCACACATGGGTTTGATAGAAGGTTTTGCTAAAAACGGAGTTCCTATGTTTAATGGTTCTAACTATGCATTTTGGAGTGCTCGTATGAGTACTTACATAATGTCTCTTGGTCTTGATGTTAGGAGAAGTGTAGAAATTGGATATACAATCCCATCAACTCCTCCAACCGATGCAGCTGCAAAGAGAGTTTTTGAGATTAATGCAACTCCCATGAATGCAATCTTAAGTGGTTTGTCAGAAACAATAATTGTGAAGGTAATGCATTGTGACTCTGCTCACAAGATTTGGGATAAGCTTTAGAAAATGTATGAAGGTGATCTTGAGAATCTTAGAATGCTAGAAGATGAAAATGTTGCTGATTATTTTTTGCGAGTAGATGAAGTCATAAATACTATCAAAGGCCTAGGAGAGAATGTTGAAGAATCTACAGTTGTTCAGAAGATTGTGAAATCTCTTCCTTTGAGTTTTGATGCAAAAGTTTCAGAGATTAAAATGAAGGAATTTGACAAGTTGACCATCGATGAGCTTCCTAGTATTCTTACATCCTATGAATTGAGTACTACTTCTGATCTATCAGTTGGAAAGGAGGTAGCCTTTGAGGTTTTGAAGAAGGGAGAAGACAAGGAGTCTACTACCAGTGATGGTTTTGATAATGAACAATATGATGAGAATATGATGAAGGATATGATGAAGAAAATGATGAAGAATATGATGAAGAAGCTAAAGTTAATCTTGAAGCAGAACTAATTTGTGCCTTAAGTGAAATCAAGAGGCTAAGAAAGAAAAATCAGAACTTGAAGTTGCTGTTACAAGAAGAAAGTGATGCAAAAATGAAGTCATCTCAAGCACTTGAGGAAGCAAAGAAGAAGATGGTTGATCAGAAAAATCAGATTGAAAAAGCTGAAAAATTGATTGTTGATTTGAAAGTTCAAGTGGAAGAGGGAAAGAAAATAGAAGAAGAAATCAGAAATCAGTTGAAGGTAAAAAAGGAGAATGTTGGGAGAGTTGAAGTTGAAGTTTTTCCTCTTAAAAACATAAGCAAATCATCAACACAGCTGAGTAATGAGAAAATAAATCAAAAAAAATTCGATAAGATTATTGGTTCATAAAAGTCTTCAGCTGATAAGAGTGGAGTTGGGTTTGAAAAAGGTCAATGTTCCAAGTCTGAAAATGAAGAACAGCAGATAGGTAATGCTGATTGCTCAGAACATTTGCATTCCAAAAACAAAATTAACATTTTCAGAGGATCTCCTATTCAAAGACAAGATCGCATGACCAGGTTTAATGATTCTTTCTTTTATGGATATTGTTTTTCATGCAATCGTTTTGGTCAGAAGGCTGCAAATTGTAAAGTTAATGCAAGAAATAATTTCAAACATGTGAATAGGAATGCTTTTGCTCCTAGAATGAATTGCAATGTGATATGTTACAAATGCAATAACTTTGGTCATACTACAAGAGTCTATAGAAGTGGTGTAGCTGATTTTTCAATGCATAAAAAGAAGGTTGATGAAGCAAAAGAGGTTAAGATGGTTTGGAGGAAAAATAATAAAGTTGAAAAGGTTGAATCTAGTGGAGCTGCTTCTAGTGTTCATGAACTTGATGATTTCAGAAGAAAGAAGTCAAAAATGACTTCACTCCATCCTTGAGAAGGTGCTCGGACTCAGGGGGAGTTTCATTGTTACATCTTATCGGCCCCATTTTAGTTATGTAAGTTGATTTTGGTATGTAGGTATTTTTGTTATGTTTTTGGATTTCTGGAAATGAGTTTCAGAGTGAATTTTTAGAGTACCTCTTAGCTTGTAAAGTTGTTGATTATTCATTAGATCTTCATTATCTTTCAAGATGGTTTTCAGATTTTAATGTCACGTGATCAACAAATTTGTTTTTTATGCCATGACATTGGGTGCGCAGTTTGTCATTGATGTCAAAGGGGGAGTAATGAGCCAGGGGGAGCAGTTTGGTTTCAGTTTTGTTTTTAGCGCATTTCGGGTTTCATGAGGTGTTGTCAGGGGCAATTTAGTTGTGTTTTCAGATAGTGTTGCCATCAATGACAAAGGGGAAGATTGTTAGAATAATTTGTCATTGATGTTAAGGTTGAGTTGTTTGCTTAAGTGCTTGAGCTACTTGCCTGTGTGTTGAGCTACTTGGTTGCGTGCTTGAGCTAGTTGCTTACTTGCTTGAGCTACTTGCCTACTTGCTTAAGCTAATTGCTTGCCTACTTGAGGTGCTTGCCTGTCTACTTCACCTGCTTGGTTGTGTGCTTCAGCTACTTGGTTGTCTACTTAAGCTGCTTGCCTGTTTCCTTAAGCTATCGGCTTGTCTACTTGTTAGCCCCTTGTTTATCTTATGCCAAGTCAGCAATGGATCTCTCGAAGAGTGAAATGTTGGCAGGAATGAATTTTATCATCATTGATACATGTGTATGGCGTTCTTTTTGATGGCATTATTTGGAGGTGTGAAAGCTTGGGCGGCTCCTTCAGAATTCTATTTTATGCCCGATAGATTTATATGTATGGCATCGTCGACTTGATTCTTTTATGTTTGGGCGACCTTGTATCCATTTAATTTCTGACAGTGGCTAATATTTGTATGTGATGGCTTCCTCATTTTTGGTTGAAGTGAGTAAGGTGCGGTGAAAATAAAGAATGGAAATCGTTTTTGAAAAAGTTTAATTGCCTTCATTATCGTGGGTGTATAAGGCTGTATATTTTTGGATTAAGAATATGGAGTGGAGCTATTCTTTGAAAAATCGAATATGCAACTTATCGGGTCTTTCTTTGTTTGTAACAGCTTGTTTATTTCACCTACTTAAATATTTTCTATGTTTGAAGGCAGCTCTATCTCTTCAGTTGAGGGCTACAAAAGTATTTATTTCTCTTGATAAATTTGTTTTGTGGGCGGCTAAATTTATTTTGTGCTCTATCTTTTTGGAAGTTTTTCTTGAGTGGTCAATGGTAAGCTACAGGTGGAAGACAAAGATATATGTGTATGACTAGCCTAGAAGTTTCAGGAGAATTTAATTGGAAGAGCGAATATTTTATATGAGGCGGCTAAGTCTTTAAATCCCTCTATTGCATATTCTTTGAAGGCGGCTTCATACATGTGTCAAGATTGCTAAATTGATTATGTGCGTTTCAAAGATGAGTTGCTTGTGTTCCTCAGGGTTGACGGAATTAAGGGGATGATTTGTTTTTGCTAAAAAGGTGACCTGGAGTTATACGTGGGAGACGTTATGCTGTGATGAGGACATGCTCATTCAGATTTCTATTTTTATAATGTGTGACGACTCAGTATGGTGCGGCAGAGATTATTAAACGGTTTTATTTTTGAAGTCTACAACGAAAAAAGGGCTTGATGATTGTGCTGTGTCATGCTTATTAAAGTTTCTATTCATTGCCTTCATTATTTGGTGCGATAAGTTTGGCATGATATCGTGGTTATTGGAATTATTATTGAATGCCTTCGCCACCACCATAACTTAGTAATAGTACGTTGTGTTGTGGCTGTATAATGAATGGTGTTATCTAAGGCAATATTCAATTTCTGGTAACAACACGTCTTGTTGGCTATCCTTTTTGTGGTATGACTATCTGTTAAGGCACGGGTAATATGGAAGACGTGTTCTGGGTGCAACTGCTGTGTCTTAATTATCATTGCTGTTCTTTCATGATTTAGGTCCTAGGATATGCAAGACGAGAATCATTGAAGCCTATGATATCTAGCAGACCCTGTGTTGGAGGAGAATATGATATGTCATGTGATTGATGTTGTGTAAAAAGGTTTGAGTGCATTGCTTGATATTCTCTATGAAGTCGAGAAAAATATGTGACATGCTGGTGATTTAAAAAAATATATCGTTTTTGGTTGAGATACAGGTTGCGTGTTGACTGAGGGCTGCAGTGTGTTGGGCGTTCAGAAATACATGCATTTGCTTTGTCAACGTTGTATATTTTACTCTCTTGATATAGTGATATCCTTTTTGTGTGGAGTAGTCGGCTATTTTTAAAAAAAAAATCATCGTTGTCTTGCTGCGGTCTGTTGAATGAAATAAGATTGCAGATATATCTCTGAGACAGAAAGAAGGTTTCAAGATTGCTTTTCACTGCATATGATATTTGAATATGTGAAGTCGTTGCTACAGGGAGTAGTGATATTATGGGAGACTGAAGTGCTTTGAAGCTTAATGGTATACAATGAGCTTATGATGTGATGAATGCCCTGCTATGATTGGTGTCTCTGTGTTTGCTCCATCTGATTTGCATATTGTGACCTGCTGGTTAGTTGAGTTATTGAGTGGCATGGTTATAATATTATGTGCTCTGTTAAATGTCTGAAAGTGTGTTGAAAGTGTGAAGACCTGGATGAAGGAGGGTGTTTTCAGTTTGAGTGTGGAGGATGTGGTATTTCAGTTTTTTGATTTTGGACAGCGTGTATGTGGATGTGAGCCTCACAGTTCATGTGAGGCAGTGCTTGAAATCAGTGTTTTACAGATTTTTATTCAAAATTTGGAGTTGGTGCTTCGAAGGAGAGTTGGTGCTTACCTATGTAATTTGGGTTGGTGCCCATTGAAGATAATAAAAGCAATATTTTGCCATGGTTTTTTACCCGAAAGGGTTTTCCAAGAGAAATTTGGTGTTCAGCCTTTTCATGATGTTTATGTTGCTATAATGTGCTCATTGTGATTTCTGATTTATTTGGTTCATTTGTTTTAAAGATTGAAAAGTTCTAAAATCCTGATTCACTCCACCGCCTCCCCCCTCCCCCTCTCAGTATTTCCCGTGTGCTCTTCAAAACTTGTTTGCGATTATGCCCACATCAGCTGCATTAATCTTAACAAGTGCCTCTCACAAAGATCTACCGTCTTCACACTTATTCCATGCTCTCATTGAATCTGCATCACTAAAATGGCTCTGATACCAAATAATAAAGATCAATTGAACCCATATGAGAATGCTGCAGTCAATTTTCCATTGATGGATAAACTTTTTACACATGAAATCTTTTTAGTTATAGTCCTTACAACTTGATTACCTAAGCTGCCACTTCACCCACTATTATAGCGAGAATCCCAGCCTACTAACTCTTTGTTGAACACCTACGTGAGTGGTTCTAACCTCCCTTTATTCTATCACACTTTATTGATGTAATAAATCCTAACATGAGTGCGGTATGAATGCCCAAAAAATGAATGAGATAGGCCCCACTTAGAGAAGTGTGAAATGCCCCAATCAAAATAATTAAGTGTTCACATTTCTTTATAATTAAGAATGGGAGTGTTGGGCATTTGTTTTCATTGATTTTTCTCTTCCCCATTAAAATTTTCCTTGTTTCTCCATTGTGGTTTGGACTTATGAAAGAGAAGGAATAGTGTAAAGTTTAAACCTATGTGGGTTCTGGGCTTCAATTTGAATAGTCTAATCTAGTCAGTAATCTTACTGTCTTGTCTATTGAGAATGGAACATGGAAACAGCTAATTGGAGCTGAAACTGATTCTTTCTGATACAGTGGGGATTGAACTTACAATCAATTAGTGTCGACTATAAGGTTGAGCCCCCTTCCATTTGGCATAATGTTCTTGATTAATTGAATGCAGTCCTCTCTGTTTGGCAATATCTGAGAACTTATATTCCATTAGAGGACTATCAACTTTGTCCATGACCTGGTTCTGCTTTGTATCAGGCTTCTTTCCTCATTTGAAAAATCTTTGCAATCTCTAGAGTTTATCTGCTCTCCCTAGAACTCACCACCTATGATCTGCACTACCAAGGAGGAGAGGAAATGATCACCATCCATTTCTAGCCTTCTTTCAAGACAACTGTGCTTCAAGCAAATGTACAAATTTCCAGGGATGACCTCTTAAAGTTTCTCATGCAAAAAAGTCAATCTTAAACCCCAACTTCCCAGCTAGAGTGAGCAATGGATCCTTACCTTTGAATTGAAAATACTCCAAAATTTCACTGTTGCATAGAGGAAGTCGAACAGAGGTTTTTGTACTATAAGGAGAGATGACACTTTTGCAAGTTAGACAGCTGCTTAATTGCAATTTTTCCTCTGTGAATGAAAAAGATGCAATCTTTCAGGAGGGCCTTGGTTCCAAAAAAAGTCCCGTCTCTTTATGAAAGCCATGGCCTTCGGCTTCAGATCCTTATTGTACCCCTACTGAAACATTCTCTATTCATCATTTTGTACATAGTTGCCTTCCTAATTTCACCCCATTTCAGTCATTGATTGTATCATTCTTGTATTTCAGTTGTGTTTGGGTGAATCTAAATGTTGTAAAATCTCACGATGAACATCAAAATTTAGAATGTGGAAGAAATTGGAAAAAACGGGCAAGAAAATAATTGTTTTGGTGGTCAGAATAGTGAGTATGGCAAATTCGGAATGCTGGCGTACTGAACTACCCATTTTGCTAGTGTACAAATTGGAAAAAGTGCACCCCAAGCCTGCTTTTGGCACATATTTCAAAATTCTCCAAATTATTTGAAACAAAGGTAAATAGAGGGAATTCAAGCCAAGAATGATGGTGAAAGTGAAATTTGAAAAAAGTGAAAATTGGGGGAGAGATTGACCAAAACTGATAAAATGGCTTGCCAAAGTGGCAAAAGAGCCCCCTAGGCATGCCAAACTCTCATCTTTACTTAGATATTCACTCTTTTGGCATTAACTTTTGCATGTGGACTTAGTTTTCCATCCAGTTTGAAGGGCTGGAAAGCCCCTTTTGCAGGCTTAATGATGATATTATATAGGTTTTGTGTTGGGATACAAAGTACAAAAGGAATATATCATGAAGAATATGTACGTGACTTCTCTATGTTCAAAGTATACAATGTATCTGAAAGAGCTCTTTTATGTTAACAAGGGAATTTGAGGTCAAGGCAACTTTTTAGAGGAAGTCAAAGTGGTGGTTATAGTTTTTCTGAATGCCATATTACAAAGTGAAGAAGGGAAGTGATCATTGCGACATTAGAGCAACCAAAACAATTATCTCAAGGATGACTATTTTTGGAAAGTTTTCATAAGACTATTTTTATACAATGTCTAAAAATAGAAACATCTATTCATAGAGTACTTATGTTTGAATGTTCTAGAATATTTTATTTTTAGTTCGAGGATAAGCTTTATCCATATATGAGCTATGCTGATATTCAGGTTCACTATGACTGGGTTTGGTGGTACAATATATACACTGTTAGCAAGAAAAATGGGGGTCATAGATTGGAGTTCTGAGCCCCAAGTATTCTCTACATGTGTTTTAACCCTAGAAACAACAACAGTAGAAGGATCAAAATTAGGAATTGAATGTGGTATCTATGATTAAGATATTAATTTGAATCATGAACAATACTTCGCAACACATCACATATCATAGGATAATCATAAATTTATGTGTATCGATATATTTAGTTTTTTAGTACATCATTCCATTCATTTATATTCTATCTCATGTACATTCAATGTCATATATCTACTATTCCATATCTTACATCATATTTCCTATCCTATACATATATCTTTGTGTTGGGATGTGTCCCTTACAAAATGTATCCTTTTTGGTCAGCCTTGAGCTTTGCATCCCTTTTGTGGTGATTTGTGGTAAGATTTGCTGCTGTTCTAGACCCTTGCTTGGCCACTTATCTTGCCGACATCACCCCTCCTTTCAAAACTATGTCTTGTTCTCAAGACATGCAGTGTGAATCATTTGGTGGGAAAGATGTTTTTGTATATCTCTTTGAGGTGGTCAAAAGTGTTGTCCCATTGAATTTTTGCTTGTTGCAGGAGGTGAATTTGGGTGTTGACCTATATCAAAATTTTCTCTACTTCTAGTATGGTGGTGGGGATTTGAATTTGTTGGGCTACCTTTTATGCCTCGCGGATGAGACCAGTTATGTGAGTTAGCTGCATACTCACCACTTCCTTGAGTTGCTTGAATTGATCCTTGATTTGTTCTCGCTAATCTTGCACTTGTTGTAGTTGAACATGTAGGGTTTCCAATTGTGCCCTTATTGTGCCATTCGTAGCTTGTAGAGCATCATAAGTGGTGGCCACTTGGAGATTTTGTTGTTCAATTTGCTCTATTTGGCCTTTAAGATTTTTGGTCAAGTCTGGCCACTGCAAACAAAACTGGTAGAGTACATTGATATCACTCTTTGTGTTTTTTAGGATGTTGATGTTGGATTCCAACGTGGTATGAGCTGTGGCACATTTCTTCCTTTCCTCGTCCATCTTGGCCTTTGTATTTTTGTGGTGATGGTTTGTTGAAGGGTGGTTGCTTGCTTTTGCATGTCCTTTACATGTCCATTTACCACAACCTTAATCTATTGTCCTAAAGGTTGTGATGAATCTCCTTGCATGTGTGGAACTTGTTTTGTATCTCACTTATTACTCCCTCTAACTGTTTTAAATGTTCCACATGTTGTTTTAGGATGTCTTCCTTGGTGATTTGATGAAAGATGTCTCCAAGTTGGAATTTTTGCAAGGGAGAGATGCTAGAAAGATCAACTCGGGATCCAACCAACGGAAGTTATAGCAACCGTGGAGTTGTGGTTGGTTGGATCTACTTTTATTGTGCCAAAAAGTCCTTGATGGATTGCATTGGGGAGGTTGTGGTAGATGACGATGATGGCTTCTTTGGAGATGGTGGGGATTGAAAAGGCATGTCCTGTTCTATGAAAGGATTTGTACCACCAGAGGAGGAAGATGGAACTTCTTGAATCTTTGCCTCTTCTTCCTAGACCTCTGCATAGGCCTTCTTAGTGGCTTTTACTATTTCTTCTTGAATTTGTTTTGTTATTTGTGAGTTCTGCATCATGAGCTTGTCCACCCTTTTTCTTTGAGTGGAGCTCCCTAGCCTATATTTATGTTGTTTTTTCCTTCTATGTGGCAGTGGCTGAGGGAGCGATCTCTCTTAAAGGTTGCTCTTTCAATTGTTCTTCTTGTTGTGTAGCTTGCTCCCTTCTTTGTTTTAGGGCGGCAGCTAGTTGTTGCAGAAATCAGTCAATCATTCCCTCCAATGTCTTTGCAGAGGCCACCATATATCTAATGATCACCTATTCTATAATTGCCTTGTTGGGAGCCCCCATGTCTTCATAAATTTCCACCGTTTGTTCCAAGACCTCTTGTATAAATAAGCCATTGAATAGAGTGTTTACATCCAAGAGAGTCTTTGGTTGTTTTTCAATAGATTTTTCCTCTTCTTGTTCTTGCTCTTGAGATGGGGAAGTCGCTTTTGTGCCTTCTATTTTTAACTTTTCTTCTTTCATTCTGAACTCATTTGCAAGAGTGTTTTAGTAGCCTCCTCTATTGATTGCTCACTTTGTGTAGGCATGGTGGGCAATTTTCTCTTCAACTTGCCCTTCTTTTCTTCGGATTGTGTGGATGCGGCAAGTGTTATGCCTACCTATAGTCTCCCTGACCTTCGCTCAATAGAGGTACTTTGTTCTTCTGGTTCCTCCTTTGCAAGCCCCCATTTCTCTTTTAGTTTTTTTTGTTCTTTTCCATGTGCTCCTTAGATTTCTTTTTGGCTAGATTATCCATAAAATCTCTATATGTCGTAAAATTCTTTGCATTAGGATCTTTAAGAATCTATCTCTGCATCATTGACTTCATATGGAAGTTGCGATATCCAAGATGTTTGGGGTTCAATGGCCTCCATCAATGTATAATCTTTGTCTACCAGAAAGACAATGTCTTTTATATATCTTCGCACCACATCGTATGATATTCTTTCTCTATCCTATAACTTTTGTTGCAGAGATTTGAAGAATCCTCAGTAGGTTGTAATGAAAGAAGTAGCATCCTTGAAATGTCGGATGTGGTCATTGATCTGAGTTGTGATTGGTCTGGTGGCATCCCAGACCTTTTGGCAAAGGCCAGTACTTCATTTATAAAATAGAATGTTAGAAAATTATTAGGGTCCCTTACCTAAACTAGTAGTGAGATTGCTTGGTCCGTTGCTCATTCTCGAGAAGTTGCTCCAACAAGACTTCACAGAGATCAATGTCTTTCCCTTCCACAATCATTTGATATGTAGCATGAATTGATGTTGTGGTGGAGTCTTCTCTGTTTGTGTAGTACACTTTGTATGTGATGCTCATTGTCACATATTTTACTACCGGGTTGGTGATTTTGGTGACATCCAAGCTTCGACCATCATATGTTGCCCCAGTCAACTTTGTAACCTCACTATTTTTAATAGCATTTTTTAATGGAATTTCTCCTTGCGCATATAGCCTCGTTATTGCTTGAATGGCTTGCTTTTCTATTCTAGTAGGGTTTGTCTAGATCGATATATTCATCGTGGAATTGATTGAGGATTATTCGAATCCACCCTTCTTCCTTTGCAAAATCAAGGAAATGTCTTCATACAACAAAATAAAATGGAAATCAAACACCTTCATAATGTTGAGCGATTGGTCACAATATGGCAACTCGACTAGTAGATGGACCCAATTGCATAAAGATGAAGGGAAACATAGGAAGGATCTTCTTGGGGATAGGTGTTGTCCCCACACTGTGTTTTCAAAAGAAGTATGATACTTCTAAAGGGGTGCATGTAATGTCCTCTCTTTGCCTTTGAGTAGTGGAGTTGTCCATTAGCCTATTCCAAAGTTCTTGTAGGCTAAGTGGAGTTTGGTAAGGGAACTCAGAGCCAATTTCTTTCTATGGAGGTTTTTAGTGTTTTGGGCAAGACTTTCAATTTTTAGTAGGGGGCCAATTCCATCACTTGGTGTTTATAGTAAGTCACATTGTTAATCAGATTTTATGCTAGTTTGGTGTTTTAGAGTATTTACTATTTTTAGCAGTTGCTAAAAATAGTAAGTCTATTTCTGGTGACGGGTTTTGGCCAAGGCTACTTTAGCAGTGTCCTTTCCAATTTGGGCGTTGGGTTTTGCTAAGGTTTGATTTATTCATTATTTATATTCCTCACTTAAGTCGTTTTTTAATAAAGTTACTTTAACTTAAGTGATGGGGGCAAAGGGTCATGTAAAAAAGCACCTTGGCGCCTAGTGCAATGACTTAAGTTGTTTTTATAGCAACAAAAGCAATTTAGTTGCCTCTTTAGTGGGATGCCCAAGGGAGACATAAGGAGAGTAAATATTTTATTAAAAATGCTAATGTGGAGAAGGGCGTAGCTTTTTGGAGGGAAAGTATTTTGTACTTGAGTTGCCCTAATTTTCTCTTTGGCTCTATATAACTTCATTTTGGGGCCTCATTTGATCATCTCCTTTTGGCAACTTAACATAATGCTTTTGGAATGACTCCAAAGTACTCGGGCTGCGTGTTGAGGATGAAAACCCTCGCCGTATTGAGCTAGTTCCGGTGGTGAGAGATCCACCCTAGTCAGATTTTGAGTGGTTCCATCCAGGGATCACACAATGCTCAACAGAGTTCAGATTTTCAGGGTTTTGAGAGGTGAAAGATGAAGATTTTTGTGGTATTTTGAATTGGGTTTGTAGGTAGGAGCGTGTTTTGGAGTTTGCATCTTTTCGGAGGTGTTTAGTAGGCGTTTTGGTGTGTTTTTTGTGGTCTGAAATGAAATATCAGAAGTTCTGGAAACTCAGTTTTGACAATGGCTGAAGGTCGAGTCTTCACATAGCTTCATTGGTACTTGGCAAGTTTTTTTGAGTGTTAAAGTGCTGAATTCCTCTCATCAAGGCGTCCTCTTCCAAGTACTCATCTGTATTTTTTGGCAAAGGACTGAATTTTCTAGGCAAATCGCTCTTCCTGGGTTTCATGCCATTTTGGGTTTCAGGAATAAGGGTTGCTGTTGTATAACCCTTGTAATCAGTCCATATTCAGTATTGGTGTTGCTGCTCAAGGCGTTGGAAAAAGACAAGGTTTTGGTGTGACCTCTCTGAGGGGTTGTGGGAGCTCATATGTATTGATATGCTGCTGTTATAAAGCGATTTCCAGGTCTGAAACTCCTTATTTCAGGTCTGAAAATACATTGTAATATTCTGATTTAAATCTGAAAATGTATGCTCTTGGTATATGTTGCAATTTCTATTGAAAAGCATTGTTATCTATTGGTCTCCTTTATATGCAAATATTTCTTTATACCGTTATAAATCTTGAAACTCATTTGAAAACATACACAAACATATCAACAAACAAGCAAACAGCAGACAGTGGTTCCAAAAAAAAAAATCAGGGGTGTATGTTACATTGTGCCATTGCTCAAGCCAAGTGACTCAACACTCCACCTCCTCACCTACGACTCTGTAGTGCCCACCAACCACTAGGTCCATTAGGCCCCAAGGGATTAATTGTTTTGTGCTTGGCCATACTGTGGACACCCTTCTCTGACAAGCACCATGTCCCTTGTCGTGTTTCTCAGTGTATCTCCTAGGTGGATCCAATCTCCTGACATGCCATTAATGAAGAATGTTCCTTGTGTGTCTGCAGGTATAAAGGGCCCACGGTTCTCTTTTTCAACAGTTCTTCCTCAGATTCTCTACTAGAGACTTGTATTCTCTGCAATTCTTTGTTACTTTAAATAGGCTCAATGCTGTTGAATCAATAGAATTTGCTTGTTTCATCTCTTCTTAGTTATGCATCATGTGTAATTTTTCTTACCTTCATGTTTGAATGAGTTTAACTGCTGTTCTGGGGTATATGTTGTGTAACAATGGTTTGCAAAAACTATCCGTGGATTCCTTCTTCCTTCCTAGTGACTATCGAATCCCTTGCCTCCATATTTGTATGTAGGAATCAATGAAACAGAGACTCGTGTGAGTCTTTCTGGTAACTTTGTTGGTCTTCTGCTGTTGTGAGTGAAGAGGAAACCCATTAAATCTTGGTGCATCGCTCTTTTTTCTTTCTACAATCTCTTTCTCCCTTTTTCTTTGCAAGTCAATAGATTAGGGTTAGTTTTTAGGTTTAATGTGTGTTGAGTTGGGTCAACACATGCATCTAGATTTAGTAAAGGAACTAGCCTTCTTTGGAGGTTTGACCTCAACAACAAGGTCCCACACCTTGAGGCTATTCCCATTGTGTTATCAGAATGCTAAATTAGTTTCAGCAAAGGGTGCAGTTTCAAGCGATAACAATTCCCTTGTCAGCTTTCCCTCATCTCACACCCCCTCTAGCATGAATTCCTTGTCACCCTTGATTCCTCGATGCTTTGATCCATGGCATGCGGTATGAGTTCTTCTTGCTCCTTAACAGTCTAGAACTCCTGCCTTTTCACATTAAAACCTACCTGTCCTCCTAGAAGGCCCAAAATGCCATTAATGCATCTCAGTGGCTTGACATATATAGGTTAGTAGTGGTGTTTATTGGAATGTTGGAGTAACTTTTGCTTCTATCACAAGTGTAGGTAAATGAAGAGAAGCCCAATGCATAGGGGAGTACGTAGTGTATTTGTTGGATTTTCAAAGAGGATGTGCTCCTCTCTAAGTCTAACATGTTATGAAAAGTCTGGTATATGAAGGAAAGCCACGGTATCTAACGGAGGTCCTAAAATATTAATGCACAATTCATCTCATGGCCCAATAAAATAAAGTCGAATGTTTCAAAAGCTGTAAAGGGTTGAGGAAGCTCGTTAATTTTAAGTGGGTAATATTTTAATCTTGTCAAATGTTGGAGGCGCCAAATGAGAATTGCACGCTTCTCCTCCACCCACCCTTAACTACTCACCATTATTGTAGGCCGTTTCTCAGTTACCTGCGTTCAATTTGTTTGGCCTTCTTTTCATCTTGGGCATCCATTTTGGAGGGAATGCATCTGTGCCATTGATTTCAAACTACTTTAGTGTTGCTTTCTAGGGCACACACCTAGCTTGGTTAAGAGAGGTTTTGGGTTTCATTTTGAAGTAATTGGATGAGTTTGGATTTGAGAATTGTAGTTGCAGACCAATAAAATAGTGATATCCACAAGAAGACCTAGGGTTTCAAATTTCGAATCTATTTTTGGTATTGTAATGATTTGGATTCGTCCTAAATTTATAATAAACATTTGTAACGTTGGTAGATCAAATGATTAAATGAATGATCCTTGATTCTGGCGTGCATTTTTGGATGTGTTTCTGATTAGTTGGCTAGCCAAATGATTGTAAAATCCTTGTAAAGCTTTTGCAAGTTATCTTCTCATAACAATAAAGGAAATGTATGGGTATGCTCATGGATTACTAAGTAGACTCATTTAATATTCTACAACTATCCATTGCTTTTCTAAATGTATGTGTAGGGCCTAGCTTGCATGTGCTTTTTGAAAGGCATAGTCTTTTATGGTATCTTGATTAAGTTATCACCTTTGGTTTTAGTTATTGCATGTTTTATATGAACTTAGAGACTCTATCGCCCAACTGAATAAAGGAACTAGTTTGCTATTGGCTCCTCCTCCCCATCATCCCATTACACTCTATACAACTTAATATAAACATCTTTCCAGTTTTATCTGTTCTAGTGTGTTTCCAACTGCCATGTTTGAATGTATGTAACATCATAAGGGGTTATTATAAAATAGATTCATTGACCTTGTGTATTGTAAACTAGCATATTGGCACAAAGTGACAACCAAAATAGGAGTTCACTATGCAATGGGTATGGTTTGTGTCAGGGTAAGTGTTTTGCTTCTGTTGTGATATCTATTGCAGCACCTTAGGGAAACCCCCCTTTAGCAAAGCTTGAAGTGAAGGAGGTTGTACCTGCCTCAGTAATTGGTTCTCAGTTGTCTAACTTGAACATAGTTTTTGTGGTATTCTTCCCAGGTTTGACACCCATGACACTTGGGAGACTATCTAGCCTTAGGGATTTGGGGCCTACAACTCAGATCACCAACACATTCCAAAAGAACCAGACTAAAGTACATAAATTAACTAGAATCTTGAATGAAATTTGAAGAATTTTATAGTACAAGGCACATTTTCAAAAAGCATATTAAACCAATCAATCTTTTCTTTTCTGGACAAACTGACTCATAGATGAAGGAAACACTCCCAAACACATTTGGCAGAAGGACAAATAAAAAACACAACTGACAAAGTCAAACCACAATGCAAACATTTATTTTTAAATATAGATATAGGGCATCTATATATCGGTCCCTACCCCAACTATATGAAACCATACAACCATAGTTAACATACTCTCCGAGTAGCCGAGTAATCTCCAAAAAATTTGCATGTTGAATAATTTTTGCTTTTACTCGCAAGCAATATGCAGATGGATTTCTCCCGTCAAATTATTGAGTAATTGCCAATAGCTCGCAAAAAACCCACAAACTTGGCATGTTTGTGTGTGTATATGCATGCAAACTTGGCATCCTGTGTATATTTATAGATATGTATGTGTGCACAGTGCAGTCCTAAGTATACACATACACAAATATCCACACACATTTGCCGAGTTTTTCCCGAATCAAAATTTTTGGGCTTGCCGAGTACTCTCTGATTTTGAGTATGTAAACTATGCATACAACTATAGAAACAACAAACTGCATTAGCTATCCTTTGAAAACAGTTGTAGCAGAGCCTATAGCATAAACACTTAGCTATACTAAAGATGCCAAAAAAACCTACATAAATTGAAACTGAACCAAGAAGAACATATTAAATATTTGCTATCATTGTGCCTTGCACCATCTCCTAGTTGCGTAAAATGGCAACGCTCATAAGCTCTGCTGTATACAGCTAATCCAAACACTGGGACTAGTTCCACTTTAGCAGCAACAGATTGCTCACCCACCTTAAACAAACCATTACATTTCAAGCTATACACAATAGAAACTCTGTATTCTGCCCTTGTCAATAGACCTTGCTCCAGATAAAGCATTGTATACCCCACTTGCTATTTCCAAAGAGCCCTTATGCACCAAAATGACCCTATTGTGCATTACTATATTCATATCTTGTAAACTAAGTTACTGGGTTCGGCCCTGGGAGGCTTGGGTTCGATCCGGGTTCGGAATTCGGGTCCGGTTCGCCCAAATTCGACCAGGGTTTGAAAAACCGATTGTGGGTTTGAACCGGGTTCGGAACCCGGACTGTGGGTCCGACCAAGGTTCAAATTTTTCGAACCTAGTTCGAACCCGGGTAGAATTTCATGCCCAAGCAGACGTAAAAGCGCCTTTTTGCAATTTTTTAATTTTTTTTCAATCTTTGTTGACTTTTAGATAGGTTTTTTTTCCCTTTCAACCCTAATATGTGCCTCTAAAACATGAAATAGGTAAAGAGGTAGTGTTTTCAATGGCTGGCTTGTAAAATAACTATTCTAGTTTAGTGTTTTGAACCAGGCATAGACATTTATTTCATCCTTAAAATTTGCATGGGACCACCCATGCCAGTCACATGTCAACATAAAATCCAGTTATACAATCACATGGCATTAATGTCTTATTCATTTAGCTTGCTTACAAAACAATTTGGCTGTGCGATTTTGATCTCTTTTGTTTTTACCCATATTCAGCTTCAAATAGTTGGAAAATAACGCCTTTGCCTCTAAATTTTTATGTTCTTGATGGAATTTGGTCAGCTTGTGTAGAGCTCTTTTTTCAAAGAATTATATTTTCTAAGATTAGATCCAGATATGGATTCTTGTTAGGTTGATTGCATGTCTTGGATTTTGAGTATAAAGTGGTGGTGTATTTTTCATTTTTGCTATGTTATTTGACTATTAATATGGTGGTGTATTCTGAACTTAATTACTGCTGCAAATATTTATATATCTCTGATTTTTATATGTTTTTGTATTACCGAACCCAAAACAAACCCAAATCCTAAAAAAATAAATTCCCGAACTGGCGAACCGGGTTCTCAAACCTGAACCCGAACCCAAAACTGAACCAGTAACTTAGCTTGTAAATACTATACTATTATTTCCATTTGAACCCTCTGCTCTTTCATATCTTACTACAACCTCTACACCCAATACTCCATTGCATCTCCCTACCTTTGCTTTGGCTTGTTTAACATTTAGCTCTACCCAATACCTATCTGAATCTTCCATATCCTCCTGCGGTTGCTACTCTGTTGGGAGCAATAGTGCTAAAATACTGTATTTGAGCTCCATGTTTCTAAATTCTAACTATTTCCTTTAAATTCTCTTTGAAATCTGTCATTATCAATTTATTGTAGCCTGGGAGTGAAACAAACGAATATCCATTAGACCCTCTGGCCCCAAAATGTCTTTCAGAATCTGTAAATTGATAGATGAGGAGCAATTGAAGAAGATTTTCCCTAGCCTGCTGTCTGACACCCGACCCTTCCTCAAAAGGTCCCATGCCTTAGAACTACTTGCCATCATTATAAATATAAATAGACTAGCTGCAACCCACAAAAAATGTTCAAACCCTCGCTTTTCCACTTTGACCTAAATGAGATATCCTATCAAGGATACCATCGGAAGAAAGTGTAAAAAGCTCATAATATAATTTGCACAATGGACCATCAATATTGAGCTATGCATGCAAGGAGTGTACAACCACTATGATGCCGCCACCAGCCACCTAACTTTATACATGCAAATCAAACCACTTTTCAATTTATTAAGAATACTCCTCCTTGATGATTTCAGTTATAGATTCCCAATCATTTACTTCTGTGCTTTCTAATAAGGAGAAATAACTTTGGGAGGCACTTTGATTGGCTAATAGATCTGCTGCCCTGTTTCTCTCTCTTGAGTAATGAGATGTTGAAAAGGAGTATAATTTCTCTTTCCATACCAGAATTTCTTCCAGAATCAATTTTAATTACCAACCAGGACAGCACCCTTTGCTAACAGCATCGACAACTATTTGTGAGTTGCCATTTATTTCAATTTCTTTATAATCAGCTTTTTAACAGTGGCCTGTAATCCTAGCAGATTGGCATTCCATTCCACATAAGTGTTAGTAAGATTACCCAGAAACTGAGATCCTCCAAGAATGAATCTATTTTGCGCATCTCTAACCACAAAACCTGTCCTAGCTTAGCCCTGATAACCTTTAGAGATGCCATCAAAGTTTAGTTTTACGCCTTTACTCTGTTTTTTCCATCTATTTTTCTTACTGCTCATGGTTCTTGCGATTGACCCTTGAACAGGAACAATGCAAATATTTATTAACATTAGGAAAGATGAACAATTTTTTAAACAACAGTAATCATCTAAAAAAAGATCTTTTGGGCTCCAAACATAAGCATCATACAATCCTAAATTCTTAACCCAACAGTCCACAGAATCTGATAACCCCCATAAGATATTAAGCTTATTCATCAAATCTTAAGTATAAGTAACCAATGTATATATATCCTGAATCTCTTAAGCCAACAGCCCACAGAATATGCTAACCCCCATAAGGTATTAAGCTTATTTATCAAATCTTCATTATAAGTAACCAATGAATATACATATTTGGTCGTTCACTCTTTAATAATCACTCTCCACATTTGTTATTGGCGCACTCTTTTGTTCCCTCCGTACCTCCATTTTTTCTTATTTATTTTTAAATTTTATTGTTTTCTCTTGTTGGAGATCATGGCCAAAAGAAAATGAAGAACTTAGCAATTAATTATTAACCAGCTCAAATGCAACTTGAACAAAATATGATATTTCAGTGTTTCAAATTTAAGCACAAGAATCTCAAGAAAAAATTCAATACAAAATCCCATTAATAGTTTCCAAGACACAGCAATTACAGTAAAACCTGAACATCAATGTTTACATACATAATCTCCATATTATCAGAATGAATTTACTTGCAATGCTTACTATTACTTTGTGCCTTTGAACTTTTTATTTGCATCACAAGCCCAAATATTAAGTAGTGGTTTGATCAATGTAGAAGATGCATTACAATCTTCTTGTTCTGCAGGAGGTGAACACATAAATTTTCTGCAATGCAATATCAAACCATGTTAACAAAAAATATGAAAACATTAACATGCTAATGTTTGTTGACAACAGACATGATACCTCTCAAACACTATCATCTATTCTATGCCAAGCCATCAATGCCCAGTTTAATATCATTAGATTCCATCAAGATAATGTTAGTTTTAGGATCAGATTTGCAATAAGCAGAAATCACAACACATGAACAATGAACACAACAGTTTACCCTGGGAAAACCCTCCTACTCGAGGGAGAAAAACCCAGCAACAAATATATCTCATATATATCATATAAAAGTGCAGAATACTGCTTTACAACCAGACCCTTCTCAAGGGTGGATTGATACAATGAATTAATAGCATCTATCCTTTGATGCAAAGTTAAATATGTTTCTTCTTGAAGTCAATCTGCTGCTACAAGATGGTCTGTTGCTCCTTCTTGAAAGAATGTGGAAAATAAGAATGACTTGATTGATCAAATGAATGATCATCACCTTGTATTTATACAAAACTAGGTGACTCTTCATTTGGGTTGGCCTCTTTAAAGAAACAAGGTGACTCTTCATAAAACTATTATATATAGCAAATCTGACTTGCCTTGGTATTATTTATCCATCATTTTTAAATTTGAGAGAAAGATATCTCCCACTGCTATAACATCAACACTCCCTCTTAGCTAGGGAGGTATCTTTCCAGATATCCACGTCATGGAGTCTCTCAACATGATGCCCACAATGGCTACACCCATTTTCATCACGAAGTCTCTCAACGTGATGTCATCATGGAGTCTCTCAACATGACGTCCACCATGGCTACTCCCATGTGTGGAAAGAAACACAAGTACAAGGGTTCATCACGGAGTCTCTCAACGTGATGTCGTCATGGAGTCTCTCAACATGACGTCTCATCTCAGTCACAGAGATGAACAAGGGCTCGCAACTCATATTTCTCCATCTCAAAGAAATATACACTACAAGGGCTTTCACCTCATATTTCTCCGTCTCAAAGAAATATACACTACAAGGGCTTTCACCTCATATTTCTCCATCTCAGAGAAATATACATTACAACAAATCTTCATGATGATGTGACTCCCTTTGAAGCTCCAAGTACTTGCATCAACCTCCTGACCTCTTTGTCCAAGGTTGCTTCTGTGGTTTGTCAGATTCCCTCTAAATGTTATTTCCTCCTCTTCGAAGAAACTGATCGCAATGACAATCTGTATGAGTTCTTCCTCTTCGAGAGATGTCTACAACCACCAACTCAGTCCCATGGCTGCAAGCTGTGTCTCCATTTTTCAGCCTGTGTGACTTCCTCACAAGATGCATCAAGCTCTTCTTCTTTTGAATGCAATCTCTTATGCTTCTCGGTCCATCCTGAAAGCATTTTAGAGAATTTAATAATAGTTCGTAGAACTCAACTATCCGAAGAGAAATACCAATGCTAGAAGCATACATGATTCACTATCCCAATGTTATAGCATGAATTAATAACTATATAAAACTTCATGAAACATTATTCAAACATGAAATACTTATCTCGTTGAAATCTGAATCTCCTTAAGTGTTGCACTTAAACGCTTTTCAGGTCTGCACTTATCTTTCTGGACCCAGCAAACCCTCACCAGAGATGAATTGAAATGCTCGATACAGTATGAGGCAAGTCCCCGACTATGGCGAATGTGAGTTAACTTTTGTAATTGCGTAATTACTATCACTTCCCTTTGTCCACGGTTCCTCTTAAGATCTCCCTTGAAGACTTCTAACCTTTCCATAGCAGCTCGATTCCCACAATGAATCGCAATTACTCCAAGCTCAACAATGGCTCCTTCCTTTGTCAATTGCTCCCGCTACTTCCAATGGTGTCATCCACTTCCTGCTAAAGATCTTGAATGCTCGCTATTGCCCAATTTGGAGGTGTTAGTTGCTGGACCATGAACTTGGGATCTGCAGACACGGCCAACCTTTACTTTAATCGCCTCCTCTCAATGATATCGACTACCTCACAATATAACTCAAATTCATATCTGCTTAATCTGATCAGGCCTTTTCTAAACCCGCTCTAATACCATGTTAGTTTTAGGATCAGATTTTCAATAAGGAGAAATCACAACACATGAACAATGGACACAACAGTTTACCTTGGGAAAACCCTGCAACAAATATATCTCAGATATATCATATAAAAGTGCAGAATACTGCTTTACAACCAGACCCTTCTCAAGGGCGGACTGATACAATGAATTAATAGCATCTATCCTTTGATGCAAAGATAAATATGTTTCTTCTTGAAGTCGATCTGCTGCTACAAGATGGTCTGCTGCTCCTTCTTGAAAGAATGTGGAAAATAAGAATGACTTGATTGATCAAATGAATGATCATCACCTTGTATTATACAAAACTAGGTGACTCTTCTTTTGGGTTGGCCTCTTTTAAGAAACAAGGTGACTCTTCATAAAATTATTATATATAGCAAGTCTGACTTGCCTTGGTATTATTTATCCATCATTTTTAAATTTGAGAGAAAGATATCTCCCACTGCTATAACATCAACAGATAATATTATGAAGATAAAGTTCAATATAGCAGTTTACCCATATATTTTCATTGTGCACCCCCCAGGCTTGCCCCAAGATGACACAAAACAGAAGTATTGTCAATACGGATTAACAAAATTCGATATTATTAACTTGGCATCTAGGCAAATTTTTTTTGTAACTGCTATCTTTGTCCAGTTTAGCCCTGCCTACCTGGTTATATTGTTCAACACCATGAAGCTATTACTTGGGAATTCAGATGGTCTTAATATAGATTCTGTTATGTGCACACAAATCAAATTGAATCATGGCACATCAAATATAATATAAAAAGGAATAAAAAAGCCTACTGCAAGTACCTTATTTAAAAATATTAAAGTACTGCATTGATCCAGTTAAAAAAATGCATGCCAAACTGATGACATTGGATCCTATGATATGTGAATAAACCAAATGGGGTCATGAAACCTCAAATACAAGATAAAACCAAAAAGAAACATACTGCAAGTACAATATTTCAAAATTGTTAAAATGGTGCATTTATCTGTATATTTAAAATATACCAAATCACCTCCTAATGATGCCAAACTGACAGGCATGTCATAGAATGATGTAACTGGAGGTACATATAAAAAATGTCATGAAAATCCATGAAAGTGTCTGAGCCTCAGTGCACGTTGATAAGCATATTGCATCAAAATAGAAGAGAATGCCACAGTATAGCATAATACAAGGCTATTAATATAATATATTGCTTAAAATGTTATGAAATACAATGTGCCACTGTGCCACCAGATGAGTCAGTACAAATGTACTTATCTTGTGGGGTCAGCCACTCTTCCATCTGTTGAAAGTGGGTGTGAAAACTTCAAGTTGACAGACTAGTTACGAATGAACCCAATGTCTTTGTTCAGTTTAATTTCTTGCAGTAATCCTCTTTCAACATGATTACTCGATCTGTCAAGTTTGATCAGTTTATATGGTCCCTTGCCTTGCCACCTTGATTTGTACTTCCATTCTTGTTATAACCTTTTCCTTTTTATTAAATGCATCATCTGGCATTAATATTCCAGAATTGAAGACAAGTATGCATCAGGTTCTCCAACTTTTTCTTCAACATGGAATGACTGCTTGTTAGCTTTGATTTCTTGGAGATTTTACTGCACAGGGGCTCCCATTGCATTCAACTTCATCAGTAGTTGTCATTTGGTTTTGGACATTTGATTGAGTGATATTCTTTTCTTCCACTGCTATATTAACAAGTTAGTCCGATTTTATGAGGTTGAATTCTATAAGTTTGTCCCCAGGAACTTAAAAACATGTTGGACCTATTGACTGCCCTGGTTACATCTCCTTTTTATATGCTCAATATATCCATCTCTATCTGGCAAGTGTCCACTGTTGTCCAATATGAATAATGTCCTTTCTTGGCAGATTCCGGTGTCTTTATATCCCTTGGATCTAGGGGAATTCAAGTAAAAAATGTACTTGCAGGGGAACTTCCATCAAATTTGACTAGCTGTGATGGGTTTTTTAGACAGACAGTGTTAGGAGAATGATGTCTGAGGAATGATGTATTGTTGAAATAAAGTCATCACCTTTGTGGACTCATCAGTCTCGTTGGCTCAAAAAAGCTGAAGAACTTTTCTCCTACATACGGATTGCTTGGCTTAACATGCCTTCTGCTCATATATTTCTAACAGGACTAATAGTCTCTTTAGCTATTCTTGACCCTCAAGATTTGTTGTCTTCGTGTCATTGACTTATTTTGAATCTCGCTTAGGTAGCCATTTTTGTGCTAATGAGGCTCCTGCTCTGAGTTGCTCTTATTCAGTCAACTTTTGCTCTTTCTCACCAATTGCAGCCAATTGAGTTACACCATGCTTTAGATGGATTAGTGAGCATGGTGGTATACTCAAAAAACATTTTGTATTTTAGAAAGAAGTGATGGTGGAGTACAACTTGTAAATTTTTGAACAGTTGAATTTGGATCAACACTTCCAACACTAGTGTTAGTGAAACACTTCCAACACTAGTGTTAGTGATCCCATTTGTCTGCGACATCTCTTATTGAATTGTCAATCCTTGTTTGTGCCTTTTTCTTTTACTTCACCGAAAGCCTACTCCCACTTAACAATCACTTAATATTATTTTTCTTTTTCTTCATCTGCCCATGGTCGTGCCTTCACTAATTATCTGTTTTTCTTTCCCATTGTTAAATGCAGTGAAACAATTGGAAATGGTATTGTCTTTTTCCTAGGCTCTTTACTAATGTACTTGAGTTTCTTCCATAATTGAAGCCACTAACTTTCTATTTACATTTACATGGACTGCAACAATTGTCTTGAAATTTTAAATAGAAGGTTGTTGAGGTCCAACTCTGCCAAAATTTCAATGGTTTTTGAGCTTCTATCTTTAAATCTTACCCCTGTATATCCAAAGGATCAGAATCCTGAGTCCTTTTAAGACCATAGTATCTTTTGCTGTTCCTTCAATATTTTGTCTGTGGATCGGATCTATTTCTTCTTCTGCTTCCTTTTTTCCTATAAATTCTCTTTGACTTATTGGTCATGCATGTCATCTTAGTTTGTATCTTGAATATAATATAAACATTCTTCTTCAACCTACTCATCTGCCATTCACATGTTTTCCGCTCTGGTAGATTTACAAGTGAAGTTGGGTTCATGTTATTTGTCAAGGAGTCTGCTTTCTGAGCTCCTTGGTATTATATTTAGCAACAGCCAAATGACCAAGATATGCTTGGAAGTTATCAAAGATAAAGGAAACATGGTATATTTGGTGGGCAGGAACATGTTTTTTTTAATCTATATCAATACAAAGAATGAGACCCTAAATAGCTAAGCACAATTGTATGAGGGAAAATTTGATTTTGATCTAACATGCATTATTTTTTCACTTTCTAGGTTCATATTCTTAGAGATAACTTGGATCTAGAAAATGTAAATGCTGCAAATCTCAAGGGAGCTACTTCAGCTGCACTTCTGCTTTTGCCACCTGAATTTTCAGAGGTGATTTCCCTAAGCATATGATCTTTATTTAACTTCATTCGATCTTGTTAAGCTTACTCATTCATGCTTTCTCCATATTCAGTCGAATGATATATATTTTTTTAAGTTTTTTTTTTTTTCCCGTTTTTATTATTTTTGCCCTGAAATCAAGTAGTTTGTACTTTATGGTTATATTGTTTGGACTTTTTCCAACAGCGTGGAAGCAATTGCTCTTTATGGTTAAGCTTAAATTTGGGGCCTGTTAAGAATTTTGTAGTTTGGTAACTAATTTCTTTTGATATAATATTATCTCAATGCAGGAAGATCTTTTTGTCAAAATATGTGGTCTGTCCTACATGGGTGATTTGCGCATGTTCTTTGCAGAAGACATACACAAAGTAAGCTGTTTCTTGGACACACAGTTATACTCATTTCATTAATCTTTTCTCAGTGTAATTGTTTCTGTTGTTAAGATTTCACAATGATATCATTGAATGGTACTACTGTTTAACAAAGTTGAATATGAATTGTATAAGATAATTTGTTTGTTGTTGTTTCTCTAAGTGGATGGATATGACATTTTCCCTAACTTTATATTTTTCTTTTTCTAAATTCTAGTTTCTTGTGGCCCAGATGACATGTTGTCAGACTGGTTGCTTAAGGTTGATGCAAGCTCTTATCAACCTCATGTGATAACAGTTATTTGCATGGATTTGTTTGCTGATAGACACATTATATTCATGAGAACAAGGGATAGATGGAGAGTTAAATTTGTAAGATGGTTCCTATATTGTTTTTTTATTGGAATTCAAAGAGTCATTTGGGGGAGAGTAAAAAAGAATCAATGCTATTGCTGTATTTCTCAGTTCCTGTGTGTATTAAAATGCCTTAAAATGTTTTAGATATCATTAGGGCAGTTTAACTACCCAAGCTCATATACACTTAGGTACATGGTTTTTGATGTAATATCTGTGGGCTCACCAAAATGGCAACAAAAGGCTGCAAAGTAGCATAGCTAAAAATAAAACTAAGTATAAGAGAACAATGCAGATCATATTATATTGTATTATATATTAGGCCATGCAGCTGCTACACCATAATCATTTTCAATGATTTGGACACCTTTTTCCAGAGAATTCTTCAAATGTGTAAAGAGGAGACCAACATCTGAAAGATTTGGGGTGTTTAGGTCGCTTGTAACATACAAATGGTTATCAAGTGTAACTCTAAAATTATCAATCACCAATGCTATGTCATTGAAGAAATCCTCAACCTGGGAAAGTCTATTGTTCACATTTCTAACACTCCTTTCCTGAGCCTCTATCATTGCAGCTCTATCCCTGGTGGCAGAGCTTCTACAATGCCATGATGATTGCTTGCTGATGCTTCATTGGGCACTTTTGGGGTGAGATAGTGCAGAATCAACCTACAAATTTCCCCTTCCCTGACCCTAAAGTGAAGGTTTGCTTCAAACATTGAAAGAATGAAATCTCTGCTACTTACTTCCACTACATATGCACAGTCACAACCCAAAATGGGTCATATAAACTGAAGTGTAGGCTTATCCTGCACAGTAAAGGCATTTCCTCCGTCTCTGTCACTGGCCTCTTCTCTCCATGCATCTTGCAACAACACCTCTCCTATTTGAAGGGATTTATTACGTCTTCATTCTGAACACTAGACACCTCAAGTCTTATAAAAGAACTTGAAAATCATTGCAATTACTGTCACCATGTGGGTGTTGTCTAATGTCTGTTCACCCATCCTCGATTATTCTGCAGCCCCGTGACATCCATGTGGCTGTTATCTCCTCCATTAGTAAGTTAACCTTGGAATAATGTTTTCCCAAGCATGTGGTCCTCAATTTAGCCTTGCCAGGTAGGAGGCACATAAAATGCACCAGATTTTCCTACCTTGGCTATAGCCACCTTGTAATAAGGAGAGGAAGCAACATGAAAGAGAATATCCATGGCAAACAAGAATTGGCAATGGGCTCATCTGCTTCCTCTCTATCCTACACATGGAAGTTTGAAACATATCTATAATTGGGTGATATGATGCTAGACCCATGTCCTTCTATTTCCCCCATGATTCCACTTCACTCACCTTAAAAGTGGGAACTAAGAGGGTATCCTTGTCTAGAAACCCTCGAAGAAATAACAGATGGTACAGTGATATCCCTATTGTATAATTCGATCATTTTTGTTCCTTCTCAAGTGTGATCTTGGTACAAGGGCCATCCCCTTTACTATGGATATGTAAGAAGTTTGCATTAACCCTCATAAGGGTGGCCATCCATTCAAAGGTTCAAATGTTGCATCTGCAATGTCAACTCCCTCCAGAATTATGCACCATGTTAATGCCAAGTGTCACGGCAAACTAGCACAAAGGATTTTGTTTGTTGAATAGCCTGATGGCAAATTTTTCCAACCTTTTGTAAAGGCAATCGTATTGCAAAGTACGCCCAACTGAACTTTCTGTATTAGGGGTTTGGCTGGTCTGACCTCTTCCTCCTATGTTCCCTCACTTTCATCACCCAATTTGAAATCCTCATTGTAATTCAAATAACTCATCTTGATCCTGAAAAGAAATACAATTATAAATTTATATGAATTAAAAAACACCAATCTTTTATGATATTTAGCACATTACAAGTTTAAAAATAAACGGCAGTGTTCTTTAGCTTTTTAGGGAATTATAAATGCAAAAAAAGAGTAAACTTCAAGGTATTTGTTCCACATTTGAAGTGGAAAAAAAAAGACAGCAATGCTTTTTTAATATTTTTAGGGCATTGGAGTGACAAAAAAGAAAATTACTTTTTGGATGTTGTATCACGTTTCAACTGCAAAAAATGAACATCAATGTTTTTAAGGTTGAAAAAAAAAGTTGTTTAAATACACAAACATTAAAAAACAGCAGTTTAATTCAATCACAAGACAATAAAAATCTAAAAACTATGTTACACATTGTGAAGTTCAATCTCAATGTGTTATTCAACTTGGTTTTTACATTTATAATTTTATTGTTAAACCAGAAAAAAAACTTCATTACATTTTGTATGATACAAAACATAACCAAAACAAATGATGGATTGATATATTTGGTGATTGCTGGATTGATGTGCAAATTTGCTCTCCTCCCTTTCTTTTCGGTTTTCATCTTCTTGCAAGTGTAATTGTAAAATTTGACTGGGTTAGGCTTTAGTGTAATCGTAGGGTGTCAATCCATTAACTTTCAGGTTTTTTAAAAGCTTTCCTGACTTTTTTTGTTGTTGTTTTGGAGAAAAAAATTTAAAAACCACCAAGGAATTCTTGATGTCCCTAGGATGGTCAAGGGACCCTGGGAACACCAGTGCCTCCCTGCAGAGTGCTGACAAAGGGGGACGTCCCTAGAAAAATCCCTCAAATTGAAGGGATTTACCATTTTTTTTAAAGGAATTTTGGAATGGGGCAGAGATTTTGTCCATGTTCCGAAGACCCTGAAATGCCCCTGTTTCCAGGGGAGGGTCAAAACGCCTAGAGATGCATCCCCAGGTTACACTGCATTTATGGGTACTTTTGGACATAGGAGAATCATGATTGGCAGTGATCTTTTGCAAAATTTGTGTTGGAGCTTATGCCCTTAAGATTATGTCATATGTCCATGCAAAACTTTATATTTTCCCGTATTTGTGAGAAACTTTATACATTAGCTTGATTTCACAAAGTATTCCAGCTCTTGAATGACCATTCTAGAGTTGTGTGCAGGCCTATACAAGGAGGATCTAACTTATGAGACAACCATTTATTATCAGATAAACTGCCACAAGATGGGGACAAGGCTGAACCTAGAGTTATGAACAGCCGGCTTAGGAATTTCACATATGAATTGGACATAGGCCCAACCTTTTAAAACATTGCAACCAAAGAAGTTTCGAGGTCTAACATGCCACCATCCTAACCATTGAACCACCATACCATTGGAAATAAATACTCGTCAATCTTTGCTAGTCTCGATGTTTATCCTCCAGAGTTTATAAGGAAAAACGGATTACACCCAAAATTGTTCCAGATGTAGCCAATAACTTGAGTTCTAGCTCCTCTAATGTTCATCAATCCAATGTGCCCTCCAGTGCAAACCTTGCAAAAGCTCTGCCCAATTCAAATGCAAGCTTGAAAATGAGACAACAAATAAAAAACCGTTGCTTTCATAGTTTTTATGAATGTTTAGTTTTGTTAGGATGCTGGCTGACTCAATGTGGTCATACTTGTGAAGTTCAAAGAAGCTCAGTCTGTCACTGCCACACTAACAAAATCAAGCAAAAATTGATGAGTGACAAGTATGAGTAATTTTTTTGTCTGGATACAAGGTCAAATCGAGGCTGCTGTGTTTGGGGAATTCTGTTGCTTGCAGAGGATAGTTTTTGCTTATTGTGTCAGTCATGTTATTTTACTTACGGATGTAGGTTTTTAGATGTGAATGTTTTCTTGGCCTTTTTTAATTGTGTTTGTGCAAGCCAGTGTTTATTTTGCTTCAGTAACATTTATGGACAGTTCCTTTTATATAACTCAGGTGCAACTGCAAACTAAAGCCTTCAATTTTTGCAGGTGAAGAAGATAGTGCAGGGAAATATTGGTAGTTTCCATACACTCTATAAAGATCAAATTTACCACGTTGCAGAGACAGGGTTGTTGAAATTACCTTCATCTGTTGGCGGCCTTCACACAAAATTTGTTCAGGTTCTAATTTTGATGAGAGCTAATAAGGGCAATTATCTTATTTGAGGCTACTAATTGATCGAAAATATTGCCATTTAATATATGATTATTGTGGGCCTTTCCCGTTCAATATATTATGCTGTGCCGTGAATTGTCCAGGATTCTAGTATTTCAGCAACTCGTTCCCTCGTTTCAACTCTTCCTTCTGCTATAAAGAGTAGAATGGGTGCAGAATTAGGAGAGAAGATAGAGATAAACAATTTTGGTATGTGCAGAAACTATATTTATTTCAATTTTAGAATTTGATAAACGCAAGGAATTTAATTTAACTACTGCTTATTGCAGGAAGGGAGGTATCTGAAGTGGTCGTCAAAACAAGAGAAGATGCTGCAAATTCAATGCAAAGAGCAATTAAGAGCATAGTCCGGGTCTCTAGCCTAAGGCAGGCTTTGTCAGGCTGTCTAGCTGCAGGTGGAGTAAATGCAGCATCCTATTTAGCAAGGAAGGTGTTTAAAGCATGGCGGTCAAGGTAGTAACCACTCTCAACAACTACTGTGATATATCCATGCCAGCAGAATCTGGCAGTTAGAGATATCGTGATTCTGATTCACTTATGAAGTTAAGTCAAGGGATTGGTTTTGACTGATCCTTATTCATTTTGTTTGGTGCGATTCTTGAACCCGCTTCTAATGCAAAGTTTTAACAATTTGCTACATGCTATATCAGCGTTTGGACCTAATTTATCCCAAAACTAATTTTCTGCCATTTTAAGCGTCAAACTTTTTCCCATAGGGGGAATAGTTGAAAGGCCAGAAACAAAGAGGCAAATGGCACATGGCTGCAATTTGCATGGCATGGCAGTTTGCATGCATGTCTGTAACACGGAAAATATTCACTTAGCAAATCGAGGATTTATTTAATTTTTACAGAAGGTACCCACTGACAGCTTTGAGGAAATATTTATTTATTTATAACTGTTACAGCTAATATTAGTTCATTAAAAGGCATGTTGTAGATGCATCGGTTCTTGCATATTTCATAATTGGTTGTTAAAAGTTTTCTTGCCACTTAAAAATCATCTAGTGGAATATCTTATTTCAGTTAGATTTTAGCATTTGCTGATCAAGATTTTTCATTTATTGCATTTCGTTGGATCTAGACCATTTACCAACATATTTTTTTTGGATATTACCAAAATTACCGATTCCTTTTATATACGAATATCAAGATGACAAATTCAGCTATTGAAAATTGTCTTGTAACATTAAAGCTGGGAGTATGGAGAGGAGTTGTAGTTATAAACCAGGAATTAATACTGATTTAATAATCCAATGACTTGCAATACTCCTCTCGATTCTTTCGGAGACAAACGTGGCCTCCTTCCTTTAGTGTGATTTTTATCCTTTTAATCATTTAGTCTTCATTTGGCGACTGCTCCTGGAGGCCAAGCTTTGTCTTATCGATCGAACATTAGTTTCCTCTATCGATAAGGGCCCCCATGCTCAAAGGCAATTCCGATAGAGAAGATGGGTAATAGATTATAACATCTCAAGGAGAAAGCTTTAATTTGCATATTTATGGGGGCTGCATCTTTTTTTTTCTTGGGGCTTCTTTCTTTGTTCAAAAACCTTGATATCTTGGGTATAGGACCAATGTAAATTGATGGTCTTTGTAAACATCTTAATGACGTTGAGGTATACTTGTGGTCACATTCTCCAAACTGAAAAGGAAACAATATTCCAAGGGTTCCATGGTTCACAAACAAACTAGGGTTATTCATTAAACCTTGGTTGTCGATGTTCAATCACCCTAAGGATCTTCTAATCACAACACATATTGGGGTGGGTATGCTACTACTTTGGGTGGTAATTTTGAAAGAGAGCAAAACAATGAATAATTTATTCCATAGTCAAATATATTCTTGCATGAAGCTATTACTAGATACGATTTGGATTGTACATTAGATGTTTTTGTTAGCAATCCAAATATTTTTTAACTGAATTTTCAATGGTTTGTTAGCTTTACTTTAGATTTATGTCATATGATCGAAGTTTGACAAAAATCTAACAAACGTTTAAGACAAAACATATGATAGAGTTCATGTTGGATATTCTATCAAATGCAACCATGATTTCATTGTAAAAGGTAAGCATGTGAAAAACAATCCCCTTTTCACAATTGCCCTATTTTTATTTTTATTTTATTTTTTAATAAGTTTAGTTTATAGAGGTAAGTGTGTACAAATATTTATATTGTATTAATCTTTTAAGTGCGTGTGAATATTTATGTTTATATTAAATCTTAGAGGTGTGGATATTTATATTTATATTAAATATTAGAAGTGAGTACACACGAATATTTTTATTTCTATTAAACTTTAATGTATACATGTCATATTTTAATGTTAGATTAAAACTTCTTATTCCCACAAACTTGTTTACATACATAAAACTAGCAAACATTGTAAACCCCTACAAGCTTATTTATTCAATAAACAAGATATTGATAACACCTTGTTTTAATATGTCAAAATAACTTTGAATAAAAGATAAAGTTGAAGATACTTAAATAAAGGAAAAAGTTGAGAACCCATTTCAATGGAGAATAGGATTGACTCAACAAATCAAAGTTGAATATATTTAAATAGAGGATGGAGTTGAATCCATTTCAATGGAGAATAGGATTGAATCCAACAAATCAACATTTTAACTATGTTATAAGAGATACCTAGGTTGATAATTCATTTAGCAAGTACTTTTTTGCATGGTAGATTGGCTCTTTGTATCTTTGTATGTAACACGAGAGTCATTTAGAGTTGAATGGGGATGAAAGGAAAGCATCAAATTGACTATAAGATGTTGATTAAAAAATAAATGTAACATTTGTTTTCTATGTATTAATTTTTTAGTTTTTGTAGGAGGTAGGATTACTATTGCATTAGTTGTATGCTATTTTTCAAACTATGCAGCCAATCTTGTTATAGAATTTAATATTTAAACAATTGTGCTATAGTTAAGCATCATTTTTTAATGATTATTTTAAAATATTGAAATGTAGGACTAAAGAAATTGATTGTTTTCCCTTGAATTTGAAGGAATATGGACATGTGCTAAAAAGGGTAGATGAAGGACTTTGTGATGAAGTTCTTAAAAAAGTTTTGTGCTTGTACCTACGAGTTCGACATAAAAAGCCCATGCTAAATATGAAGTAATGCACTTCAATATAAAATGGCAAAATAGGACACTTATACTTGATAAATTTGTTTTTTCTAATCATATATAACTTAGAAATGGATTGATGAGGTTTTAACTTTGATTTGGTGAAATTGTAACTTGATCTAAACCTATTTTGGAAAAGTGGGAGCTAACTAGGTGACCAACTAGAAAGTCAAGTGGATAGCTAAGATAGAAACCTTACTGACTATAGAGCAAACAATTAGTGATAGTTGGTATTGGGTCCCAAAATTACTGCTCACACTTCGAGAGGGATAAATCTACTTCGAGGCAAGAGATACGTTATTCTTGAAGGTGAATAGACCAACACATCAACAAAATGTGAGTGATGACAAGTCAATTGCTAAGATTGGGCAAACTCTCATTCATTGTAGGCTTAGCTAGACCTAAGGGGCTTTCCTAGAGGTATCCTAAATAGGATTATATGCAACTAAAGATAAGACATAGATAAATTGATGCAGTAGTACTCAGTGTATTCTTAGCCCCAAAAACTATCACTAGGCCAAGGACTAACCTACTACTATAACCTTTATTAATTTAATAAGTACATCACTACATAACAACATGTGGGTATGTAGCACATGATTGTCTGAAGATAAGAATTATTAAGGCTCCCTATGGGTATTTCCCTAGGCATATTGTTGATCATGAAATGCATACAAGCTAACTCTTCTTGCTAATTTTTTGGTGAATGATGTTTTTAATGTGAGTTTATGGAGGTTCATTACTTTTAGGATTGGTGCCTATTCATTGGGTTACAGAGTTTGAGCACACCAAGAAAGACAAAACATTGAAACTAGAAAGAATATGAGCTATGCATAAGAATACACCACAAATATAATATAACACAAATGAACATAGTAATCCATCCCTACACTATTGAAAGCCATATGAAATATATAAATGACCATTACAAAGCTTGCAATGTCTTAGAACGCTACAACATCCACCAAATATTTATTAAATTCATACCAACGAACTACCAAGAAGAAACCTTAAACTAGAAATTCCTTGAAGAACTATAATGGAGTCATGTATAAATGGAGTCATGAAAACATTCATTTATATTACAATTCTCATTGTGATTTATAAACGTATGATGCTCTAATGACAATTGGATTTACAAGAGTTGAAACCCTAGAAGCTCCTTCGACTTACAATTGTGTGGAAACCTAAAATGACCAACCTTTGTAATAAAAAAATAAAGTGATATATATAACTATATTGGGTAGTTCAAGCCTTAGGAAAATAGCCCAAGATCAAATGCCATTAATGTTGTGGAACAAGCTAGGATCCTACAAAATCTATTGAAATGGTTGCTTAGAACTTGTGTAAAAATATTTCATGTCAAAACTACAACCACCACATTAAAAGAAATGTGTTGTTCTTCATCCATCATTTGAAGTTGCATGTGAATATCTGCCCTTGGGATTACACAATTGTTTTTTCGACATGAAAATCCCCTTTGAGTATTTGCAACATCAAATTTGGTCATTAATGGTAACTTGGATCATGCAAAGAGGCAAGTGAGTGAACAGTGAAAAACATGAGAGTTTCAAAGTTTCAAGGATTGGGGGTTAGGGACACCTTATAACCAATAACATTATTAGGGAGTTGGGAATTAAGAGTAACTAATAATTCATCCTTAAAGGCATATAAAGAAGGATAAATTTGATCCAGTTAATCCTAATGAGATACATTGTAAAAAGTGTCAAGGATCAATATTTGGGGATACTTCTTACCTTGTACCACATTAAAAGTATTATTACATTTGAGGTTGCAGATATCAAGAAAAATGTACTTAGGTAAAAGGATTGCTAAAAATTTGGCTTTGAAAGGTATTTTAGTATTAGAATCAGGGAGTTATGGTTCAAAAGGAAAGTATGTTGGTATGGGAAAGTGTGAAACTTTGACAAAGGCAAAGGGAAAAGAGTGGATGTTGGAGGAAATGAATGTTGGTAAGGAAAAATTTGAAATATTGATTAGAAAAGGGGATGAAGGTAGGGAATGGATGAAAGGTATGCTTAGATGGAAAAGTTTGATATCTCACAAAGTTGGGTGGAAAAGCATTTCAAGAAGGAAAACTTTGAAACTTTGACATTAGCATAGTCCTAAAAAATTTAAACATAGAACCTCCATAGTTATATCTTTTTTGGCATTTTAACAAGTTCCAACACATGATAAGCACATGGGAAAAGACATATAACAACACAAGCAAAAATTGACCAACCGAGACCCATACAAAGGTTTCTCAAATCAATTATATGTGATGGGTAAAGTGAGGCTTAAATACATAAATGGGTTGGAACTCAAGAGAATTTTAGTGTTGTTAGATTGAGTCCCAACATTTGTTCTAGTTGGGGATGTGTCTCTTACAAGAACAATGGGAATCCAAATCTATGGGAGCATATAAAAAATGGACACACAAAGAGGGGACAAGGACAATCACACTTCATTATGATAAAAAAGGGTCATGGCTACACATAGAAATGCACGCAATATATAGGGAAATATCAATATTTATAAAAATCATTGCTAGTTCATAATATCATGAATCAATAGCTTTGCAATAAATTTGACCATATGGTAGGATGCCCTGTGATCATACCCCTTAGAAAATTTATATGGCCCTATTGCAACCGATATTGTTGTCCATTTGGAACATTTGAATAACTCATTTTGATCTTTCATAGTAGCACATCTCTATAACAACTTAGGTGCTCCTTGTTGATTATCCTTTTATCCAAGGGTAGTTCTTGTTCTTCAGAAAAAAATATCTAGATCCCTTGATTATCCTTGAGGTGGCAAAATATGGATACACACTTGGAATTTACCTTATTGAACATTGTTGCATCCAAGCTTGTACTAATATCTTCCATGGATGTCATTTTGACATTCTGTGGTGTGCACCTCTATTTGTTACCAAATGAAGACCTATTGATTAATGTAATAGTTATTTTTAACCCATCTTCATTTTTTTGCAGCACAACAATAGTAGTCATATGTGATGTGGCAAAGGGGAAAATAAAAGGTACAAAGTAATATGGCCTTACCAAAGTTGGTGAATTTAGAAAAATATCCTTGGTTTGCACATATGCATTAGTTAGTTCCTTATTCCACTTGACTAATTAATCTTTAACATTCTCAACTAGAGCAAGGAAAAGGAAAAACTCAACAATGGTTTGATCGTCTTCATTGTGACTTTCCAAGAGAAAATCTAGACCAACATCAATAAATGAAACTTCATTTGTGATGTTGTAATTGTCCTCTTGAATGTGTAGGTGTTTCTCTTCCATTTGAATGCTAACCTTGTCATCATATGAAATGTCATTTTATCATGTAGAAAGGTCAAGTCATGTGCACCAAGGATGCAATGAATGAGTTGATAGAAGAAGGAAAATATAATTCCTCCTCTCTAGCTACACATTGTACTTCCAATGGCTAGGACAAAATTGGTTGTGCCTCATCATGAGCTTTTGGCACCTTATTCTCTTTGACTATCCATTGCTACACTATATCTTTCTTTCTCTCTACCTTCTTTGTGGCACTATTGTTATTCATCTCACTCTCTACTCATTGTCTATTCATACTATTGCACAAGGAATTTCCCTTTGATTTAGCAACATTAGCATTACTTAGTGTAGTGACATGATTCATCATTGGTTGACATTTATTTTGGATCCACACCTTTGTTGCATTTGTATGAGTTTTCATGTCTTCACATGGTGGCATGTACTTATGGGTTTATTGGATGAGTTCCCTTACATATTCTATGTTATGAGTGAGCAACTTATACTATTTTGGATCAACACTATATTCACCCTAAAATATTGGATCATTGCATCATAATCATTGTATTCATCTTCCCTTTCCATGGAGTCATATCCTAATACATTATTCTAATAATCATCATCTTCATAGTGCTCATTATAATCATAAGGAAGATCCTCCTCTCTACTCACTAAGAGGGAATTTAGTTTATTAGGGAAACAACTTGATCTTTCTATAATTACAACTATGCAAGAAGTTATGGATTTTCTTGCTCAAGGTGATATAGCACCTTTTCTTCCTATTCAACTTCTTTATATGTCAACTTCTCTATGTGAATTTTTGGGAGGATAGGGAATCCATTTGGATCAGACGGTTGTGTTTGATATTGAGATTGATGTAAGGAATATCACTATATGTTATGACAGTTAGAGTGTCATTTTCTTAGCAAAGAACCCTATTTTCCATGCCAAAATAAAGCACATTGGTGTTCAGTACCAATTTTTCCATGACATGGTGGAAGATGGGAGGGTGAAGTTGGAGAAAGTTGACACTTTGATGAATATTGCAGATGTATTGACAAAACTAGTGAGCATAGAGAATTTCATATGGTGTTTCGATTCCATGGGCCTCTCAGGCCCTAGCATTTAAATCCTAATCAAATTGGTTCTACAAAGGTGTTTGAAAAGTGGGAGAATGTTGGGAATTAATGTGTCTCAACTTGGAATTGATTTAATTAATATTTTATTTAAATATGCATATGTTGTATTTTTATTTCTCATCTTATTTCATCATCTACTATGAAGTAGCATGTTGAGTTTCCATGGGCCTCTCAGGCCCTAGCATTTAAATCCTAATCAAATTGGTTCTACAAAGGTGTTTGAAAAGTGGGAGAATGTTGGGAATTAATGTGTCTCAACTTGGAATTGATTTAATTAATATTTTATTTAAATATGCATATGTTGTATTTTTATTTCTCATCTTATTTCATCATCTACTATGAAGTAGCATGTTGAGTTTCCATGGGCCTCTCAGGCCCTAGCATTTAAATCCTAATCAAATTGGTTCTACAAAGGTGTTTGAAAAGTGGGAGAATGTTGGGAATTAATGTGTCTCAACTTGGAATTGATTTAATTAATATTTTATTTAAATATGCATATGTTGTATTTTTATTTCTCATCTTATTTCATCATCTACTATGAATTAGCATGTTGAGTTTTCATCATGCTAGCACATGTGACAAGGGATGTGACAAGGATGTTTGTGTCCCCACATGGGAATGTAGGCATCCCAATTTGTGGTAGAGAACATTTTTGAAGTGTAGGTATCTTGTAATTATTGTATGAGATTCATATGACGGGTTATTACGTAATGCCTTGTAATTATTGTATGACATATTCCTATGACAAGTTATGATGTGTAAGAACTAGATTCTATAACAAGTTGGATAATTGTTGAAAGTCATCTTTGCATGGGGAATCTAGGTGCCCAAGTTGAGCTATGATCATTTATAAGAGAATCATATATTATTAATCAGTTATGATGGATTCTCTTACAATTGTAAGTGTTGTCAATATGATAGATTCTATGATGGTTTTAAGGTGTGTAAGAGCATTTTGAAGGGAAAACAGGGATGGATCTAATGACCCAACAGTGCGGAATACATTCTCTTAACACTAATACAACATAGGAGAAGAGAAAAAATGAGTTCTAATAGCTTCTAAAACTACTGAGATGAATACATGCAGCATAAAAAGAGATCACACAAAATAAGCATTCACAGATGACACAGTATTTACGTGGGAAAACCTTTTTAGGTAAAAAGCCCACCACAGCAAGCAAGAACAATTGTATTACAGTAATAATCAATTACATACAATATCAGCCCTTACTCTCTGATTAGCTCACAACAGCTTCAAGTTCTTATCTCACTGTTTCAATACTTCCTCACCAAGTATACAATGAAATCACTATCTTACATGCTTCGATTTGCCTTCTACATGTACATATCCGTCAACCTCACATTGACTGTACAAGCCTTCATCGCATTTACACTTTCAACCAATCCCACGGCCTCTAGGTTCATGCATCAAACACCCAAGCAAGCAATCGATCTGCCCTGATTGCATCGAGCCACCCAACAATAACTTCACCACCCAAATCGGGTTCCTGTCATCAGCCGAAGTCGGCCTGCAATAACGACATTTACTATATTGGCCTTTAGCCAATCAAACTGTTGTGAACCTGCCACGTGTCCATCTGCCATTCGCTGTCACACTTTGACTCTGAGTCCAACTTGTTCAAACCCGGTCCGAGCTCATTTTACTTCTATCGCGCTACCCCTGAGTCCATACAACCCAGCCATAGTATGGCGGTGAGCTCGTCCGAGCTCACCTCACCATCTACCGCACTACCGCCGAGTCTGATCGACTTGACCGCGATATAGCGGTAAGCTGTCTGGGGGACCGCTAGCGGTCAAATCGCGCTACTGTGGAGGCTGCTAGGCCACCCCTCAATAGGGTGGTGACCACCGGCCAGACCACTGGCGGTCCTACCATAGCCACCACGGTGGAGTGATAACCCCCAAGCTCACCAATGGTGGTCTCACCGGGGTGAGAGGATCCACCGGCTGCTGTGCGGCGGTAACCGCCGACCAAGCCGCTGGCGACTTCACCACGACCACCGTGGTGAGTCAAATCATCGCCTGCGGTGGAGCGGTAATTGCCAAGCCACTGCTGGCGGCTTCACCGTAGCCACCGCAGTGAAGGCATTCGCCGACCGCAGTAAGGCGGTGACTGGCGAGGTAGGCAGCAAGCCGCCTACCGCGACCACCGCGGTGAGTAAACTCACCGTGCACGGTAAGGCGGTAACCGCCAAGCCCGTCATCGTGGTACCGCCAGGGGCAATCCAGACCGCCGCAGTAAAGCAGTAGAGGCACAAAAAGAACAACTACGGTATGGCGATAAAGGCTGAGAACTGCAATTTTTTGCCAAGTCCAAAGAAAACAGAGGTACAAACTAGAAATTGAGACATGATTTATCAACACATTTGTCATACCTATTTTGAGTAAAAATGGGGTGTCCAAGTTTGGAGGTTTGAATTAGGATTCAAAGAATCTTGTAAGTGTCATTTACATGCTTGGAGGTGGTGGAAAAATGTGCCAAGTGCATTTAGATGCCCATCTCTTGTAGGTTCCTCTAGAAGTTATCTTTATACTTGTATTCTCTATATATTGATGTCTTGGAGTCAATTATAATGTTGGCTTTTTATAGGTATTGTTATGTTGTCAAAATAGCTCCAAAATCAACATTGTATACTCTTGGAAGAAGACTTGTTTGCAATATTGTAAACATTGTTTCATTCATAATGCATTAAGTATAATTTTGGAGTGGGGTTTTTCTCTCGAAAGGGTTTTCCCTATGTATATATTGTGTTGCGTGATTTTTTATATTTGCATAAGTGTTAGATTATCTTCCTTGTATTATGTTTCTAATTACTATAACTGTTTAAAAAGAAAAATTTATACAACTCTCCTTGTTATATTGGTATAGGAAGTGTGTTTTGTGTACCTTGCTTCCTTTCAAGATGCAAATTCTCGTTTTAAAGTTTATTCACTATTTTTTAAATTCTTTTATGGTTAATACAATGTCATCCAATTCATCAATTTCTATAGATGTAAGGATTTTCAAAATTTCTATTGTGGAAACAATATTGTCAAATTTTGGAGACAAACTTCTTAAAATTTTCTCAACCATATGTTGATTACTTAAGTTATAACCTAGAATTCTCATTTGATTTGTCATCCCTTCAACCTTTGTGATAAATTAGTTAATTCATTCATTTTGACTTCTTTTAATATTTTTAAAACTCTTTCCTATTGTTTGTAATTTTGTTGCATGAGTACCTTGATATAAAATTACAATAATTTTCCATGTTTACTTTGAATACACAACACCACTTATCCTAAAACATATTGATTAACTAAGAGCATCCTAAATTATAAACAAATCCCCATTATCTTTTTGTTCATTTTGTTTAAGTTCCCATTGATTATTTAACAAATTATTATCATCAATTTCTTCATACTCCCTACTAAAAATTTCCCACAAATCCTTAGATTTTAACAAAGTTTGCATAAATATACTCTAGCAAGTAAAATTAGTCCCAACAAAAATAAGAATTAATAACTCTAATGTACTTCAATATTGTCCTTCACACTCCAAATAACTACATAAATAATCCTCTTTTATAATTTTTTATTGAAAAACAATCACTTGCTCCTATCACCCTTCTCTTTCATTTACATAAACTTTAAAAGATCACTTGTAAAAATCAAATTGCATCCCTTTTCAAAAATATCCTTTTTTTAGTAAAAATAAATCTATCTCTATCATCACAGTATTTAACCTACAAATTAACAATCTTCACTTTCCAACAATATTTTATCCAAATCTAAAAAAATATACTTATTTGAAACTTTCCCTTTACAAACTACTGACCAATTCAATAGACTCAAGCCAACGTCTCCACATCCGTTATGATAATGAATTTGTTTGTTCTCCTTTTTTTTCCTACTCCATGTAGAGTTTAATTTATGAATTTTATTTTCATAAAGGAAATATCCTATTTGTATTGCATGCATGCAAATAAAATAAATGAAATAGCATCAAACCAAGATCAATTCAAATACATGCAAACCTCTAATTGAGCTTGATGTAAAGTTTTGCTCATTTGTGATGTGAGTGCTCAATTGTACATGACATTAAGATTATCTAGATATGAAATTGACAGGTCTTGGATACAAAATGAATGATTGACTTATTTGATGATTAGAAATGGGTTTGATTTGTAGATTTGCAAGAGATTTCGATGAATGAATAGGATTGAATCTAGGAGTCAAGATTTGATCCTTGATTTGGGGGATTGATGAGAATATGTGGTATGTATAGAAGAGTTGCACAATATTTTAATTTTTAGTTAATATAGTTATAATTTATCAACTCAATTTGATTGGGGAGTTAACAAATTCGATTGATTAATCAACTACTTGCATGGAGTTAATTGAGTGCATGAGAGAATCTTGAGTGGAGTTGACTATTGCATGTAATAGTTAATTGATTGCATGGATGAGTGAAGTGGTTTTGATTGATGAGTGGGATTGGAAGTAAGTCTAAGTGAACTGATTAGATTAGGTAGTCAACCAAATGAGGTGAAATTAATTAATTAATTAAATCATTGGTGCACATGAGGTGGAAATTAATATTAAATTAATTTATTAATAGATAATGTGTGAATAAATAAATAATAAAATAGATAAATATGTGGATAGTTATAGATAATTAATTTATTAAATGGAGGAATAATGTTAGTCAATTTTAATTAAATAACTCAAGAATTATTTAATTAAAACTTAAGCATTAGGAATTCTAGGTGGCAAGGTGATGATGTGTGTGTACTAGAAGATGAATGAATAAATTAGATGATGATTGGAAGAAACCGCGACTTAGGTGATTAGTTGATAACATGATTATATGGACGATAAGAGGACCATGGAGATGAATAAATGAATTAGTTGATGTTTGAATGAAATAGATGATTAGATGAAGACGACATTTTTAAGGTTTCTACATTTGACCTCTTTGAGACAATATTCAAAGTAATATTGTTTCAAAGAAAATAAAAGGTAGCTATGATGAGATGGATGGGAAATGAATAAATTGATAATATGCCCTAGTCATGTGGAAGAAAGTGATGAAAAAATAAATGGATGTGATATGAAGAAAATGATTGTTTTCCTTAGTCATCTTGAGGGAATGATGAGATGATGATGCCCGCTCGAGAGTTTAGTCATGTAAAACTTGACACGAATGAGCTCTCAAATGATGAATTATGAGATGAAAATGATGATAAAGATGTAATAAAATTAAATAGATGAAAGTGACAAGAGGAAATGAAGATAATGGATGATTAGACATGGAGAAATATTTATTTGGAATACTTAATTATGTTGGCATATGAAGAGCAACCTTATTTTGATGTAGAAATGGATATTATGCATCAAGATATTGAAGACCAAGGTGACATTATATCCATTATATAGAATAATTATCAAACAAACAACAAACAATAGGATACTCCAAGTCTCAAGGAGTTCAACACACTTGGTGGGTACATGTGGAGACAACCATCAAATAGGGAGAAGAGTTCCCACCACATCTCAAGGTGATTGACCTTGTTGGGTCTTGTGAGAGAGCATCCAACAAACATGACACACAAAAATGATTGATTATGCCCCAATGTATACCAATAAAAGCACACCATGATCTATAATGATCATGGAAACCGTGAGTAGGCATAGTATGGGTCAAAAAGATATATCAAAAGATTAAAGAAATAAATTGAAAAATCAAAAGATAAATCAAAGAAGTAAACAATCAACTATCAACAAAAATACTATATAACCTCTTTCCAAGGTGCTAATAGGATAAATGGATGATGATTATGCCTAATATGGGGAAGGATGTATCTCGAAAAGGCGAAGGATTAGATGAAATAGGAAAGTTTGAAGAATTGTCAAATGTTGTAACAATTATATTCTATCAAGGTTGATGTTTAGTTCTTGATTTGTCATTAAAAAGTGGTATTTCAAGTGTGTATTTGTATGGATATTTAAGCACATGTTTTTTGTTTGATTGATTTTATTTATGTAAGGATGATGATGATAATGATAATGATAAAAAAAATATGAGAAGAGAGGAATGATGGTGATAATGATAATGATGGAATGATTAAGATGATGAGGAGGAGAGGGATGAAAAATAAAGGGAGATGAATGTGAAGGTATACCAAAGACCACTTAGATTCTTGTCACTATCCAACATAAAATTGATTGATGATAGTGATAATGTTGTTGATAATAAAAAATATGAGGATTATGTTGTTAACGATAAGAACAACACAATGATATGGAAGGATACATCTCTATGATGATAGTTTGGATAAAAGTGGATCAAGATTTATAGCAAGGATAGGAACCAATTGTTAGATGGTTTGGATACAATGTTGGATTGCATGGTTCAATATAGTATTTATTGGGATTATCTAGATTGTGGGTGACAAAGGATAGTTGATAGAAATTTTTATTTGTGAGATGGTGAAAAATGCTCAACTTTTTGTTTTTTGTTCATGGAAGGTATCCAGACCACTAAGTGAGATAGAAGACATATATCAATATTTATTTCAAAGTAGAATGTAATCACTTTCCCCTAGTGTCTAACAAGATATAGGACACAATGAATAGATTAATGGAATAGTGTGATGAAAATAAATAGGTGAGGGATATGGAGGATTGCCATTTATGGAATAGGATTAGGATAAGGGTTTGATTTACAATGACTTCCTTGTAATGGGATAACATATTTTATCCAAGCTAAGGGGTTGGATAGGCCTATGTAGGTTATGACATGATAATAGATGGTATGTGGTAAAAATAAATAACCCTATCAAGAGTTTTCCAAAAAGCATGTTTTAAAGTATATGCCCCTAGTATTTGTCAATATGAAGGTGGATAGGGAAGGGATGGAAATGGAATGGATTAGACGAATACCAGTGACAAGAAAAATAGTGTGATGGATGAGATAACATGCTTGTTAGAATTTAGTACATGACAAAATATTTAATAGTTAAATAAATAAATTAACATGCTATTATTAATTTAATAAATAAATTTAGTTCACGTAGTTATATTCCCTATATACGGGAATAATGGCTTTATAATGCCAATACTTTGTAGTAGTTTTCAGTTGAATGTGAGTTTGCAGTTGAATATGAATGACAACATTTTGATTCAAGAGAAATCTTGTTTTTTCCCCTTTCATTTCAATAATGCTCTCGATTGGAATGACACACATAGATAATTGATTTTATGCATGTACCCAAGAATGGGTTTTCATCATGGTACTTGTATAAGGTGACGTTAGAATGGTTTTCACTATTGGATGAATTAGCTATTTACTTTTTTTCTCATTTTTATTGATTTTTTTTTTTTTTTGAATGATCATCAACTATGTTGATCCGCCTAATGGTGTCGATATAGATTTTGTTGTCATGATATGTCAATACTGACCTTCCTTGAGGAGATTCCTTGCTAGGATCATGACACTTGTATATCAACCATGGATGTTATTGTTATCCTTATTGATACTAAGGTTGGACTTATCTAAATGTGCACATCATGATAGAGTGCCACTAAAGTCCTTATGATAAAGTGTTTCTGCCAAGACATGGTGAATGTGGGATTTTTTGGATTTTAGGAAAGATGTTAGATTGTGATGGGGGATGGCATATGTGGATGGATTCTTTGGCATTTTAGATGTATTTTTATTTCCCAAACTTGTGATGGTGGGAAATGGAGTTTAGATATTGAATTTGGAGTGTGCTTGGGACTAACAGCTTTATACTATTTGTATATTGGGATTGAAGACCATTTGAAAGGAGGTGGCCACTTGTGATAAACGGAAGGACTATTTTGATTTGGCTCCATAGTTTCATTGACTATTGGATATATATTTAGTGATCTACATGATCTAATTTTCTTTAGGATCCATTTTGACTTCAGGTGTCCACTTTTTATTTTGAATTCATTAGCTTCAATTTTTTTTTATTTTGATCTTTCTCTTTGTAAGAATTTTTCTTTTGGTTGGTCCCAATTATTGGGTTGAAGGATTTAGGGATGATGGTGTATGATATGGATGAGAGGAGCATTGGTAACGATCTTGTTGTAAGGACTAGCCATGACCCCTATTTTGATGCTTGCATTAAAGATGGATTTTCCCCTTATATCAAGGAGGTACCACTAATGTCATTATATTTTTTATCAATAAAATATTTAGGATTATCATAAAAGTGTATGGGCTCCAAAATACATTGTTAATGCATGCCTAATACTTTTCCTTGATATTGCATGTTCTGACAAATTTTGTTTGCAATAAGATGTGTTATTTTAGAAACAAGATGTTGACCCACTTTTGTATGATTGGAAACAATCAATATTAGGTATTTTCTCTTCAACAAGAAAGCTTTATTTGACAACAATAAGTGATCCAAGTTGATAATATACTGGATATTTTTTTGTGTTCATGATTTTTACTTCATCATTCTATGGAATGTTGAACAGATCCATAATAGCTTGTTTATCAATATATTTGACATGAATTTTAGGACCAAGGAATTTGTCTTGTTCCCCAAAATAGGTCATTGCATCAAGGTCAATATGAAAGCTCATTCTATGGTCACTTGATGGGATAGATTCATAGAGTCCCATGAATTTAGTTATAGCTTCATCATTTTTAACATGTCAAGAGAGAAAGACTCTTATTGGTCCCAAGTAGAGAGTTCTAGATGAATAAGGGGAAGATCATCTATTTTTCCATGGGAGGTAATTGTCTGATCTTGAGAAGTGGAGGTTATTGGAATATGAATGGGATATACTTCAATTTTTGGATCATGGATGGGATGAAAAGGATTGATGGGATCATCATGGAATTCTAGTGAGATAGTATCTTGATCAATGATTAGATGATCTTGACGTTCAAGATCATCTATAGGGATAATTTGAGTAACTTGATCTTGATTCATTTTAGACCTTATTTCTTCATGCTTTGGATTATGCTCTTGACATAGATCTAATTATGATGATGGGGTATGGATAGGGGACTCTTGGATGGCCTTAATATTTTGGCATGATGATTATGGATTTTGAATATGAATTTATAGGGTGGGCTTCACATATTATGGAATACATGATGGTGTTTGATCTAGGATTTCTTGATCATATATATGACTTTTAGCAAGAATTGGATTGTTGAAAATGAAGGTGAAATTGTAGCTTAAAACTTGTAAACCTATCATATTGTAAATTTAATTAAGTGTTCTTTGGTTCAATTCTTTGTGTATGATTAATCTTGTTTAGATCAATTTTACCAATTGTAGAAAGAGAAAAAAAACTATAGAAGAATGAGACAAGAAGATAGAAGTGACACAACATATACATGGAGAAACCCTTTCGGGAAAAAACTCGACCACCAAAATCTATAGTGCTTGTATTATTTAACCTTAGAACAAGATTACAATAATACTATATAAATCCTTGATTGATATGCTTCCATGCCTTCAATAATCCTTCTTCACAACTTGCAATAAACTCTCTTTGACTCTCATTGAACTCACATAGAACTCTCATACACTTGCTGCAATTTATAGATAATTATGATCATGTAAACTCACATAAGAGTTATCAATACAAGAGATAAACTCTCCTCACAAATATCTACGCCCAAATTGTGCAAGTAGAGTTTCACAGTGTAACTTGAAGCCAAAACCAAAGTCTCCTCAATTTAGGCATCCCAAACTGAACACTTGATTGAACTCTAGATAAGAAGATATCTTGGAAGCTTCACCTCAAAGTTGGCACCCAAGATTGGGCCCACTTAACTGAAAGTATCCACTTGTTATTTGTCATGCAACTTAAGTCAAGTAGCATGCAACTCAAAATAGCTGCATGCAATTGAAGATAACTGAACCATAACTGAACTGAACTGAACTAATATTGAATTGATAGTGCCACTCCACTCTTGTAATTATCAATCCCTATTTTGTAGGAACCTAGACATGCATTATTGAAGTGTTACTAATCCTCCAAACAATTAACTGAAACAAGGTGGGTTTCACCTTCCATGTGGGCGCCCCATGTGCTCCTATTATTTAGGAACTCATCTTGGACATCCCCACATGTTCCTACTATTTAGGAATAATTAAAAATGTCAATTTACATGTTCATTTCATTCAAATTTAATCTCTTTCTAATCTTAGTGTTGGTGAATACTTTCCAAGGACTTAGGAGATACATGAAATATGTTTAGGATTGCAATTAAATAGCATCCTATTCCCAACATGGATTAGCTTGGATTTTATGATTATCCATTGTGGATATCCCTTGGAGGTAATTATGAGAGAACTGATATTTGGTGGATTATTGTTAAAGGTTTAGGGGATGAAGGATTGGAAGGAGATATGGAGGCTTCTAGCAAGCAAACTTCTTCAAGATAACCTATTATGTAATCATATGAGGTGGATATATTCTGGCTATGAATATTATTGATACATTTATTTTGGGATGTTTATTGCTAGACGTAGATGGATGATTTTGATCATGCTTGAGAAAAGGATCTTGATATATACCTGATTTCTCATTAAGTGAGGATGATGTATGGCATTTCACTTTAATTTCACCTTGATCAATGAAATCTTGGATGCAATTTATGAGTTGTATGCATCTCAACATAGGGTAACCTTTGATGTGATGGTACTTTCAATACTCATTTTCTTAGTACCATGCAATTTTAGGTTCATTCTCATCTAAAGGTATGATGTACAAAAAAATTTATTAGGTTTGCTTGGATGAGTTTTTGGAACAACAACTCTATAGGTTCTCCTGAGTGTAACTAAGTTTTGGATGATTTGGAGTTTTTATTATCCTTGGGGTATAGTAACATGTGTTTGGGGTTGAACATTTTAATACTAAGATTTGCCTATTTAGGCACTTTTTGTGTAGTCTAGACAAGTTTGTAGTTAGTTACCCCATTAGTGACAATATTTTTTTTTCTTAGCCCAAAAATGAGGTTTGTTATTGGTTTGGTTATTATTTTGCTTGTATTTATTATCAATCTTGATAATTCTTTTAGCAATGAGGAATTTCTCAACGGTGGCCCCCTTATCTATAATTTCGTCAAAAGTGGATAGGTAATGGACTTTTGGATGAAAGATCATTCTAGGAGTATGATTTCTGATCAAAATATGAAAAATTATTTCTAGTATATGCCAAGAAAAGCGACTATGAGACTCCTCCATAATTGAAGGTGAAAGGAAATTTGCAACATTATATGACAATTTCCACATAAACCAAATAGAGAGATTCATATAAAGAAGTACTCAAAATCATATGAAAAATAATATACAACATACCATCAATGATGATGACATAAAATATACCTTGGAAAAACCCTCAAGAGGGAAAAACCAACCTCCAAAAGTGCCCATCCATCACTCGTGTATTATTCAACAATGAAATCATTACAATACATCTTCAATGTCTCCATATATATCTTTGAAACATGAAGCTCTCAATATGCACTCCATGTGAAAATCATGTAACCACACATCCCATGCCATGCTTCAAACCCCACTTGTGCAACCTTGTAGACATGTAAAGTTGACCTAAAACCTATCACACACCCTAAATGGTATTCTTGCGTCATCGACATCATTATCATTGAACATCACTACATTTCACATCAATTGCATCCAAAACCCTAATTTCCCTTACTAATTGAATAATACGACATTATTTAATTAATTCACTTTTTCATTACTTTTGACTAATTAAATAAATTTCATTTATTTAATAAAGTCCTAAAACCCTTATTTCTGCTATTAATTGAATAAAATGACATTATTTAATTAATTCACTTTTCATCAAATCGACCAATTAAATAAATTACATTTATTTAATAAAGTCATAATATAAATTTTATTTTGTCTTGATTAGTTGAATAATGCCAATTATTTAATTATGTCGCTAATTTACTTTATTCCCCTAAGTCGATTGAATTATTAAATCATAATAATTTAGTTAACTCACTTTCCCTCCAAATTTGAATAATTTGAATAAACTATTCAAAACATCATCAAAAATCAAATCAAACTAATGCAACTTTATTTGCAAAGTCAAACTTGATTCACACGTTCAACTCCAAAATGAGTGAATGAATTAAATCATTTTATTAATCATTCTCAACCACTTTCTTGATTGAGTAAATTACGAATCACTGATTGCTCAATCTAATCCTTGATTGATCAATCTATATTCCTAAAAAATCAATCTATGCTTTAATTCCACAAATTGCTCGATCTAATCCTTGACCGATCAATCTGTATACCTGACTGATCAATCACACTAATTATGTAACCTATTTTTCATAGATTATGCCCATCTAAATCCTCTCAACAACTTTTGACCATCGATCAAGATATTCTACTACATGATCTTGATCGTCCATTTCAAATCACATTTTTTATATAACAAACCTCTTTCCTCACAAAAAAGGATCAAAGAATCAACATCATTTGCACAACGAATTACTCCAATATTCTTAAGCACCATTGACAAAGTTTCAACATATTTTCGATCAACAAACACACGCATCACATCAAAGCTTCTCGCATGCAACAATGGAGGCTTCACAATGATATGAACAACCCGATATCTTGCAAACACACTCCAAAATGGGATGGTAACCTCTATTTGTTTTGAATTCAATTTGGTAATCGTCGGATTTCATTATGTGTTTTGAATAGCTTAGAAATTCATTTCGTGAGTGAAGGAATAGATCTTAGATTAGTGTTTTTATTTAGATTAGATTCTATTTCATTTGCATTTGTCTTTTTTACTCTCCATGATTTCCCCCCTCACACATTATGGCGTGCCTGGTGGGACTTGAATCCCAAATAATAATGATTTTGTGAGCAATTTTTGAAGTTACAGGTCCCAGAGGTGCTCTAGCATAATCTTCATGCACAGGTTTCTGGAAGCTATTGCACTGAATTTCATAGAATATGTGCACTTGACCCTGAAATTTGCACACTTGACCCTGAAACAAGTGCACTTTCTTTTTTCCAGTGCCTTTGTTTTTTGACAGAGGGTGCACTTTCTTTTCTTCAACACTTTTTCTCTCTAGCAAAGGGCGCACTTGGTAGATTTTCTGCGTTTTTGCTCTGTCAAACCTGTGTCCTAGATCTGCAAATTTTAAATTGATTTCTAATTCTAACAAATGCCTATTTGGAATGTGTGACAGGTATTAACGGTTGTGTATATAGGATCAAGGAACCACTAACACCTTTTATGTAGGGAAGACAAACGGTCAAAGAACTTCAGATTTTCAATGCTTTTGAAGATTAGGAATCAATTATTTTGGTGCATAAAAATAACAACACACTTGGTTTTTTAAGTGCTCTAAAATGAACCATTTCAATTCTTTTAAAGTTAGGAATCCTTCATTTTTGTGTTTAAAAAGAACCTACAACAACACATTTTCTTTTAAAGTGCTCTAAAATGAACTCTGTCCAAGTTTTCATAGTTAGAATTTTCACTTGGTGCATAAAAAGAACAAACCAACAATTAAATTGGTTCTTTAAAAAGGTTTTTTGAACTTTCAAAGTAACACGTGGAATGTTTGATTTTATTTTTGACCATAACAATTTCCTTTTGTTGATGCACACTCACATTTGTTTTTGTTGACCAAGTAAGACCAGGACCGATCTAGAAACACTCAAATTTTAGGCTTAAAAATGAACAAATCATTCTTATGTTTTGCACCTTTGCTATGGTATTGACTGATATCCAGAACACTTCCATTGGATGCTTTTAAAAATAACCGTTGATATCTATTCAAGCTTTTTTGGGGAAAGCACCGCTCAAGGTGCTTAAAAATAATCAAATTGCTATGAATTGTATTTCATGCATACAACATTTGGTAAGCTAGATGGTTGTCTTCTCCCCTCGCACCTTTTGGAGATCTTGGGTGAGTTAAAACATCTTGAGCTTCACACTTTTATTTTTCAAGCATACCTTTAGAGGTCCTACCTATTGAGACAGATCCCGCACCAGAGAACTCATAGGCGACCCAAGCGGCACTATTTTGGTTTGCTATATAAATTATTGTGGGTGTGAGGAAATTTCATCACCCACCAATTGAGGCTATTTTATACCAATGTCAGTCTCCCCCAGTATCTGTGTGATACGTAAAAACCCATAAGGTTTGGGAGGCCATTTAATTGAGCAAAATGTCACATGTATACACCCAAAACTCATGACCCCAAAACATGACTATGAACCAAATATTTTATAAGCTACCCCTTTATCCAAAAGAATTATTTGAAAGTGGTGCATCAAAATTTACTTTGAGAAGTTACTTGCCATGTCTGACTTCAGGCCCGTGCCATAAGTTACATGTAAAATCATCCCTTTGTGGCATGAGGCAGACCTACCTAAAAGGATGGTTTCTATCTCTAGGGTTGTAATGTTTGTTTATGTTAAAATTTCCAAAAACATTCAAAACAAGTTTTGACATCAAACACTATGCTTGAGCTAAAAGGAACATATCGAAATAAACACTAAACATGATGGTTAAGTCACAAACCCTTTGACTTAGTGTATGCTTTTGAGAGAAGCCCTATATGTGTACTCCTTGAAGGATCCCCTTAAAGGTTTCTAAATACTTAGGCTTTAATTTTAGGCTACATTGGCTCAAAGTAAATGTTGGAAACTATGGATTGGGTGTTGTGATTTCACAACTTAAAACCATAGACATACAAGTCACACAAGTACATGCTTTTTATTGAGTTAGTCAAAGTTGTTGTATCACTTACCAAATTTGGAAACATATCAAAACACCCAAAAACTACAAAAAGACATCAACACTACTGCCAAAACACTGAAGCTAGAAAACCAATTTACACAAAGGTCATACTTGCTAATGATTCTAGCGCATTTGACCAAAGATTTCCTTTCACTTGCCAGAAAAATCTTGCTTTCGCTCTTTGTCCCAAAAATTTTACTGATTAAAATCAGTTGCATTTGATAGAATCTGCACACTTGATGCAATACCAGCACACTTGCTTCTTTTTTCTCACACTTGCTTCTCAAAAACTAGCGCACCTACCTATAATCTATTTGCAATTGCTAAGAAAGTATCGCTTTTGATTGAGTAAACACCACATTTGAAAGAAACGTACAAAGGTCGCACTTGACATTTTAGCTTGCACTTGCTTCTTAGAAACCAACACAATTGACAAATTTCAGGCCACATTTGATAAATTTGACCCCTTTTACTCATAGTTTTTTGCTTTTGCTCAGAAACCATCGCTATTGCTCTATCTAGCTAACAATCAGATAAACGAATCAAAGCTTCTTATAGGATCCTTGTTAGAATGAAACAATTGGAAACCAAGATAATTCATATAGTCCTTCATCCACTCTCAACATCCATCCTACTTTTGGAGATTAGAATGAAAACAAACAAACTTGGATTATTCCCTTACTCACACTTCTAAGATATCAACAATTACTTGGAACTCGCAAATAGTTCAAGTAAGCTTTTTTGCAACATATCCTCTAGAAGAAGAAGTGGGATATCAATTCGGGCCTTTCAATATTTTGGCTTCCAATAATAGTGCCACCTCCAAACAACACTCAAACCTTAGGGTCTTGAGCTTCATTAAAAAACTATATAAAAAAAAACATCCACACTTTCACCATATGACCATTTGGCATCTGAGTGCTCTCGTTCAACAACCAAACCTTATAGCACCAATCCTACAACCAAGTCTCACATACATCAAAGGTGAACAAACTGATATCAAATGTAGAAATTTAAGGACCTTCATATTTGAGAAGAATGAAACATTCAATCAGTGGAGAAACACAATGAACATCTTAAATAAAGAGGAAGAGAAAGCAGACTTAGTATTTGAAAGACTTGTGTTACCACCTCTTGTGTGGAAATAGATATACACCCTTCATGATTTGTGGCGAGAGTAAAATCCTTAAGCAAAAATCCATACTCCGTCTTTCAAAGAACCGTCCTACTCTAAAGTTTATCAAAGGTTACATCTTGAGAAGATATTGCACTCGTCAAAATCAACTAGAAAATTTCTATTTACGCTTTTCCATGGGCCAGCCAGCCGTATATCTAATGCACTAAACCAAAAAACAAAAGGAGTTTCATTTTCCTTAAAAATAGAAAATCCAAACAAACACATTCTTTTTCCATAGCTAGGAATCATGAAAACATTCGCAAAAGCTTGGCAGTTTATTATGATAACTACAAGATCACAACATAGAAAGAACATGGAAGCAAACTAAAACAACACCAGCATCCCACCAATGAACAACATAAACAATGAAGGTGGCCCATGGGGCTATAGGCCAAGTGACCTTGAAACACCCCAAAATAGATCCATGCATAGAGAAACATTCAATGAGGAAGAGCTAAACTGCAAACGACAAGAAGTGGTGGAACAAAGAAACCAAGACCCAAAAAGAGTAGTCATAGAGGAGGTAGACACTAAGGAAGAAATAAATTATTATGAACTATTTCAACATTCCAACAACCCCAAAACGCTTAGATTAATGGATAGATTGTTGAGAAAGGACCCAAATTCATACTTCTTCAAGTTAGTATAGAGTGGAGCTAAACTACCAATAGATTTTAACGTGGAGGCTCTCAAAGATCCTAATCTTATTCCCTTATGGGATGATTTGTTGTGAGATAGATATTCGAACCCAAAAAAATTCCAAACATGTCACCCATATTCTCACAAAATAATGGTCAAACCATGGAAAACCCATTGTATATAAATCCAATGCAGATCGAACAAGCAGTAGTGGCACCATATTATTAAAGAGGTCCATCCTAGTACGTACTACAAAACAACAATCCACCTCCCAAACAATATGTACCTCAAAACACCTTGAATGTTGACCCTTCCAAAAACACGCAGTACCATCAACAAGGTGGACCATAGGGTCCCCTTCCAAATTAGTACCACCAACAAGGTGGACCACAAGGTCCCCTTCCAAATCAACAACACCAACAACAAGGTGGACCACAGGGTCCCCTTCCATATCAGTTCCATATCAGCCCCAACAACAAGGTGTGCCATAGGGTACCCTTCTTCAGTCGTCCCATCAACAAGGTAACCCGTCAATGCACCATCAGGGAAACCTTCAGTATAGTCTGTCCCAGCAACAAGGTGTATCGCAAGGTACCCTTCTTCCATTGTCCCATCAACAAGGTAACCTGCCAATGTACCATCAAGGAAACCTTCAATATAGTTTATCCCAGCAGAAAGGTGTGCCACATGGTACCCTTCACAATTCATCCTACCAACAAGGTGTCCCGCTAACGCATTAATAGGGTAACCTTCAGTATAGTCCATCCCAACAACAAGGTGAACCACATGGTACCCTTCCCAATTTTTCCTACCAACAAGGTGTTCCACTAATGCATCAATAGGGTAACATTCAGCATAGTCTGTCCTAGCAACACGTTGTGGCACATGGCACCCTTATTCAGTCATCCCATCAACAAGGTAGCTCGTTAATGCACCATTAGGGAAACCTTCAATATAGTATTTCTCATCAACAAGGTGTTCCACAAGGCACCCTTCTTTAGTCGTCCTACCAACAAGGTAACCCATCAATGCACCATCAGGGAAACCTTCAACATAGTCCATACCAATAATAAGGAGTGCCACATGACATTCTTCCCAATTCATCCTACCAACAAGGTTTGTCATGGGGCACCCTTCCCAATTTGTCCTATCAACAAGGTGTGCCATAGGGAACCCTTCTTCATTCATCCTACCAACAAGGTAACCCATCAATGCACCATCAGGGAAACCTTCAGCATAGTTCATACCAACAACAAGGAGTGCCACAGGGCACTCTTCCCAATTCATCCTACCAACAAGGTGTCCCGCTAACGCATCAATAGGGTAACCTTCAATATAATTCATCCTCGCAACAAGGAGCTAACCCTTCTTACACACAACAAGGACCTAACTTGCTCTATGTTCAAAAAATTTACCAAGGTTCAATACCCTCGTTATATCCAACTTATGAACAAAGCATGGTAGGACAACAAGGCTATTACACGCAAGACTTGTGAACAAAGATACCAAAAAAAGAGATAGAACTAAAACTAGAAGCAATGACCCAACAAGTAGCAGGCATGCAGGTAGGGAAAAAAAAAAGACCTACACCCTTCAGGAGATATGTCCATTCCCATTCGATTGCTCCATCACTACACTACTTTTTCCAAAAACTTTGAAATACCCAAGTTCAACGAGTACAAAAAAAATGGAGATCCAATGGAGCACGTACAATGCTTCTCAATGTCATGTATGGAGGTACAAAACAATGATTCTTACCTCATGAGGCTCTTTCCACGCAGCCTTATAGGTCATGCTATGGAGTAGTTTTCCCATCTATCACCAGGAATTAAAACTTTCGAAAAACTATCTACCAAGTTCATAATCCACTTCTCTTTCAACATAGAGAAAGACGTCCCCATCACAAATTTATCCACAATCAAACAAATTCAGGGAGAGTCCTTTACCTCCTACCTATAATGATGGAGGCACAAAGCTAGTCGATGCAAATGGCCCATTCCTAACAAGGAGTTGGTAGATATATTCATCTCAAATTTCTTACCCAAGATCAACTACCAACTCACTATGTTATGTCTTGTAAACTTTGAAGAAACAATTGAAAATGGATTACATAATGAGAGAACCCTCATAGCAAGGGGAGTCCTTAAATTGAAAAGCTCAAATGATAGTCCCTCTAGTTCAAATGATAAACCTAAGATCTGGGAAAAGAACAAGAACGTTACAAATGATGGAGTAGTTGACTCTAGAAAACTATGACATGTACAAAACGTACCTCAAAGGAAACCTTAGGTGGCACAAATGAGCTATGTTCCAAATATTACACAAAACAACCAACTTGCCTATCCCAAGAACAACAGGTAATCAACCAACAAGTGAATCAAGGAGGGAAACAAAGGCAATACAATCAACCTGTGAGGTAGTTCACAATACAAGGAGAGTCACTTGAAATAGTCATGCGTAAACTAGTATAGAAAAACCTCATCAAGGTGAATGATTGCCCAAACTATGAGGAACCTAGCTTCAAGGCACAATGGTATAACGAGAAATACTTGAGTGAATTCCATAAGATTAAAGGACACACGACCAACAATTGCATGAGACTCAAACACATCATCCAAGACTGGATTGATAAAGGAGAAGTAGATGTTGAACATTGTCCCAAAAATAAGGACCTTCAAATATACACAAACCCAATCCCAAACCACACTAAAATAAATAACAAAGGAAAGGACAAGGATTATAATAATGCTAACTATACATACAGTGACACAGTTCTAGGAACCCTCTCGCAAGCTAATGACAATAGGGAAAATGTAGTGACTATACGAGGTGGAGACATCAACTACAATGTGACTGCCTGTCGAGGGAGAGTTACAATAAAAGGAGCCCCACCCAAACCTACAACTAAGTCACCAAATGACTACAACATTATGGAATAATTGAAGAAAACTCTTTCCGTAATCTCAATCCTAGAACTACTGAAACTCTTACCCACACATAGGGAGAGATTGGAAAAAATATTAGAAGCATCAGTCCCTAACAACCTTGATCCAAATCAGTTCCAAACCATGCTTGGAAAAGTCACAAGAAACAATCATTTAGTCTTTTCTGAGAAATATCTTCCACAAAGGACATACCACAACCATGCCCTCTGCATAGAGGTTGGTTTCCACAAGAACATGGTCAAGCGGGTATTAATAGATAATGGTGCAGTTCTGAACATATGTACCTTGAAATTCATCAAACGGTTGGGGTATTCTAACGATGTGATAGATAAAGCAAGGAGCATTACTACAATGGCCTACAATTACCTTGAAAGAAATTCTGAAGGAATAGTCAGACTACCAATACAAATAGGACCAACCACCATGGAAACTGCATGTCAAGTACTTGACCTTGAATTTATATATAACCTACTCTTGGGATGCCCTCGGATTCACACATTACAAGCAGTCCCTTCAACCTTCCACCAATTCCTAAATTTCTCCCACGAAGGAAAAGAGATGACCTTATATGTTGATCCTAAGCCCTTCCATTTTTGTGCGAAGTTGGAAGAGAAGTATAACAAAATCTAATGTGTACCTAGCAACGACATATCCTTCCATTCATTCTCATATGTTGACCCTTCCATGCTTCCATCAACCTCAATGAATATCACATAAAGTGATCCACTGAAAATGGAAACCAAGGTTTAGATACTCGACAGAGGTAATGGGAATTACCACTTTAACCAAGAATTTTGTATTGGTATACTCCCACCAACACCTAAAATCTATGGAGGTCCAAAAGAATCAAGCCTACTCAAACAGTAAAAATGATAGCCAAGCCCACGATTTTCACCAAGTGGGGAGACATGAAAGACAAAGAGATATTCAAAGAGGAATTCTCATCCATGCTTTACAAAGAGAACCAAAAAGAGCTAGAAAAACCACAAACCCTTCTAGTGGACCCTAGCAAAAAAAGGCTACCAGCTAGTTAAATAAATGGGATATAGTGGAATGAGTGGCCTCGGGCTACACAAACAAGGTATGTGGGTCCATCATAATGGAACAAAGAAAGAAAAATATGGGACTAGGTTATAAGCCAAAAGACATGGTTACTCCAAAAATAGGACGAACCTCTTTTAAGAAATAAGAAACTTCTACTAGTGTTTAAGGCACTAGATATCTGCCATATCATGGACAATGATTTACTCATCAAAGAATTATTCGATAACTTTAGCATTGATAGGTTCCCTCTCCAATTAATCAAAACCATTCCCAATATCTATTATTATTCTGGAATGGACTCTAACGAATACAAATAGGATTCCCCTTCCTTTATCATTGGATATGATTCCCCCACTTCTAGTAATGATGACCTAGGCACCCAATGGGAAAAAGATACCAAAGTGATACTAACCATTTTGGCCACCTCTCTAAGATTTGTAGACAACAATGACAACCTCCCACTTTGCTACCCACAATTGATAGATTGGGACCAACAACAACATACACTTGTTTTGATTCAATTCCAAAACAATGAAGCAATCGCTAAGTTCATGGGACTTTGAATAGACATACCAATAGGGGATCACAAAGTAGGGTTCATCATGGAACTCAAGCAGGATGCCTATTTCGATGAAGAGATTGAACCTTCAAGTCGCAAAAATGAAAAGGAAAATATAAAGATCAAAACAAGGTCCCCTAGAGAAAACCACAATGTGGCTCTATCGGATCCAGAAAAGAAGAAAATAAATGACGCATCTAAAGGTGAAAACCTCCCAGAGGCACATGAGGATGGAGGGTTCAATCTCCCCATATCGGAATATCAAAAAAGATCAACACTCCTAGTAGAAGAAGCAAAGTCCATAAATGTTGGCACAGTAGAAAATCCAAAAATCACATACCACGTGGCATCACTTGATCCCGAAGAGTAAGTAAATTTCACAACATTCATCAACAACAGAAAGGTAAATTTTGCTTGGACCTATGCTGACATGCCTGGACTAGATCTAACATTAGTGGTACATCATTTAGCTATAGTCCCTGGAGAAAATCCTATCAAGCAAAAACTTAGAAAAATGCATCCTCGGATAACATTATGGTAAAGGTAGAACTAAAGAAACTACTAGATGTGGGTTTTATCAGACCCATCGATTATCCACAATGGATATCAAATCTAGTACCAGTATCAAAGCCTACTAGGGGCATAAGGATTTGCATAGATTTCAAAGACATGAACAAGGCCTGTCCAAAGGATGACTTTCCATTTCCAAGTATCGACATGATCATGGATCTCATAGTAGGGCATGAGATGCTATCCTTAATGGATGGGTTCTCCAAATATAACCAGATAAAAATCTCTCTAGACGATCAACACAAAAAATTTACCTGTGCCTAGGGGACTTTCTGCTATAATGTAATTCCCTTTGGTCTAAGGAATGAAGGAGAAACGTATCAAAGAGCAATGACAACCATATTCCATGATATGCTACACACCATCATGGAAGATTATGTGGATGATATTCTAGCAAAACCTATCAAAAGGGATGATCACATGGATAATCTCACAAAGGTGTTTGACTGGCTAGAACAATATAATCTAAGACTCAACCCTAAGAAGTGTGTGTTCAGGGTAACATCTAGAAAGTTGTTAGGGTACATAGTTTCAATAAGGGGGATTGAAGTGGATCCTGCAAAATTGAAAGCAATATTAGAGATGCCCCCACCAAAGACATTAAAACAACAGAGAAGTCTACAGGGGAAGATGCAATCCATCAGGTGATTTATCGCACAATTAGCAGATAAATGTCATTGTTTCACTCATCTCCTACACAAAGACATCACCTTCAAGTGGGATGGAAGATGTGACCAAGCATTCCATCAAGTCAAGGAGTACCTACTTACTCCTCCTGTACTCATGCTACCTATCCCAAACAAGGAAATGGTACTCTACATGTCTACCACACAAGCAATGTTGGGAGATCTCCTAGCCCAGCTAGATGATAACAACAAAGAAAGATTGGACTACTAAATCAACCAAAAATTGGTGGGCTATGAGTCAAAATACTTTCCCATAGAAAGAGTGTGCCTCTCAATCATATTTGTGACACAAAATCTGAGGCACTATATCTTAAACATAAAGGTAAAGTTGATTTCAAAGGTAGACCCACTAAAGTACCTACTAGAAAAAGTAGCCCTAACAGGCCGAATTGTGAAATGGGTGATGGTTCTAAGTGAGGTCGACATTGAGTATGTGGATAGAAGAGCCATCAAGGGACAAATAATAGTAGACCAACTAGCTGAAGCACCCATAGATGATCACAACCCTCTCGCAGTGGACTTTCCAGATGAGAGTATCTTGATGATAGAAAAAACAAGCCATTGGATTCTATACTTTGACAGGTCCCACACTCAACATGGCTCTGGAGCAGGTGTTCTATTTCTCACACCATAGGGAGATAGTATACCCAAGGCATATAGGATCACTTTTCCATGCATGAACAATATCTTAGAGTACAAAGCTTTAATCATAAGACTTAAAATGGATATTGAATAGAGAATAAAAGAGCTAAAGGTCTTCAAATATTCTCAACTAGTGATCAAACAAGTGAATGGTGAGTACCAAACAAAATATGAAAAGCTAATTTCATATAAAAATATGGTGGACAGCTTCAAGGAATAATTTGTCACAATAAACTTTGAGTGAATTCCTCGAATCAACAATAGAGGCATCGATGCAATGGCAACAATAGGCTCACTACTTGATATTCCATAGAATGTTCCTAAGTATGAGTTCCTCGTCAAACAACTACTCGTAACTGCATTTGACATCCTAGAGTCTAAACTAGTATGTGTTGTTGTTGGTTCTAACTCCCCATGGTACCAAGACACATTTGACTACATCCAACATGGTATCATACCACTTGACATAACAACCTCTCAAAAGAAAACCTTCACCCGTAGGACTTCCCGATTTACAATCCTAGAAGATACCCTATACCATCATAGTCTAGATGGTATGTTACTCTGATGTCTTAACACAAAAGAAGCACAAATAACCTTACAAGAGGTACACAAAGGTGTTTGTGGGTCCCACTCTCGCGGACCTAACCTACTCCAAAAATTGCTCAGAACGGGGTACTATTGGCCCTCCATGGAACATAAGTGCATTTAGTATTCTAGAAAGTGTCATCAATGCTAGCAACATAGTGACCTAGTTCATGCACCAGCACAAGAATTGAGACCCATCATAACACCATGACCTTTCTCACAATGGGGATTAGACCTAGTAGGAAAGATTTTTCCTGCTTCATCTGATGAGCACAAGTTTATTATCACAACAACATAGTACTTCACCAAGTGGATAGAAGCAATTCCATTGACCTACATCACTGGTAAATAGATATCAAAGTTCATTTTGAATTATCTGATTTGTAGTTATGAAATCCCGTAGACAATCATAATGGACAATGGCACCCCATTTAAAAATCAAGATGTCCAAGAAATTTATTCCAAATTCTCTTTCCAACATAGATTCTCCATGCCCTACTATCCTCAAGGAAATGGTCAAGTTGAAGCGTCTAAAAAAACCATATTGAAAATCCTAAAAAAGACTGTTAATGAAGTCGATCGTGATTGGAATTTGCAGTTAAACCCAACTCTATGGGCTTATCAAACCAACATCTAAACACCTAAAGGTGCCAAACCATTTTCCTTGGTCTACGGATCAGAGGTTGTCTTACCTATCAAGGTTGAAATCCCCTCATTGCAAATACCACTAAAAGGCATGGTCAATAGAAAAGAATATCGGGTATCCAGGTTAAATGAATTGGAGATCCTAGATGAAAGGCGTTTGAGCATGTTAAACCATCTTTAGGTTTATCAGAATTAGTTCAAACAAAGCTATGATAAGAAAATAAAAGACATAAACTTTCAGGTTGGTGACTTGGTCCTCAAGGAGAATCAGAAGGTACAATTGAATCAGGACGACAAAGGCAAATTTGAACCCAACTGGTTAGGTCCATTTATCATTGCAACAAGCTACGGTTCTTGGGCATATTAGTTGGCTACTCCTAAAGGAGAAACTTTAGTTGAACCCCTTAACAACGGCCACCTCAAGAAGTTATACACATGAAGCACATCAAAATACCCTAGGAAAAATGGTAAAAATCCAAAAAAATCAAAAAGAGCAAAAAAATTTAAAAAAGCAAGAAAAATAGTAAAGAGAAATAAAACATTCTTTAAGTGAAAACCACTTTCAGGCGCTTCTAGAATAGGTACCACAGTGAAAACCTGAAAAAAATGCACTATGTTTGAATAAGACTTGCATCGTTATCTATCAGTACTATCCACAACATCCACCCATTCGTCTCATAATAAAACATATGTCCAACCATGGCTTGGTATTGATTTAGGAAAGTAGTCTTGCCTCAAACTGGGGGCAACTTCCCAAAGTTGGTTATGGATTAGATCTTTATGTGTCCTATCATGGTCAAAACGATTGAAAATAAAAAAACATCCGAACAATTATCAAAAACATCTAGAAAACAACAAAAATCAAAACAACTTTGGTTTATTCCTTCACTCAACAAATTCTAAGATATCAACATTTGCTTGAACCTCACAACTAGTTAAATTAAGATTTTCCACAACATATCCTCTAGAAACAAAAGTGGAATATCAATCCAAGTTATCAATGTTGTTTAAATCCTAAAAAATAGTTATTCTTTGAGTCAAATATTCAAACTACGTGGTCTCTGCATGTACAACATAGGCAAGGCTTAACAGCCCCCGAGGCCTTAGGTCAGTCCCCTTAGGTTTCTATCATGCTTTATTTCAACTTAGTCAAAAAATGAAAAACCTAGAAACATTCACAAAAAATACAAAATCGAAAAACATTCACAAAACATAAAAGGTCAAAAACATTCAAACCAAGTGAACTACAAGCCTTTGCATGTACAACATAGACAAGGGTTATCTTTGATGAGCCCCTGAGGGCCTAGGTTAGTCCCCTGAAAATAAGAAAAATAACATCACAAAAAATCCAAAAATCAAAGAGTCTTATCTCCATCATCACAATCTACAATAAAATTTCCCACACATAATAAATAAATCATCACCTTCACTCTTTGAAAAAACAAACAAACAAACAAAGAAAATATCAAAAGCTAGAACTTTCAACCAAAACAATCACAAAGATTTGATCATAAAACAGATAAAAATAAACCAAAGTATTAACTACCTATCTTTTTGACAAGTCACCAACAACATCTTGGGATATGCCTTAACTAATCCATTCCTATGATAGACATGATCAACAATGGATAATAACCCCACCCCAAACATATATGGCAAGTGATACTGCAACTTTGTTTTTATCTTTTTTATAGTCTTATCTTTCTTATTTATTTTATTGACTCATTCCCATGATCTCTTGAGTATGTCCATAAGGATTTAGAGAATAAGGAATGGGAGAAATTGAGCATCATTTCAATTTGTTGTTTGTAAGATGTTTTTGTGATACTACCATGGTGAATACTTGCTTTATTGAGTGTATGGAAGTTGTTTTGAAACAATTCGTGTAGTAGGTGCATGTTAGGTATTCTATACCTCTCTGTGTTACTAGTCCAACATGTTTTAATGCAACCCAATCATATACTTTAAACAAATTTTTTGTATGTCTGGTATGAGCAAGAATATTCTTTGTATGTTGATTCAAATTCCATGCAATGGATACAAAGTCACCTTGGTCATTAATACCATGGTGCATCGTGTATGTTTTCTACATCAAAAGGGATAGTTCAAACTGCAAAGCCTCCAAGCAAAGCGAAAGCAACTCATCAGTACTAACTACATGAAATTTCTATCCATCATCAAATATTTCTTCTAGCTATTATCCATCCTGCGTCACAAAATCGTTAGTACCATATCCATCCTGCATCCACAATGTTGTCAATACATATCATGATGATGATAAAGCAATGAAAACATCATGTTCATGAATAGAAAGCATACATCCATCATATACCAAAACAATATATTGATCATCCATAATAAAACATCATATGAAACAATATATGATCCATCCATTCACACCATATGCATACATCAAAAAAGTACAAAAACATATATAAACATACATCGTCATCCATAAATTATCATATAACACATAATGATGTCAAATCAAAGAAGGTATATCTTTTATATATCATGATCAAAAAAGGAGAATGTCATAGTACATTATCATCATGAAAACAAGTTTGATAGGATAATACATATATATGAGGCCTTGACTGGGTTGATGAATATATACAAAAATAATGTCTGCAATATGTCTCTGAGAAATGATCATAAAGATCAAGTGCATATGCAACATTTCCCGACAAGAGGGGAGGAATCTATAGACTAGGCTGTGGGTCACCATTTGGATTTGGTTGTCTCACAAAATGACTAGCTGACTCACCACCACCACCCGCAACGCTCTCTGAATCTCAGTCGTCTCTATGCTCAGGGAACAAAGGCATTATAGAGTTTTATAGTATGAGTCCCCTGTAACAACTGATCCTGCTTTGCACGAAGGGTATCACGCTTTTCTCTAAGAGTATATCTCTCTACCGTAATCACTTGTAACTGAGCCTCTGCCAACATGCCATCACCCACTCTCATTGTATCACTTCACCCTCAAGCTATCCCTCTCAGCACTCACAGTAGCAACCTAAGCCTTCGTGGCCTATCATCGCACTACCTCTACACCCTCATGGTTGTCATTTGTACTAACAATACTGTTGCATCTCTCGATAGAGGAGGGGGACCTGGAACCTATTCTTGAGCCTGAGGCATCTGATCACCCTGACTACCCTATGCTTCATCCTATTGAGCTCAACCAAGCTACTCAGCTAGAACCTCAATACATTGTCGCTACCTGCAACAACTTGTGATGCTTGCTCTGCTGACTGTAGGATCACCATCAGGATCTGTAAATCTCAATGGCACACGTTGTGCCCACCACTGATCAAAATTGATAGTAGTACTTGGATTTGCTAAACCCACTCGCCAACCCCATCCGACTGGGGCAATCACTTTGAAACAAAAAATGGCAACATATCTATCATCCAAATGACCCCATACACGGACCTCTCTAGTGGTCTAACCAAACCAAGCCTCATATGTATCGAAAATGCGGCCTTGTCTCTCTCCAAACTATTTGCATACCATGTTGAGAAGATATCTCTCTAAAAGAGAGTGAGAACAACCAATCAACCATCTAGCCTGGTGATAAAATACTAGTTACTCTTGATCATCAGGCCATGCCTCACAATCCATATAGGGTCTCCATACAAATCTTGACATGTCATCAAACACATGACACCAGTATGAAAGATCCCTAGACAAGGTATAATGAAGAAAATATCCATAATGATAGGAGTACGAATCACCATCAAAGTGATCTTGTATGCCATCGGACCGCATCACCACAATATGCTCCCAAGCACATATGTGTAAAAGAGAGATACCCGCAAAAATATATTTCCCACCTCGATATGCAACCTCATGCATATCTCTGTAGATTTGGGCATGAAGACAAGGAACCTATGCATATCTGGTCCCATTCTCAAACATCTCCTTAATAAAAATACCCCATCCAACCGAGAACTAGTGACCTCTCCTATTAAGAATAACTAGCCCTGAAAACAAACCACAAAGAACAAGGGAAACAAGGTCCGCATTGCTAAAAATCTTTGATAAATCAATCTTGGCCTTTAAAACCTTCAAGTGTCTAACACCAAGCACAAGCCGCATGGCGTAGGTACCCCATCGAACATGGTATGTAACAAGCTCACCATGGATAGGTATGTAGAGAACCCTCCACACATCTTCAAGAGTAATGGTGGCCTCTCCTATAGGTAAATGGAATGAAGAAGTCTCTGAATTCCATCACTCCACGAGCACAGTCATCATTGCTATGTGAGATTGGATGGGAGGCACGTAACAAATATGACGAAGCTCGATCGTATCTATGAAATATCGCTCCAAAACATCAAAACCGAAAATCAAATCAAATAGATCATGAGGTCATCTCTCCCTCGGTTGTAGTGGTTTAACGACCACGTACAATAATTTTAACCCATGATGTTAGGGTTTCACTCTGAATACACGAAATGAAACAAAAATGACAAAAAAACTTAGGGTTCCAAATAGGAAAAAGTGATAAAAATTTAGCAAAAGCAATGAAAATTCAAACAAAGGCGAGAGAATCAAGAAAAAGAGAAATATTTTTCAACAACAATGGAATAACTCAAGTGCGCCAAAATCAAAAGGGCAAAAGTTTTGAAAAAGTACAAAACTAAATCAAGTGCATAGAAAACAAAGTAGAGCATTCAAAAGCGAAAAAATAAATCAATAGCACAAAACAAGAGAAAAAATTGAAGTCAAAGGTGCAAGTTTAAGTCATGTGCACATAAACAGAGCAAAATCGAGCTTTCTAAAAAGACAAATGCACTAAAACTAATGCAAGTGTGCTAAAACCCTAAAAATATCGCTTCTAACTAGTTTGACTTTGTGTACAAATTACGAGAACATGAGAAGATGAAAACGAGAATCAAGAGGGTATATATCGGGGCACCGATGCCTGTGGGTCATCCAAAATCTTGAACCAAGTCCAAACGATGCGAGGCTCCCTGAATCCTAGGCATTGCTCCTCGATAATTGACAAAATGAGAAATCCAGAGGCTAGAATTCTCTATAGGATCAAAATACAAATGAGGTAATTAGAACCCTAATTCCCTATTTTAACCCTCAAAAAACTCTAAAATTTATCTAGGAAACCCTAATTTTAACTTAGGGAACCCTCCTACGTTCAAATTAGTACTTCTCAAAAACATTGGAACAAGCAACAAGGGACCTATAGACCTAATTTTTTGACTCTCCACAACTGAACTAAATAGAAAAATGTCGTGAGCCTGACCTCAAAATTAAATTTTTTGGCCAACCTCTCAAGGGGGCAGCACAGAGTCCTAACATCATTGTGTTGACCACCAGGGCATAGTGGGGCATAATTTTTTTCAAAATATTGATCTTAACATGAAATCTTTGAAACAAAGCAACCAGTACTTTGTATCAAAGAGGGGGAAAATGTAGACATGTAAATTTGACCTAAAACCTATCACACACCCTAAACGACATTCTTGCATCATCGACATCATTATCATAGAATATCACTGCATTTCACATCAATTGCATCCAAACCCTAATTTCCCCTATCAATTGAATAATACGACATTATTTAATTAATTCATTTTTTCATTATTTTTGATGAATTAAATGAATTTCATTTATTTAATAATGTCCTAAAACCCTAATTTTTTCTATTAATTGAATAAAGTGATAATATTTAATTAATTCACTTTTCATCAAATCGACCAATTAAATAAATTGCATTTATTTAATAAAGTCCTAATCTAACTTTTATTTCGTCCTGGTTAGTTATATAATGCCAATTATTTAATTATGTCGCTAATTCACTTTATTCCCCTAAGTCAATTGAATTATTAAATCATAATAATTTAATTAACTCACTTTCCCTCCAAATTTGAATAATTTGAATAAACTATTCAAAACATCATCAAAAATTAAATCAAACTAATGCAACTTTATTTGCAAAAGTCAATCTTGATTTGCATGTTCAACTCCAAAATGAATGAATGAATTAAATCAAATAATTAATCATTCTCAACCACTTTCTTGATTGAGTAAATTATGAATCATTGATTGCCCAATCTAATCCCTGACTAGTCAATCTATTCCTTAATCACACTAATTATGTAATTTATTTTGCACAGATCATGCCCATCTAAATCCTCTAAACAAATTTCGACTGTTGATCAAGATATTCTACTACATGATCCTAATCATCTATTTCAAATCACATTTTCTATGTAACAAACCTCTTTCCTCATAAAAAAGGATCGAAGAATCAACATCATTTGCACAACAAAATATTGCCAATATTCCTAAGCAGCATTGACAAAGTTTCAACATATCTTTGATCAAAAAACACACACATCACATCAAAGCTTCTTGCATGCACCAATGGAGGCTTCACAGTGATATGAACAACCCGACATCATGTGAACACACTCTGACATGGGATGGTAACCTCTCTTTGTTTTGAATTCAATTTGGTAATAGTCTAGGATTTCATTATGTGTTTTCAATAGCTTAGAAAGTAATTTTGTGAGTGAAGGAATAGATCTTAGATTAGTGTTTTTAATTTAGATTAGATTCTATTTCATTTGTATTTGTCTTGTTTACACTCCATGATTTTCCCCCTCACACAAACCTAAAAGAGATGCTCACACTCAATCCCCTTAGCCAAAATATCCAACCTTAAACAATTACACATGTGCTTTCTTTTATAGAAATTAGCTTGCACAAAACCACCAAGTGGTATTATATAAACCATGTGACTAATACCATGAACTTGAAAAACCATTTCCCCCCAAATTTACTTTTTGGTACTAAGTTTTCCCAATATTAAATATTCACCAATGTGCAAACCCGCATTAAATATTTATCCCAATATTACATACAACACATAAAGTGGCTCCAAGAATGTAAAATCTATGTGATGAATGCATCCTGAGATCCTCTAGGTGCACGACAAATAATATTAAATTACATTATAACATTATATAATTTGAACAACACATTATTTCCTAATAGAAGGAAGGAAGAAAAAAAATCCCCATTTTGTTGTGTAGCATTGTAGAGATCAAGCATAGTTAACTTGTGCTCAAAATTATAGGAGAAATAGGTTATGAATTTCTCCACTAAGTCACCAAAAGTTTGAATGGATTCTTAAAGAAGGTGTAAAAACCACTCGATTACTTGTCCTCCTAAACTATGAGGAAAGAGTCTCATGAAATAGGTGTCATTATAGGCAAATTCTTTGTATTTCATGAAGAATTCTTTCACATAATTGCAGGGATCTCCCTTTCCATTAAATTTATCAAACTTTGGTATCTCAAAATTTTATAGGAAAGGTATCATGGATATTGATCGATCAAAGAGATAGGGACTTAATTCATCAAATTTATACGTGATTTTTTGGTGTAAGGTTTCTATTTCCAACACCTTGATAGTGTCATTTATTTTTTGTAATTCATGGAAAAATGAATTTGAAGGAATTGGATTTAAAGGTGGTAGTGAATTGTTATAAGGTACTTGTGGATGAGTGGATTGATATATTTTTATTTACAAAGGATAGTGATGTTGATATGATGGTGGTTTTTGATAAGTATTTTGGATGGGATTGGTAGGTGGATAATATTGTTGATAGGGCAATGATTGGTGATAGGTTATGTGAAAGGTGTTGTTAGGCTGGTTAAGTGCTATTTGGTGGAGTAATATTTGTTTATAAGTGGGTTGGAATGCATCGATAGGTGGAATATATTGTTGTTATGAGATTGGAGAAGTTGGTGGTTGATAGGTGTAAGATGGGATTGTAGTGAGTTGGACATGTGTCGATTGTGGCATAGATAAAGGAGGTAATGATTGAATTGATGATGTCATGGATTGAAATCTTGCTTGAGGTGGATGTTTTGGGTGGTTCACCTACAATGAATGTTTAAGTGAATGGTATTAGGTGAAGTTGGGATTTGACATGAAATATTGTGTCATGGGCTAGGTGGGAAACGATCATGTGTTTCTTGATATGAATACCATTGGGATTTAGATGTATCCATAGGTATACTTTGGATTTTGGACAATATTCGATTTTTTCATATTTTAAAAAAATAGATTTTTTGGATTTTTGGAAAATAAAAATTAAAAAAAATTGGGATGTGATTTTTTGGAATATTTAATTTTTTGGATTTTTGGAATATTTGGATTTTTGGAATATTTGTTTTTCTTGGATTTTTGGAATATTTGGTTTTTTGGATTTTTTTGAATATTTGACTACTAAGGATAGGGGCAAATATGGATGATGGATGATGATAATGATTCAAGTTGATGGGGTATGTATTTTAGATGATATGAATAAGGGTGTTGATGTGTCTTAGTTTGAAATGTAAAAATAGAGAATGGTTACCTAAAATTGATGATGGATGATTGTGATAGGTGATTAATTGATCTAAATCAAAGGTAACTTTTTTTTCAAGACATAGGATAATTGATTTATGGTTTGAATCTTTCCTACTTAGATAGGAAAAGTTTTCAAGCAAGATCGATTAGAATTCTTAGACCAATTAGCTTAAAATATGCTAAGTTCCTAAGTTAATTTCATCCAAGGTGATTGGAAAATCATCAATTAACTTGCTACTTAAGATAGGAAAAGTTGTTAAGCACGCTAGAATTAAGGATAGACGATGATATGAAGTCTTGATTTTTGAAGATAGTGTATAACTTAGATTAAAATAGATGACAACGTGGGTTGATGTGTTATGTGTTTTGGATGATATGGATTAATATGTTTAATTTCTATGTGTGAATGGACAAGATTGGATGTGTTGATGTAGGAAGAATATTTGGTGAGGTATGATGATGTTATGATTTGATATGATATATTGGACAAGACAATGTTATAATATGGATAGGATAATTGTGATGTTGGATGGTGTTATAAACCTATGTTGATGGTTGAATGTGAATGTAGATGGTAATCTAATCCTATGATAATGGATGTATGGGATGATGCAGTGAGTTTGTGACATGATAAAAGGGTGTTATATTATGAATGAAGATGATGGTATGGTATAGTATGAATGTAAATATAGGATAGAATGTCTTAGGGTGCCAACCCAAGTTATAAACAAATGGATGGTATATGATGTACATCACCTATGATAATGGATGTATATGCCAATGCAAGTGACCATAGATGTTATAATATGGATGTAGACAAAGATATGATATCGGTGTAGGTGATGGTCCAATCTAGGATATGGATATTTATGAAGGATGATATGCAATTATGGTTGTGTGTGATGATGTGGTGTAGACAAGATGATGATATGATGTGGACATGAGAAGGAAAATGGATGTAAATGGTGGTTGAAAATGTAGGATAATTGATATCTATGAAGATGTAAATGGAAACAAATATTTATGATGTGGATGGGGATGATAGTCTAACCTAGGATATGAATGTCTATGAAGATGGAAACCTAGGACCTAGACAAGATAAAGGTATGATAGGAAGCTATGATATGAATTTGAGTGATGGTCTAGATGTAGGATGACTGAAGGACTTAGGCTTATAAATATAGGATCACTAGGAGAAATCCATTAATAAAGATCATATCTACATTCATAAGCCTGGTAGTATCTCTCCTACTCTCTTCACCTCACAAGTCTCAGGGAACCAAGGGTCTCCAATCTATGTTAGACATGATGATGGCTCACTCTTTGAGGTATAGCTTTCGCTCTCCCCCTTTATATACCCCATAAAAATTTTGGTAAAGGTTGTCCTTTGGGGTAATGAAATCCCCAAAAAAAATTGATAAAAAAATAAGGTAATGCTTATTTATGATCCTAAATATCATCTTAGAGTGTGAGAGGAGAGCATACATAAGTGGACCTTAGGGATAAAAGAGTTAAAACACTTGTTTATTTTAAGCCCAAATCAAAATTTGTGAGTTTATTTTGACCAATTTGATAATGGTGAGAAAATAAACATAACAAATGCAACAAACAAAAATTAAAATAGTCTAAATCAATCTTCAACAACACCTTGTAAAATCATGGATTATAGTTTTCAAATTTATCATCGACCAATGGGATATGTTGCATTAAGATTGATCATCCAAAAAGATAAAAATAGTAAAAAGAAAATGAAAATCAAACTACACCAATAAATTCCCTACAATTTTATGATATTTTTAAAAGATCACTTAAAAACAAGCTCGTATGGACAAGATATGAGTGTTTAAAGTTTACAAATTAAGCACACATTTTGAGGAATTTTACCTAGTGATGGAGGTAGATTCTAAAAAATGGCCTAGCCCATGGCATAATGCTCTAGTAAGATTTCTAATGCCTACAAAAAATTGAAAATTTGATCAATAGGTGAAAATTTATGCTCATTTCCATAAATAGCTCCATTATAGGTTTGCAAATTAGGGGGGTTTAATTTATCTCCTAGGTGGTTAAGATCTTGGTTACTGAGTGACCAGGGTTGGGCAATAAGAGTTAGGTGCCAAGTTTAAGCCTCCATGTGATCTTGATGTTGCAAATTCTTGTGATTGGGGGCTAAGGATTCAGTAGGGCTCATGGTCACTCATGTGACCAAGACCTGTTACATGGTAAAAAAAGAAATTAAAATTTAAACAAAATTGAAATAATACATAAATAAATAAGGGTTTATGTTTGTTTATATACACAATTGAGAACTTACGTAATCAAATAATGTTAGGTATACAACCATGCATATACATGATGTTGTGTATACAACCATGTATATATATAATATTGTGTATACAATTATGTATATACATGGTGTTGTGTATACACACTCACATATAGACACAAGTTGTATATACAACCTATATATCTCTAAAATGGAAACAATTATATATATATTGTATTTATAACACCTTGTTTTTTCTTATCTCATTGGATAGATTTTTTGTGAATATATACCTAATTTTGATGTGTATACCTTTGTGGAAATACCAATTTATGTGTATATGTTATATAATTTTTTTGTATATCTATCAAAATAAAAAATCTAGCATTTGTATATACTTCAAACTAGTGTATATATTCATCAAACCCTTATATATACCCAACAAACCAATGGCCATGAGTATATGCATGCATGATTAGCAACACATTATATATGTCAAAGGTGAATCAAGGCATACAATTGCATGGAATTATGTCTAAATTTCCGTATGAGGGGCCTTAATAGGGACTTAAGAAAATTCAAAATTTTCACAATAACAAAAGTATAGAAAATTGTATGTCGAAATTCGTCTCTCGGCCCTCTAAATGCAATCGTGGGGTTATTTTCATAATTTGGGATCCTAGAAAAATTTGACCTCTATGAGCCCCTCAAGAAAGAACTCACTTGCAAGCTTAGACTCATAAAAACTCAGATGCAGAAGAATTAGATATGCAAGTTCATAATAGGTTCACCAAAATGTATGCATGCAAATGAAATAGCATCAAAGCAAGACCAATTCAAACACATGTGAACCTTTGGTTGAGCTTAATGTAAAGTTTTTCTCATTTGTGATGTGGGTTTTCAATTTGCTAGCATGACATTAGCATTCTTTGGATATGAAATTGGTAGGACTTGGATACAAAATAAATTCTTGACTTATTTTATGATTAGAGATGGGTTTTATTTATAGATTTGTGCGATATTTGATGAATTAATAGGATTGAATCTAGGAATTGAGATTTGATCCTTGATTTGGGTGGTTGATGAGGAGATGTGGCATGCATAAAAGAGTTGCACATTATTTTAATTTTTAGTTAAAATAATCATAATTCTCAACTCAATATGATTGGGGAATTAATAGATTTGGTTGATTAATCAACTACCTAGATGGAGTTAACTAGGTGCATGAGAAAATATTTGGGGGAGTCAACTATTGCATAGAATAGCTAATTGATTGCATAGATGAGTGAAGTGGATTTGATTGATGTGTGGGACTGGAAGTAAGCCTAAGTGAACTGATTATACTAGGTAGTCAACTGGATGAGGTGGAATCAATCATTTAATATTAATTAATTGAATTATTGGTGCACATAAGGTGGAAATAAATATTAAATTAATTTATAAATGGATAATATGTGGATAAATAAATAATTAAATGGATAAATGTGTGGATAATTATGGATAGTTAATTTACTAAATAGATGGTGAATATTATTAATTAAATAACCTAGGAATTACTTAATTAAATTATTAAGCGTTAGGAGTCCTAGGTGGCAAGGTGGTTATGTGTATGTACTAGGATATTGAATGAATTAGATGATGATTAGATGTAGCCACGACCTAGGAAATTAGGTGATAACATGATTAGATGGGCGATAATAGGATCTAGGAGATGAATAAATGAAGTAGGTGATGGTTAGATTATATAGACGATCAAGTGAAGATGGACATTTTTAGGTGTCTACAAGTATATCTTGAAATTTTCCTAATTATAAAAATAGGAAGGTTTCTAGACCTCGACATGCATATGATGAAAAATACCAAAAAGATTAATAATGTCAGTTTAATCTTGGAGGCCCAAGATTTCCTAATTTAATCATACTTCTAGTGATGCAACCCTATTAACCTTCAAAATTAAGGGCATGTGTATTGTATCTAGTCAATAGTCTAAGTTTATTTAGTAATCATCCAAAACTATTAAGGAGATAGGATTAAAATCCTTTAACGCACCTTTTCTTTGCTTGAAGGTTTTCAATGGTGGAAGATGAAAATATTGTGTGAATGAGTGTAACATGTGTAATAGAAAGAGATGGCAAGGTATCAAAACTATCAAGTATGTATTTTAGTAGGCATATCAAATTGTTTTTCAATTCTAGTCGAGGTAGAAATTAAATTAGGTTTGGAGTTTGATAGTCACCCCTACCTATTGTATAAAAAAAATCATGACAATTTAGGCATTTAATTCATTTTCAATTGATGTTTTAAGAAAAATATAGATCAACAAGAAAATTTGTAATTGGTGTTTAAAAAAACATAGATTGTCAAAAAAACATATAAAGCATCAAAAGATACATCTATATATAATTTGATTCAATAATGTATTAAATAAAGATAGATCTTTATAAATTTCTAGTAAATATATGTAAAGCCAATAACTTTTAAAATTTCATGAGGGTTTAGTCATTTAGTTAAATTTCAATTGATATTTTAAGAAAAATATAAATTGTCCAATTTTTTATAATACATCAAAAAAGATGTATCTATATAATTTAATCATCTTAGCAAATAAATATGCAAACTTTAAGTAGAAGTATGATTATTAAAATTTGCAAATTTTAGAAAAATTGAGTAATGAATAAGACTATTATATTATCATGCAAAAATTCACAAAGACCTTAAAGACTATTATCTTTTTTGAAAAAATATATATTAAAATTTTAAATTTAATCTCCAAAAATTTAACTATTATCTAAATTCCAGTCTTTTCCAACAAAAAATTAATAAAATAAATAACTTAAACCCCGAATTCTAATTTCATTAATGATCATATAAAAGAACATTAAATCATTTAAAAATCCCTAAAACCAATTAAACAAGAGAACCCAATCATATCATTTATAAATTTATAATTATATTAAAAAATCATTAAGATGCTTGACATATTTGCCATCACAAGAATAAACTTGGGACTCTACGTAGCATATGTGATGCAATTTCCACCTTGTATACAAAAATAGGAAAACCTATAGGTCAATATATGGTACATTTTTATAACTATCAAAAGGGTTTCCTAATATAAAACTAGATAAAAATAAATAAATAATCATTTTTCAAATGTCATGTGTAGGAGGGCCAACAATTCTTTGTAACTATTATTGTTCCTTGCACATGCAAACATTTCTTTTGTTCTTTCTCATATTATTGGATTTTAACTCTTGCATTTCTTGCATCTGGGGTCATTTTTTTTGCAATACTTTGATCCCTACCATTTTCTCACTACGATTTAGAAGTTAGAGGAACATTTTAACTTAGAGGTATGTTCATTCAAATTCTCCACTCTAAATTTTATTTGATATATCACCTAACATTTATTTTGATTTTCTCACTTGTCATTTTTTCTTTCCTCTGCTTTGACAACTCAAAAATGTTCTTTGATAAGTGCATCTCCTTGTTAGCCATGGGAAAACTATGACTAATGATGGTAATGTTATTCTTTGGGCTCTTTCCTAGATGTGGTCCTATCAAGAAGGATGGTATTAATAGAAAATATTGTGAAAATTGGACTTGATGCTTATAGGATTAGCATTAAATAATGGCATTTCATTGTTAACATCCATAGAGCTCTTCTTTTGAAATCAAAATCATAATTCCTTTCACTCCTCAAGATTTAGAGCAATGGTTCTTTTCATTTATTATTATCAACTTAAGTTGAATTGAGTTAAGAACTTCCATTTTGTTTCATTCAAGGAATTTTTATTAGCATATCTCAAAATTTTAGTGATTCAAAGAATTAATAATGTTTCTAGGTCACCAACATGCATGTGATGATAAATCATAAAATACTACCCTTGATGTAATTTCTCTTTAGTGGCATGGCTCACTAATCATTAGTTCTTTATGGTTCAATACTTTTGGAGTTTTGTTAGTAACTATCTTGTAACTATTGGAGTGATTATTTAGTGCCTTTCATTATTTTTAGTTTTTTCATATTGTTTTACAAGGGAGTGCATTGTTGTTTTAGAGGGTGATGGTTTGTAGTTTTGCATGAGTCTGATTCTAATAGATAGAAATTGCTCAACAATATTTCCTATGTATCAGTATTGGTTTCTCTTTTAAGGGAACAAATAAATTGTTAGTAGAATGAATAAATAGAGTATTTTTCATCTATGGATATGCTATGTTTATTTGTTGTCTATTTTCACTAATTATCACCCAAGATAGAGTTGGTATGTGTAGCTTCAAAGAAAAAAATTGTATCAATTTTTGGTATCAAAGCATCGAAAGATGTTGGGAGTAGAGAACTCATGGGAATATTTCTAAATAACTTAGTGCACTAGAGGAGAGTTGTGGTTGTGTCCATAGATGCAAAAAGTAAAGATCAGTTATAGAGTTATCTTATTTGTTGATTTCTATTTGAATTAAATTTATTTAACGTACAGTTGTAGTGGTTGTTTGCATTAGTTAAGCTTGTGATGGCCCAAATGGGGTTCTTGTGAATTCGAGAAGAAGGGGTAGGGCAATATAGGCCTTTGAATAATTGTTGATGAATGGATTAGGAGATTAGAATCCATTAAGGCCATGTTATTGTTGTTAATTTTAACATACACCCTTTGTTGAATGATGAATTCAATTGCTCGATGAAAACATGGGATTGATCTTAAAGTGTGGGACCTTTTCGATGAGATCAAACCTCCAAATCAAGGGTTGGTTAGATCTCTCTAACCTATATGTAAATTACTAATCCAACCCAACACTGAATAATTCTACAACTAATCATAACTTCTTGATCTCTCAAGGAAAAGGAAAAGGATGGTGATGCACCTAGATTAATGGTTTCTTCATGAAATGAAGAAAAAGTGGGACCTGAGATTTTTGACTCTAGGGTGGCTCTTTTCCTAATGTGTTTCATTTAGAAATGGAGGTGGCGGGGGTTTGATGGATTTGGACAAGGTAGAAGACTGACTTACAACCTAAAAGGTGAGTCAACTTGCCCTTGACCAAACTTGGAATGGAATTTGAAATGAAATGACTAGCCTAATGATTCAAATTATTTTGATGCAAATACAAAAAAATTTGGAATGTCACAAACAAATTTAGACTTCAGAAATAGACTAAGTAGAGTACTATGCACCTATGATATGAATTTGGAGCTAATTTTTGAGGACCAAGTTGCCTTAGGTGACTATGTCCCAATAGATGAATCCCAGATCTGATTTCACAGTCCTCTAGTGCTAGATCAGAGCCTTCTTTTCCCGATTGTCGAGCTGTTAGATCTTCATCGAGTGTAGAGATAACTAAGTTTTTGTTTGTTGTCAAGGCGTAGGGTTTGAATGCAACAAAGAATAATTGACCTTCAAACTTCTCCCAATCTTCTTCATATCTAAAACTTGCACATTCAAAGAGAGAGGAAGGGTTGTGCCATATAGGGGCTTGCCTTAGTCAAACCTTGTGTTAGTGTTTCCACTTCCACAATGGCAATGGAAATGAAAGAGAACCTATCCTTTTGAGGGATAAGCCTAAATGATAAAATGAATGATGAATCAACAATAGACTACAACTCTCCACCTAAAAATGACTTCCTTAAAGGATTTAAATCATACAAATCTCCTCAAGTCTTGATTGTTGTTGGCTTTATTTGCTTGAAGACCTACAAGGGTTAGATCTCACAAACAATATGATAACATGAACATGAACAAAATCACACACACTTTGACATGATGCTTTGATGTTGAATTTTTTCTATAAACCTGCTTTTGATTGCTCTTGACTTGCTTGATAATGCTCTTGACAATAATTCTTGCTCAATATTTCTCCTTAGTTTTCAAATGATGCAATAACTAGGTATTATATGCAAGTATTCTAATTTCCTAAAAATTAAATCTTGATAGTCGAAATTTGACATTTGAAATTCAAAATAATAAAATGCCACCTCCGACATGTTAAATTTTGGAACCAAAATAGGGGGACTAAGTCGCCTAGGGAAACTTAGTCCTAGTCCTATTTTATAAAGTATAAAGTGTCAGGAGAAAAATATTAGATGTATGCATTGGTTTTTTACATGCAATTTATCAATAAATGTTAAAATGGGCCACATAATACATAATTTAGGAAATTAGGTGTACAATTAGGTCCATGCACTTAGGGGGGTGAAAAATATAGTGTGAAATTTTCATGGGTGACAATTTACAATGCTACACTTCTTGCTAAAAAAACACAAAAAGTCAATAAACTTCTAGGAGAACCTACAAAAATCTCTATTATAGCAACTCCTAGAAGTATGTATGGAGGTTAGAGATTGACAATCACTAAAAGGGAAAAGGAGTATTAATTTTCAGATCTTGCAAACATGTTTAACACAGTATAAATACATGGAATATAAAAAATAAACATTCAAACACAAAGGTAAATAACTTTTACACAAAGTGCAAGAAGTGAAAAGAGGTGAAAATAATTTTTTATTCATTTAGAAGCATGGAGCTTGTTTTACAAAAGAGTTGTAGAGATGTAGAGCTCTTCAGAAAAAACCAAGAACTTTACAAATAAGGATTAACATTTACTTAATTGTAGAAGAAAAATAGTGATCAAGAATGTTAGAAACTACAAGCATGTGTCCTTAGCATTGAAGAATATTACAGGGGTGCCCCTAAAATCTGTTACAAAAGAGAGTCAAGGAATGGGTTCTAAACAAAATGTAGTCTACGACAATAAAATAAGCATGGGTGGTCTTTGTTCCTCCTCAAATCATACCCAAAGAATTAAAATTCCTTATCATCCTAGAAAAATTGGACATTGGTAGCTAGTGAATTAATCGTGGCGCAAAGAGGGTAGGCGAAAAATGGTGCTCTATTGTCATCCTTTGCACATTCACTATAGTCAACCTTGACCTTTCCTTGCATTCACTTCATCTTTTCCTTCATTGGAGGTTCCCCCTGAACCATTTTATTTCTTCTATTTTCCTTCATTAGACGCTCCCACTAAACCCTTTTATTTCTTCTATTTTCCTCCATGATTTTGCATGTTTTCTTTGTTGCAAACCTTTATCAAGGGTTCCATGGGAATTAAGAACCAATGGTTCCTAGTTCCTATGGAGCCTCCAATTGTATTCCTTCACACTTGGGGACTTAGTCAATTTGGGAATTTGGGATTCAAGAGACCAACTAAGGTGGACGGAAAGGGAACCCCAAACGGAAGTACTATTGACACAATGACCTATTAAGGTATCTTAGATTGGTTATAACATGTGGAGGTTCAAAGTATCAACATCTTGGAAAATTATATGGGATGATTGTCTACTAATCATAGAATCCAAGAGCCTTATTAATCCATTGGGCACAAAGTCAAGGGTTAACAACAATTGTAACAAGCCTTTCCTTAACACAACAAAACTGAACATGTGCAAGATGCACTTGGAGGAAAACAAAATCTAAACCATACATCCTCATAGGGATAATGTAGGGTTTAAAAATCACTTCCTAAAAAACAAGAATACTAAACTAATATGTACAAATATTAAAAACAAGGAAGTCAACTACCCTATCTTGCCTCTATCAAAGACAAGTATTTTGAAGGAGTTGATCTTCTTTAGACCATAGTTGCACTCATCACCTAGTTGCAATCATAAAAACTTTTTGTCTACATGCATCAAGTCATACTTAGTGCCCATTTAGTGATGATTCACCTCGTCATAAACTTTGTCACTATAGGGAAGCCGCAAAAAATAAGTGCTTGACTCATCTAATGATGCATTAAGTGTACATACAACAACAGGGGTAAATTTTTTGGGAAGTAGGTCAATAGAAAAATAAACACCACTTGCAAAGGAAAATATACCTTTCCCACCCACAAGCACATTTTTGTTGTAACAACTGACCTCTTCATGATATGAGTTGAAGGAAAAACAGAATGTCTCCAACTCACATGGTGATGAAAAGTATGCCATATTTTCCCCTTGATTTGCATAGGGAAACTCTTTCTTATGCCCATGAAATGAAAAAATTTGAAACTCTGGCATACTATAAATTTGAGAAGCAAAGGAACCATCCTTTTGACACGTATTGTTTCTCAAAATCAACTTTGGTATGCTAGTCCTAGAAATAAAAAATTCAAGTTCAAATACATTATCCCCAATGCAGAAGGTCACATCTTCATCTTGAATGAAGACCCCATATTCAGGGACAGTGGAAAACCAACACACCTCATAATTACATGTATTTATGCACATTTAATCAACACAAACTTTGGGTCCATGAGACACTTTGGATGAAAAAATAAAATCTTTAGGTTGTATCTCTATGTTAATTCTTTCCTCTTGTTGCCTGCAACCACTAAAGCTCTCTTCCACAAACCATCCTCCATGTCCACTACAACAAAAACAACATTTTTTTGTGATTTCTTCCTCATGTGCAATAATATCCATGTCATCCAGAGTATGCTCTAAATAATCAACAACATGAGCTGGTCCATCTAAATTTTTAATGCTACATGCACATTCCTCATATTGTAAGGAGTTGCAAGTGTCATCTAAACATGAATCCTCATTAGCCTCCTCACTAAATTGGAAAATTTGTTGCCCCATATCATTGAAGTCACCTTCATTATAACTCATTAAGTTGGATTCCTACTGCTCCACATTTTTTTATGTAAGCATGGATGTGCTCTTCATCATTATTAATAAAACAAGGAAGTCCATTGAACAAGGGCACTAACTCCTTGTTTATATTATTTCCTACTTGTTCTAACTCATTTTGTTCACCCTCTTGTTGCTATGGCTGATTTTTCTTATTTTTCTTGAAGTATGTCTGATTTTTCATTCTCCATGACATATGAGGACTCACAAACAGTAGGAAACATCTTTTCATTTTCTCATCAAACCAATAATCTTTTTGGACAATGAGTCCACACTTGAAGAGTCAAATTGTGTCAAGATAATAAAACTAATCAAGTGTAGGATTCTGCAAGGGACACTGAGGAGTTCATTGAATATCTTGAGGAAGAATAGGCTTATGAGAGGGTTGAGAACCTCTAAAACTTGGGATGTTGAAATGAGGAACCTTGGAGGTTTTCTTAGTTTCTTGCATGATTTGTTTCTCCCTAGCCCTCAACTAATTGATTTGTTCTTCCTTAGCGAAATATATCTTGCAAGACTCTCCTCAAGTTGCCTTCTTTGTATTTTCATTTGTTGTTGATGAAGATGAGCTTGATAAGAAAGATGATCTTGTCATAGATTATATCCTTGCTCCATGTCAATATCCCTTAACTACTCTTGGAATATTAACATCATGTCTCTAATGCTAATGTTTTCCAAGTTTTTCATGTTCTAAGGTTGACTTGGAAGATAAGAATGATGATTGGGAGCAAAAAATGTCTCTTGGGGCTAATGATAAGCATAGTTAGGTTGCCAAGAAGTTTGAGAAAGGGTGGGTGGGAGGCAAGCACTAAGAAAGTGTTGATATCCTATTGTAGCAAGGTTGTTTGGGATCAAACCAACAACATTCACGATATTCTTAGTCTAATATGACTAATGGGAAGGCATAAAATTTGCATTTTTGCATAATGGAGGGGGAAAGACATGTCCATAATATTTTGACATACTGAAGCATCAAAGGAGCTAGAAAATCACTAAAAAATGTTCAAAATAGAGCAATTAGGTCTGCTCAAGTAAGATATGAGTACATACCAACAAAGTCACCATTTCATAGACTTAAGCACATGGACTACATGAACCAGAATATTTAACCAACAAAGTTTCTATGGTGTTGAAGCTATTATCCTCAAAGGCAAGATGCACTGAAGAACACACCAAAATCCTTCAATGGATGATGTAAAACTCATGGAACTTGGTCCCATTAGACGTGCCAAAAATTGTTGTCAATATGAACATGCGCCCTCTATTGAGTGATGAATTCAAATTCTCAATGAAAACATGGGATTGATCTCAAGATGTGGGACCTTGCAGATGAGATCAAACCTCCAAATGAAGGGTTGGTTCCCTCTCTAACCTAGATGCAAAGTATTGATCCAACCCAACACTAAATAATAATAATCCTATCCTATTGACCTCTCAAAGAAGAGGGGAAGAAAGAATGCATAAAATGGAAAGGGTGGTGATGCACCTAGATCAATGGTGTCTTCTTGCTCAAAACAACACTGAGAAATGAATAAATTACCAGGAGAACCCACACAAATCTCTATTAGATCAGCTCCTAGAGGTGTGTATGGAGGTTATGGCGTGACAAGCACTAAAAGGGTAAAGGAGTATCCACGGTCAACTCCTAAAAACATGTTTAACACATCATACAGACTTGGAGGATAACAAATAATTATTCAAACGTAGAGGTAAATAAATTTTACAAAGAGTACAAGAAGTGAGAAGAGGTGAAAATAATAATTTTTACTCATTTAGAGGCATGGAGCCTATTTTACAAACGAAGAGGTGCCGATGTGTGGAGATCTTGAGAATAAAACCAAGGAAGAGGACCTTTATAAATGAAGCTTAACATCCTATATAATTCATTGCAAAAGAAAAATGGTGATTAAGAATTCAAAACTATAGGCATGTGTTCTTAGCATTGAATAATCTTGCAAGTGTGTAGTGATCCCCCTATGTTCAATAAATTTATGTAGATACTACATACATACAACTAACAAACCAACAAATCCCTTATTAAGCAATACATTGTCTTAGAGGTGCTTCATTTAAATTGTCAACCAAGGAATTGTAATCTTGAAATGATGCTAGCATTGTACGTGCAATTGAGAATCCTAAAACATCATAATCAATTGTGTATAGAAAAGTAACTAAAATAAATCTAACTGAAAGAAACCTAACTAAAATAACTATATTTAGATAAATAAAAATTGTTGCGGGTAACTATAATAATTTCTATAGGTGACTATTCTTATGAGAATAATAACTCAACAACTCACTATGGTGTAGCTCACTATAATAACAATTAATTGTTCATTCAACAATTCAATTGACAGTGAATCAAGAAATACAATGTAGTAAATTACTCTATTTCAACTAATAATCTAAACTACCATGGATATTATAGTACCTCAAATGGCCTTTGCTTGAGTTGCTGCAATCCACAATGTCTCTCTTCAAATCTTAACTTAGAGATTCATGGAAATTTTTGTATTCTTCTTTATTGTAGTTCGAACACACAAAACTTGAGAACAAAGTATCTAATCAACAATAATTAAATTTAAATTTACTTCATATAGAAAACTATCTAGCATGACCTGTCACAAGATCAAACATATATACATGATCTTTGAGAGCCATTATTTTTGGACTGAAAACAAACTGTAAGAAATTGTCAACTCTCCCAAAAACATAGGAAGAGGACTAGATCTTATTTCAAACAGTAAATAAAAGCTAGTGGAGATAAAAGTGTAATAATCTTATCAAGGTTGTACATCTTTTAAAAATATGGTTATAACTAAAGACGTGCATAACAAGGCAAAAATTATTGCAAGTCGCTAACCGCTATTAGTACAAGTGTCTTCTTCCTCCACGATTCAATAATAGCATAAAGTGAAAAGATGGAGTGATTCATGAATAAATCATGCTCACACCTCTGACCATTGCCTACATTGGCTTCGAAAAACTGCATGTGTTGTAGGTGATAACCTCCTTTGACTATGGCGAAAAAGAATCCTTCTATTACGGATTGAAAGTCCTTTTGTTGTGGGTTGACATATCCTTCGCTACAAGGGTTCGTCTATAGGAATATTTTTATCATTAATAAATATAATTAATCATAAAACTCCATTAAATTCCATAAATATTTAGATATTCACACACCATTTATCAATATAATATATCATCTTCAATGCTCATTAGTGTGTCCACACAATCTGCTACAAAAGTGAACCAAGGAATGGGTTCTAGCAAAAGGATGGTCAACAACAATAAAATAAGCATAAGTGGACACTATTCCCCCTCAAATCATGCCCAAAGCATAAAAATCCCTTATCGGCCCTGACAAGTTGGGCATTGGTAACTACAGACTTAATCGCAACATAGAGAGGGTAGGCAAAATAATGGTGCTTTGGTGTTGTCCTATGCATGTTCATTGCAATCAACCTTGACCTTTCCTTGCATTCATTTTGCCTTTTTCTTTGTCAAAGGTTCCTTGGTTACCAAGAACCATTGGTTCCTGGTCCCCCCGAACCCTCTAATCTTTTTTGTTTGCCTCCATGATTATGCAGGTTTCCTTTGTTGAAAATATTTGCCGGGGGTTCCATGGGAACTAGGAACCCATGGTTCCTAATTCCTATGGAATCTCTAATCATATTCCTTCACACTTGGGGACTTAGTCGATTTGGAAATTTGGGATTTAAGTGACCAAGGTGGATAGAAAGGGAACCCCAAACATAAGCATTATTAACACAAGGACCTATTAAGGTATCTTAGATTGATTAGGGGGCACAAATTTTCAATCGTTACATTTAGATGAATAGGAGAACTTGGGAAATGCTAGTGCAATAGACCCTATGGAGAGGCTCATTGAAGTTGTTACCAAATAAGGCTCCAAGATAAAATTTGATATAATAGACTTTAAAGATAGACTCAACCATATTTATTTCTAGACTAGGGCCAAGAATTGAAAAAATAGATGGAAGACATTGATGAGGATGATCCTAAAAGAGTGAAAAGTGTAGCATCCAAATTGAAGTCACATGCAACTCTAGGGTGGGAGAATGTCTATAATTTGAGAAGCCATGGAAAAAAAAATGACCATGCCTAAGATGGTGAAACATATATGAGCTCAATTCTTGCTTTCTAATTACTAACAAAAACTATTTAAAGAGTTCTAGAACCTAAAACAAAGGGATTAGTCAATGCAAGCCAATTTTGAGCAATTTATGAGGCTTCATATTTGAATGGATATAAAGGAGAATGAAGGGCAAGCAACAACCTAATGTGTGAATGGATTAAAGTTTCTTCATGATGAGCTTGCCTTTGTGAAGGCATCTATTGTGGATGAGGCATATGAATATGCCTTAAAGGTGGAGGAGAAATTGAATAATAAAGGCAAGATGTATGAGTAAAAGAGGTGAGCACAACTAGAATGGAGGGAAGAAGTTTCCTCAAAAGTTGCTATGAGTGAAGAATTAGAAGGTAAGCATGTGAAGGTTGAATTCAAAGGAAGGGGAGGTCATGAAGTTAAGAGAATGAAGATGGAAATATTCTAGAGATTGTATGCCCTTGAAATGTTTTATTTGTAATCAAGCCTATAAGGCTATAGATTGCCCTCAAAACCCCAACAGGGCAATGGTAGCTCAAGAAGAGGAAAAACCTTTGATAGAGGAAGTTAAAGTAGAGACAAGAGAAAACTTGATGATTTCTGGGAACAAGGAGCTCCTAAAAGTTGATTGAGGGAGGAGGAGCATCTTTCAAACAAAATGCAAGTGTAAGACGAAGTATGCAAGGTGATCATAGATGTTGGATCTACCGACAATTTGGTGAGTACAAAGATGGTTAACAAATTGCAACTTGTTTGCATTTCAAATTTTGAACCTTACAAGATTGCATGGTTGAAGAATTATAGTGTACTTTTGGATCAATCTTGTCTTGTTGCTTACAAAATTGGTTAGCTTTATCTCTTCTATCAAAATCCAAATTTGAGTTTGAAGAGAAAAAACAAAATTCAAGATAAGCCAAAAAATGAGCTAGAGGTATGTTTGGGAGCCAAAGGTTAAGTGACTTAAAGAATGCAGTATAATGGAAATTTGATGAAAACGAAATGGACCTACAATGCGACTCATCTAGCAAGGCTAAAGGTGCACCTCAAAAGATAGATGTTGAGGTTTTAGTTGGCTATGACCTTCATTTAAAGGAAATATTAGAAGATCCTACAAGTAAATCTCATTGGATTGAGAGGAATAATGAGTTATGGCAGTGTGAACAAGATCATGGAAATTTTTGTTGCACAGACGGTTGTCGTTGCACCAAAAGATCGACCTATTAATGCCCGATACAATCGTCAAATTTAATGAATCCATGGGAGGCATTTAATCCATGTCACAAACCCAAGCACTGCATTGCACAACAAAAGGAGACCAAGAGCGCACACCTTGCAATAATCCCCCAACGCAAGTAAGGGGTTTGAACCTGTGACCTAGGCTCTGATACCAATTGTTGCACAAACGGTTGTCATTGCACCAAAAGATCAACTTGTTAATGCTTGATACAACCACCAAAGTTAATGAATCCATGGGAGGCGGTTAAGCCATGTCACAAACTCAAGCGTTGTGTTGCACTGCACAAGGAGACCAAGGGCTCACACCTTGCAACAAATTCTTCAAAGATGTTATCAAGATTTTGGTCAAAGGCGACAACCTAATTCAATCCAAGAGCACTGATATGAAGAATGATTGGGACAAGGTAAAGAGTGTCGAGTTTGTGGGTGGTAGCAATAAAGATTGTTTTATCAATTCTACGTTAGTGGCTACACATGGTTTTGATAGCCCAAACTGACAATGGAATCAACTTGGCCTCCTCCTAGCCTTAGTAGTGAAAAATTGGAAGAGAAAATTATGGTTCAAATCAAGCCAAGAAATCGTGAGAGAACTCTTTGAAGACAAAACTATTGGAAGGTTTTGGCGGTGACAAAATTCAAGATGGAGTTTACAAAATTAGGTTGTTATGAACCAAGATGTTTGATTATTTTTAAAAGACAAAGAGGATGCAATTTCCCTTTAGTGGCATGGCCCGCTAATTGTCAATTCTTTATGCTTGAATACTTTTGGAATCTTGTCTAGTAGCTATTGGAGTGGCATTTAGTGCCTTTCCTTGTTTTTAATTTTTGCAATTATTTTTATAAGGGTTTGTGTTTCTATTTTGGAGGGTGCTAGTTTGCAATTTTGCATGCACTTGTAAATTTAATAGATCGAAATTGCAATAATATTTCCTCTACATTTGCATTAATTTTGTATTTTAGCGGAACAAATAAAGGGTTAATGCAATGAACAAAGAGAGGTTTTTCATCTATGGCTATGTTGTGTTTATTTGTTGTTTGTTTTGAATGATTATCAACCAAGATATAGCTAGTATTGTAAACATCCAAAATTGCATGGGCATAAATTTCAATCTAATAATGACACTATATCTCACAACCCACATGGTATGAATAGAATTCCCTCTTAGCCTTAATAACCTTGATGGAAGTGTTTGCTCAAATTTTAGGACCCTCCATTGATCTTGACTCATCCTCCCAAGGCTTTCACCTTGCTTGCACACCCTTCACCTCATCAAAAATTGTAAGTTTGCAATCAAAATCAAGCATTAATGGCATCTTGGGAAGTGCAAGGGAGTCGATAGGATTTGGAATTTAAATGGTGAGGTATAGGGATTCACATGCCAAAGGGTCAAGAAATAGGAGTAATGTATGGAGGCATGTGGGCATAGAGAATTATAGAGAATCAATGGTTGAGAGGATAATATTCAAGATGTCATTCAAATGATTTTCAATGGGCATGTTGGAATTAAGATTTTTGAAGGTCCAAAAAGAGGATGGCATGACAAGGGGCAAGAGTCAAGAAAATTGGATATTGACTATCATAAGAGGAAGTGCAAAGAGGAAAGAGAAATTTCAAAAGCCTATCATAGGGAGCAAGAAATTAGGAGAGTAAAATATTAGGATGCCAAGATGCATGGATGCTTGGTAGAAGAAAGTCTGAAAGTCCACTTAAGAGTTCATGTTGAGAGGGGTTGGGGCTTCAAGATAATCACTACCAATCTACCTTGGAAGCAAAGAGATTGACTAGTGGGGTTCAAGGTTTTGAGATGCCTCGTGCAATTGGTGAGGGATAAAGTTTGAAAGCCAATGAGTGACTTTGGAGGGAGCAAAGAACAAAGTTGGCATACCCAATACCATGGTGCTAAAAGGAAATTTTGGAGGACCATCAAGGTGGCATAAATTGGGATATTGAGATGCTAATTACAATATAAAAATGGGGAACCAAAAGGTCTTAAAATTCTTAAATGGGAGTTCCAATGACAAATGAGGAACAAAGCTTTTACATACCCAATACCTCAGCATTTAGGAAAATGAAGGCATGAAATCTCATTAGGATCTAATGGTTCAAGGATCCAAGATATGGCATTCTTCAAGTATGGTGGCAAGGGAAAGTCTACAAATCTATCACATAGCGAAGATCAAGACTTAAGGAGGTCAAATCTTCTATAAATGGTGCCAAAGGGAATGGGAACTTTGAAAGCACGTAGGGAAGAAAAGATTGGGAAAGCGAGAGAGTGATGATCAAGTTGTACACTTGACAAGGGAATGAACTCAAAAGAATAATCAAAATGAGAAAGGCAAGAATTGGGACTTAGGGAAAATGGAAATAAGGACTTAAGGGAAAGCATGCAAGGAAGGAAAAGTTTAAGTTCAAAAAAAAGAACTAAGGAGTCCAAGACTTGAAAAACGCGTGCAATGAAATCTTGGAAGTCCAAAATTAAGACTTAGGGAAGTCAAGAAAACAAGAATGAGGGGCGACACATTAGCAAAGGAAAGCATGAAAACATTAAACAAGCAAGGTTTTAAGATAGGCCAAACAAGGTTTACATTTTTTATTTAATTATAAGCATGAACTAAGTTTTAAAAGTACAATTATCCTCCTCCTACCACTAGCTAATTAAGGGTGTTCTAATCCTAACATATGCCCACCCATCAAATAAAATGGCTACAACCTTTGTTTTTTCAAATATGTTTTTATGCCTCTACTAACTTTTTGTGTTTTGGACTTTATTCTCCAATAATGGATCACTCAATTCATAATTGCTTGAGTCCTTGAACCCCTTGGCCAATTCAATAACCAACACCTTCCAATAAAGGCTTGAAGCAACATTAAAGAGAATGTTATTGTAATACCAAGGTTTGAATCATACCAACAAAAGTTGCATAACAAGTATTATAATGAACAAAATTATATTAGTGGTTGCCCACACTGACTAATCCTCATATCTATGACGTAATGGAAGAACTCCCCATATCTCCCCTAACATTTTACCTTGTGCAATTGTGAAATATGACCCTTATCACCTATGGTGTCCTCTTGTTCTTTATTTTTTCTATACAAATGTTAAAGAATTATTGCATCATTCTAAACCTCAAAAGTTGCTTCAATACATGGCATAACATTTCAACACCCATGCAAAGTAATATTTCAAACAATTTATACCTCATTCCACACATCCTTAATGAAATGGTTGTAAATAACCACTTTTTTTAACCTCTTTTCCAAGAACCCTTAGGTTTGCATTCTTTCTTACTTGTCCCAAATGTCATATTCTTTTAAAAAATGGAAATAAACCCTACTAAAAAAAATAACAAATGAAGACTAATTAATGGATAGCACCTTTATTTGCATGGCTAAGAAAGTCAAATAGTTTGCCATCAACCCTTTAATTTGATCTAGCCCAGATTTATGCTTCCAACTCTAGGGGAAACATCATCCCAACTATTACTCTTCAAATTAGAGCAATGGTTCTTTGAATAGGTTCTTGGCCTTATTTGATTTGACTTGAGATTCAACAAGGTCGTGAATTAGATTGCTCTCTTGGGTTTTATAGGTTTAAGAAACCCATGGTTGTTAGTCAAGATCATTCGATCCAGCCGGCCACCATCCTCTACCTTGAGCCACTTCATCTCTTAATAGATTTGTCTGAATTCCTACAAAACTTGTTACTAATCAATTGAAAGGATAACATCTAGATTTGCCATGGAGAGTGAGCTACATTTTATGGCCATCATGTTGCAAGTATGGAGATGTTTGATGGTGTTGTCATTGATGTCAACATTGTACAAATTGAGCAAGTTGTGTATTTGCCAAGTTCTCTTGAAAAATTTGAGAAATGATGTAAACCGATGTTGAAGTGTGTTCTGAGCACAATCCAATATTGTGGCCCGCACTTCCTTTGTGTTCATCTTTCACCTATGAGGTTTTATAGGTGTGTTTTTGAATTTAAGTGGATTATATATTTTGAGTTTCAACTTCTGGGTTGATGGGGAGGAGAAGTTATGTTCACCGATGTGTGAACTGAGTTTGCAGAGTTATCTGGTTGTTGACTGGGAGAAATGTTTTGGCTCCACAATCTTGTGGTATTTGGTTTCAGATCTTGCGAATCTGGGAGATTACTATATGGTTTGTTTTCTATATTCTAACAAAGTTGTATGTGTTTTTGCACTCTGGAAGACTTGCTCTAGAGCTCCGATACTCTGATTGGTTGTTCCGATTGGATTGGTGAAGCATTCTTTGCGAATGAAGTTTGTTGAAGATGTTGCAAACGTATCTAAGTTGTTTTCAAAGATGGTAAAATGATTGGTGAAGTGTGTTGGGCCATCCGTGTGAGATTATCTTTCCAACGACGAGTGTACTTCAAATTCATCGATGTTTTCATTAAATTTGGCCGACTTGGTGCGTACACGTTACATTATGTTTGTGCATCGATTTGTGAAAGCGTGTGCGTGATCCAAGATGGTGTTTGGGTCCTAAATTAAATATGTAATTGGTCCTTACATTCTTATCCACTATGGGAATGTTGAGTAGCTGACCTTGTTTGAATTTGTAATTGTATAGCCAACCTTATGAATGTCTCTAAAAATGAAGATGGTATATAAGTGAATCAAATTGAAGCGAATTGATCATGCATCCATCATTCGATTCGAGCAAGAGAAGAGTGTGCGAATAAGTGCGAAAAACAAAGTGAAAAAGCGAATGCAACAACAAAACTTAATTGTATTTATATTCTTTTGTTCAAATTGCGAAATGTGTAAAACTCCTAATGGTGGATCTTTGTCTATTTCTTTGTAATTTTTTGTAAACAGTGAACTTCCTTTTTGTGAGCTTTCATATCTGAGCAATGAGCTTGTGTATCCGATTTTGCATTCTTCTATATTGTGAATTAATCCTCACTGTGGTTTTTCCTTCATTGGATTTTCCACGTAAATCTAATCTTTGGTGTTGTGTTTTTGTTTTTTGTTTTTTATGTTTACACTTAATAATAGATTGAAGTTAAAAAAAAATTGTTCAAGTTTATAAGTGGAAAGAATTGATACAACTGATTTGTGCACCTCCCCCACCCCTCTCAATTGTCTTGTGTGCATTTCGACATCCAAATGAAGATCATGTTTTTCACCATTGACCATTAAATCTAGAATGCCTTCAAGTGTAAAATATTTAACGTACCCAATCACATCATTTTTTTTTCATTTTTTAATATATCATTGATACAAGATAAGCATGCATAGACGTTCAAAACAAAATTTCAAGTCAAATTCATATAAATTCCTAATAGTAGCAAATGAACTAGGGCCGTAGAAGAATATAACTAACACTCACACATCAATTTGTCTTTAATGAGAGCTCACGGCTCCATATGCCTAAGTAACCCTCTGAATACTAAAAGAAATCAGGGACTTAGAATGCAAACACAAAAGAAAAGCTCTGCATACCTCAAGTCACACCTGGTGGTCCACCACTCAAGCAATTCCAATGCCCTTCCAATCCTTACATGTCTTAACCAGATGAAATCATAATCGACATAATAATTCCAGTCCATATAAAATAAAATAAGCTAAATTCACTTGAGCTAGTTACTTCAATTATTACACAAAGCCATGCATACACACCCACCAAAATAGAACATCGCAGTTGACAAGTTCCCATCTTAGTGTTGATGTGTGATGAAATCTAATAAAGATATATCTTTACCTCCGTTGAGGTCTAACAAACAGGCTAATACAATCCAAAAGCATATAAATTTAAAGAAAAACATTGCTACCAGCTATAGGGTAAATTTTAGTATCTATACAACTTTTGGTTATACTCGTCTTGCTCAATCTCACTTGCCAATCTTCTAGAGTAGCAGACCGATCTATTTTTGGCCAAACCAAACTTGGGCCATCTTGCTCAATCTCAACTTGCCAAACCTCTAGAGTAGCAGGCTGAATCTATTTAGGTCAAACTATATTCGGGACAACTAAGTACTTACACAAATGCTAATTCTCATATCAACCATTAGTCCCTCCACTTTATAAGATTAACCATTTCAAAACTCTCTTTTAAGTGAGAAAAAGGCTTCACCTCTAAAAAACTATTAGAAACAAATCTAACTATTGACATAACCATTGATTGGAAAGAGGGCTTATCATCATGGATAGGCAAGAGGTAACAATTATTTCAGAATGCACCTTCCTAAATACAATGATCATACCAGATACCAGTTTGACTATTTCAACAAGATGCACCACTTCCAACAATGGTAGACAGTATCCATTCATTGTCTCACCTAAGAATAGTGGATATCATATTACAAAAGTCAGGTAATCGTCATCAACAAAACAGGCCGTCACTATGACGTTTTAATTATACTTCCAAAAATTTCCTTGAACAAGATTGCTATTGATCCTTCAAACACAACTATGAGAGAAGAAAAAATACATCAATGCAGACACTCGATCGTTTTCACAAGCTTCTATTATCTGTATTAAGTGCACCATTTGGTCCAAAAGGAAGTAACGACTCCAGTACCCCTTTTACAAAGCAAAAAGGCTATACTGTTCACAAAAAAAATGCCTTTGTTTCTCTAGATTCTTCTATAAAAAGTCAAAAGCATTTTCAGAATATCCAGTACATTCAAATGCTCCTGAAGGAGAAGAGAAGCCCGTATTTAGACACCTGTTGATCCAAAGCCACCTTGACCCCGGAAAGTAGAATCCAAATCATCAACCTCTAGAACCTCTGGGGTTAGAATCTTCTCAATAATTAACTGAGCAATCCGATCACCAGCATTAATCTGAAAGTCATTATCAGAATGATTGAAGAGAATCACAGCAACTGGCCCACGGTAATCTGCATCAATAACCCCAGCTCCAACATCTATGGAATGCTTCCAAGCCAGCCCAGATCGAGGAGCTGCACAAAACCAAACCCACATCCTTATATAAATTAATTTCACTCTGTTTAACTCAAAATGGGCCCAGGAATCAGTTACTATTTGCCAGATAGACCTGATTCAAAACACCCTAGATTAATTACAATGAAAATAAAGAGAGGGCAAGTAAAGTTAAATGATAAGCTACCAATTCGAGCATATGTTCCTTCTGGTATGGCAATGGACAAGTCAGTTGGCACCATAGCCTTCCCGCGGGCCGGAACAACACATGCAGTAACACTACAGACACAAATACCCAAAATTTCGATCAAATAAATACACAAATTAGAGAAATAATCATGGATTGTAGTTCATGTCTGGTTCAGGGTGAAGGGATTGTCATAACGAGTACCCAGTTACAAACATAAGATAAACAAATATTGGGTATGAGCTGAAGCGATAGTTCAGCTATATAGAAACCCTGGTAAGTGGCATCAATGTTAAAGCTACCCTAAACTTAATTTTGTAATAACACTTTTCTGCCCTATTTCCATCCCCTATGAATGCAATGAAATATTAATGAAGAGATTAAAGAAGAAAATAGCTTTTTCATATTACGATTGATATTAGGATGTGAAGTCTAAATCCTCTTTATTAGCCACTGGCAGCAAGATCAACACGGCTCAAAAATTAGTATTTATTTTCTTCAATAAAAACTCTCTTCGATTAAGCAGCCTGAAAAATCACTCTCAAAAGAAGAAGCCCTCTGTTAGAGGGCTCTTGCCAAAGCCCTGAGCCATTGTCAACAAGTAAACCTAAACAATCAATAATGTGCAAACTATTTACCTTTGTACAACGAATAGACTCCCTCTATGAAAGGTTCTTCCAGTTTAGCACTCGTAACATAAACTTGGAAAGGAAGACATACCTGGAAAGGTCATAACCGGCGGCCAAAGGAGAGCCCTTGGTTGGCACGATAGCATTGCTAGATAGCTTCTTTACGCGCAGAAACGCCTCCGAGCTGCCGTTCAAATGAGCAGAACTTCCATTTTGGTGCTCCTTTTCCACCTTCTGGATTTTGCACAGAGGCTCTGCCATTGTTTCGCCTTACTCGAAGAGAGTTGAACAAAACCTCAACCAATCAATCCTCCTCAATATTTTTCTAACCGTTCCCCACAACTGCCTCACGCGAAGGTTATTGTCAATCGCGTTTTTTACCAGCCTCGGACCCAAGCATTTGTGTTATAAAGGGAGTACTTCGTCAATGGCGGGAAAAGTCCAAATGGTGGCGCCAAAATGGGTTCAGAATTTGGCGCCAAATGTTAGCCACACCCCTAGAAATATCAATATAATATATTAGTTATATCATAAATTAATTATCAATTTTTATAAATAGTCTAGAATGAAATGAAGATTATTTTCAATTGATATTTTAAGGTATTTTGGTCTTTGGTTTTAGTGTTTTCTTTTAGCTTTCTCTATTTGTGTTTCAATGAGCTTAGATAGGAAGGAATCTATATCCCTTCCCTCTTTCAAGGATACTTTTATAGGATTGGGATCTTTGATTTTGGAGAAGGAAATCAATGCAATTCTAGTAGTAGACAAAAAAACGTGATTGATTGGCCTAAATAAATTCAAAGCATTGCATTCCAACTATCTAGAATTCTTTGATCATAAACCTAGATGTTCAAGAATTCAAAAAGAATGTATTAACTTTACATGGAAGGAGCTTGGACAAATCACATGTTACCTTTAGAAGATATTACTTCTAGTCTTACAATTTTAGAAAACAAGTGGGAACTATGAGCTACAAGCTTATGCTAAAGCATACTTCACAACTATATTTGTGAATGAATATAATAGAGATGCGGATTTTGGTGGAGGTCCTAATTTTTATTGGAATGTTGGATTGTTCATGAAGCATTGACACATGGGTTTCAAACCCTTTGAAGAAATGTCCATCATAGCATCAGTTTGGATACACATCTATGCTTTCCTTTAAGAGTTTTAGTCCCTATATATTTGGAGTGATTGTCTAATTTTTGGATTCAATATTTAATATTTTCAAGCCTTTTCATGGAAATGGTCTCTCAATTTATGCCAAAATATGTTTTAAGCTCAATCTAATTATTCCCCTTCCAAAGAGAATCATTGTCAAAGCTAATGACATGGAGTGGATCCAATCTTTGGATTATGAAATTATGTATTTCAAGTGTTGTGGTTGTCAAGAATATGGACATCTTCTTAGAAACATCTTAGGAAGTACCCAAACTTTCACACAAAAATACAATGACAAAACAATCAAGAAGAATGTGAGAAAGATTTAGAGAATTATAGCAAAACACAAGAAGAAGCGCGTATCTAAGAGAAAGAAACCAAACAATGATGGGAAAGAGGAGGAAGAATAGAAAAAAATCACATGAAGAAATGGAAATGATTAAGGAAACACAATTTGAAGAGACTAGCTTAAACGAATTAGTAGAAGATGTTAAAAATTTCTAGAAAGATTGAAGCAATTAAAATAAACAAAATTCAATTTCACTCTATTTAACTCAAAAGGGGTCGTGGAATCATAAACTAGTTGCCAGGCAGACACCAAGTTCAAAACACCCTAGATTTATTTCAATGAAAATAAAGAGAAGGCAAGTTAAGTTAAATGAATAGCTACCTATTTGAGCATATATTCCTTCTAGTATAGCAATGGACAAGTCAGTTGGCACCATAGCCTTCCCGCGGGCCGAAACCACACATGTTGTAACACTACAATCACAAATACCCAAAAAATTGATCAAACAAAGCAACACTACAAGCACAAATACTCAAAAATTTGATCAAACAAATACACCAATTAGAGAAATAATCATGGCTTATAGTTCATGTCAAGTTCAAGGTGGAGGAATTGTCATAACGAGTACCCAGTTACAAACATAAACAAATGTTAAGTACAAGTTGAAGCCATAGTTCAGCTAAATACAAACCCTAGTAAGTGGCTCCAATGTTGAAGCTACCCTAAACTTGATTTTGTAATAACACTTTTCTGACTTATTTCTATCCCATACGAATGCACTAGAATATTAAAGAAAATAATAAAGAAGATAATTTACCTTTTTCACATTACAATCACTATTAGGATGTGTAGTCCAAGTCCTCTTTATCAAACAGTTGAGAAAAGATCAACACAGCTCTAATAATAGTATTTATTTTCTTCAAAAGAAATCCTCTTCAATTAATCAACCTTAAAAACCACTCCCAACAAAAGAAGCCCTCTGCTCATGAGCTCTCACCAAATCCCTAAGCCATTGTCAACAAATAAACCTAGATAATCAATAATGTGAAAACTATTTACCTTTGGACAACGAATAGACTCTCTCTATGATTAAACACATATATCAATCATAATTCATACATATTCACATGCAACACCATCATTTCATAACTGCATTTCCATTTACTTTACCCAAGTTCAAGGTTTGCATAATAAACATAAAAGATGGCATACTATAGGAATAATTGTCTTAGGAATGTCTTATAAGCAACAAAAAGATAACATAAAACTAGTTAATAAATGGGCTCATCACTCCCCCCAACTACCCTTTTGCTTTCCCTCAAGAAAATGAACTATGGGATAGATTATAGTGCAGTGTAATCTCTCTAAGGTCCATGACAATGTTTAATCCCTTGATCTTCTTCAGGTAGAATCCCCTATAACATGAAGGCCTCCTCATTTACATAAGTTCAACTTGCTCGCATTCCTCCATCTTATCCCCTATCCAATGTGGCACTATATAAAGAAGGATAGGTGGTTGGAATGTTAATGGTGTCCATTTAAGTGTAAAGTTAGTAGCAATATCCATATACCTATGCACTCTTTCAAGCATAGCCATGAAGTTATACATTGAATGTGGCTCTTTCCTTTGTAGTTCCAGAGTCAAACTATCCCACCTCTTCTACACATACTTATAACTATGATGAACCAATCCAACTGCCAATGTCTACATTCTATCATAATCATACATCCTCAATCTCATGATCTTTCCTCTTGGTCCTTTGTACACCAAAATTTGTAACCATTCATTTATGACTGCATCAGGGTTGTTAGATTCCTTTCTTATTGGGAGAGCAATAGATTTCTCTCTCTCCTCATATTCCTCCATAATTTCACCCCTAAAATCTTCATTCCTAAAGTAGGATGCTAGTGCTCTAACTTGTAAATCCCCCACAAACATCAAAGGGTTCCATTTTGTCTCCTCGGGCACTACATAGTTATGTAGATAGTACTCGCGAAGCTGGCCTTGTTCATCTAGTGTGGAGACGACAAAAACATTAAGGAAATCATATTTACTGCTCATTGCAACTGACTAGTTACTTATTAGTCTACTAAACTTAAAACTTAAAAACTTTTCTTGTAAAAACAATGCATAAGTTCTTGTTGGGGTTTGCATCTAACAATTTGGGCAACTTTATCTGCTACCTGTTATACTGTGACTGATAACTTGTTCAGCTCAATGTCCTTCCCCTCCAACACTTTGGTATGCTTTGCAATTAGGGTTTCTTTTTATTTTCTCCATTTTTCATTCTATTGTGAAAATTCATTAACAACTTTCCATAACTGGTACCCAAGGGATAAAGTTGTATGATGAGTTGGAGTCTTTATAGGAGGGGGTTTGCTATTCTCTATTGCAAGTTGTGTATCCCCTATTTTAACTATGGAAAGTTGTGCCAATAGGTCCAATTTTGCCTCGTGTCCATATGTCTATAGTTTCTCCTCCATCTCTTGAATCTTCATCTCCCTCTCTTTATCCCTTTGTTCATAAGTTTTCACTTATTCTTCCAACTACTTCATTCTTTCTAATGCTTCCTCCATTTCCTTCCTAACATTCCTTTCCTCTAAAAATATTTCCTCATCCCTTAAAGTTTGATCATCACAACCCCCTATGTATTCAAAACCTTCATTGTCAGGGTTGTCTGAGGTTCTCTTCTCAGTTTAATTATAAGCAACAAAGATATCCTCTGAATCTAAGTCAAAGGTGGATGCATACTATTTTATTTTGGTGGGAGCATGCACCTTCTCAGGAGCATTTTCCTTTATTTTTGAGTTAATGTCAACAATCATAATATTTTCCTCTTCTATCTCCTTACCCCTCAATTCCTCTTTTGATTTCCCTATGCTCCCCCTCATAACACCATTTTGTCTCAACCGGCCTGAACGCCTAGGTGTAGCAAATGTCTCTTTCTATGTATCCTTTTTATTTTTCACCTTTGAAGGTGTAGAAGGGCTACCTCCCTTTTTCTTAGCTTTAGGTGTCTTAAAGGTGGATGAGGTCTTTGTTGTTGTTGGTTGACTAGATGTTGTTGCAAGTGATGATTTATGCACATTATGATCCTCAAGTTCACCTTGGCTGCGGGTAGGTGAAGTAGTAGGTGAAACAAGAGGGGTTCCTCTTATAGGCACAACTGATGGTTCTAGGGTTTTAGGAACTACAAATTGCTCTAGTATACTATTAATGTTCTGAAATTTCACAAATTCTTCCCAAGATACCTGTGGGTATTGAATTCTAAGACTCTTTTTGTTAACATGGCTATTAAACAATGATGGTAAATAGTTGCATCATTATGTTTCCTTTAGTATTCGAAACCCATCCTCTTTAACAAGTTGTAGAGGTAATCTAGCAAGTTAACAAGTCTATTATGACGAAGATGGCTTAATAATTTGAAATGCACATTGTAAATAAGAGATAACCTGCCATCACATGTAAGGTACCTAATGATATATGAGGCACAGGTAGCCCATACCCACGAAAGTGAAAGTCTTTTAGTACCCTAGGATGATGACTCCAATTTTTCCCCTCACTCACAAAACTCTTCTCTTGCAACCACTACATCTGCTCAAATTGGAAATTCAGCTCTAGTCCTTGGAAAACCAGATACTTATGCAATTTCTCCTTTGATGCATCTATTGATAATCCCTTTATAATGGTTTTGTTAGCCTACAATGTGGTTGTAAATCTCCTAGTTATATTATCATCAAATTTTTTCAACTTCAGAAAATTATCTAGCCATCCTACCCTTGTAAAAATGGGCAACACTAATGTATCTTCCAATATTTGTTTATGTTTAGCTGGCTCCCTATGAATAATGTCACCTCCCATGGTGAAGTATTCTACCTCTGATCAAAAACTCTGAAAATTCAACCCAAATTTAATCTCAACAGTCCACCAACCCAAGTTATCTGTTACAGTTGTATGCACCTTTCCTTCAGCAACTTCAATCACTTTTCCCTTTTCTCCTTTGTTCAACTTCTAGAAGATTGAAAGGCTTTGAATTAGCTTAAATTTTGGCAATTGTCAACTAGAATCAATAGTAAAAAGGTTGTTGGTGAAAAATAGGGTATGGAAAAAAGTTTTGTACGTTTTCTATGTTTGGATTTTTGGTGGCGAAACTAAAATTTTGGCTTATGTATTACCCCTTCCCCCAAATTAAATTCTTAAAGTGTCCTCACTTCAAGTTATGAAAAATAGGTGAAGGTGATAATTCCAAAGTATGGAAATAGAAGTAATGAATAGAAAGTATGCAATATTTAATGCAAGTACATATTGAACATAATGAAAATCAATGTTAATTATGGTTGTGTAGTATGTGTACTCGACAGATATTATGAATTGAACTTATGCACATGTGAAACTTATTTGAAGATTATCAACTACATGATGTTGACTTGACATGAGTTAATTGTAATGAATGAATCTATAGAGGGTGGAGTTAATGGCAGGCTAACGCGTTGTTTGAAATGAAGCAAATTGTATGAATGAGGGAAGTTGAAGTGATAGTCTGAATTCTTGAAATTCGAAATATGCATCGTGATATGAAATGAGCATGCTACATGTACCGATATGACAAATTTATTTACTGCATGTGTGATAAAAAAGTGGAGTGAAAGGTGATGATATGCAATTAATGTGGCACCAAATTTTGATTTTTTTATAGATAGTGCTATGGGTTCCTTCGGCAATAGGTCCCTATTGCAGGTTGACAATTCATGTGTAATGTGCTAAGGTCCCTACTGCAACAGGACCTTGACTGAAATGGGATAACATTAATACATTAATCTATAGGTCACTACCATAATATAGAGAATGCAACAAAACAAATGTGTATCATTGTAACTATGTTATGTGTGCATGTGAGGTGTATTAGTAAATTAAATTTGTGTGACCTCAAGGGATGAGCTATGTAGCTCAACCATTGAGTCACTTGAAGAATTTGGTACATCTGTTGTCGAGTCATCATTGTGTGGATCTGTACTTGTATTTGAATCATTGATGATACCATACTACTGAATGAGAGAAAGAATGAAATCATCTTTCTATTCTGGTTTTTTATAAAGTTTCAAGTTGTGGCCATTAACCAACAATGAGAACCTTACTGCATCTATGGTCTCCAACTTGACTATCCCATTAGGGAAAACTTGGTGTATCTCATAGGGTCCCAACTATCTAGATTGGAGTTTTCCCTTAAATATTTATATCTTGAATCATACAATAAGGCCAGTCTCCTATATTTAATTCCTTTGTCTTTATATATTGGTCATGCCATTTTGTCCTCTATTTATGTACTATCTTCGTATGATGCATTGCTTCCATCATGATTTCATCCAACCCATTTAAGTTATGAAATCTCTCCTTTTGTGTTGTTGTGAGGTCCATACCTAATTCCTTTGTTGTTTCGAGTGTTTTATACTCAAACTATATTGGGAGAATTATTGTTTTGACATATACTAGTTCATAGGGGGTGAAACCAATAGTTGTTTCCATGTAATTCTATATGCCCATACTGCTTCTGGTAATCTAGCAACCCAATCTTTTCTATGTAACTGCATTGTCTTGGTCAGAATACTCTCAATTTTCCTATTTGTAACCTCCACCTAGCCATTGGCTTGAGGGTGATAAGGTGTTGAATTTTTGTGCCTTATTTCATATTCTTCAACTAATTTTTTAATGAGCTTTGAAGTAAATTATGGACCTTGATCTATTACTATTTCCCTCTATACTCCATACTAAGTAAAAATCTCTTCACACAAGAATTTAGCAACATTGCCATCTCTGGAAAACTGTAATGCCTTCACTTCCACCCACTTGGTCAGATAATCAATGCAAACTAAAATGTACTCCTTGTTGTTAGATGTAGGTGAAATTGGACCAATGAAATCTAGACCCCATTTTTTAAAGGGTGTTACTGTCAATTATGGATGCAAAGGCATTTCACCAATCTTGATTGGCTTACCCATCCTTTGGAATTTTTCACAGCTTCTTGTGTACTTGATAGAATCCTTGTGTAAAGTTGGCCAGTAGTAACCTGTTGTGAGGATTTTCAATGTTGTTTGTTTGGTTGCAAAGTGACCCCCACAGGGTTAATCATGGGAAGCTTTCATTATATCAAAGACTTCATCTTCTCTTATACACCTTCTCATGATGTTGTCTGGGCCTATGTAGAATGCATAACCAGATACCCAAGAATATGGAAAATATTTGTGCACTAGTTGTCTCTTTTCCCTTGGAGAAAAGTGAGTCAGTATCTACCCTGTCACTAAATAATTTGCAATGTCAACATACCAGGGTGTATGTACATTAAGAGAAAACAAATGATCTTCTAGAAATGAGTCATCTACTACCCCTTCTATTGATTGTGTTGGTAACCTTGACAAAAAATATACTACTACATTAGCCTTCCCATGTTTTTCTACTATTGTGATATCAAATTCCTGTAGAATGAGTAGCCATCTAACTAGCCTACCCCTACCACAGGTTTTTTCATCAAGTATCTTATAGTTGTATGATATGTGTGGACAAAAACTGCATATCTAGTAGTGTAATGCTTGAATTTGTTGATGGCATATACTACTGCTACCATTTCCTTCTCTATAATAGTGTAATTTAGCTTTTCTACCTATAATTTCTTGTTAATGTAGTATATAGCATATTCTTTATTACCTTCTTTCTGACCCAAAACTGCTTCAATAGAAAAATCTGAAGCATCAACGTGTATATGGAAGGGTAATGTCCAATTTGCCCCCCTCAAAACAAGTGATATGGTTAAGGTTGCCTCAAAAAAATATTGGCACTCTAACGTCCAGTCAAATTCTATATCTTTAGTCAACATAACAAACAATGGTGTTGTAATCTTACTGAAGTCCTTAATGAATCTCCTATAATAGCCTGCATGGCCTAGGAAGCTTCTAACATCTCTCTGCCTTTGCGAAACAGGTAATGTAGAAATGATCTTTATCTTATGTGGGTCAACTTGAATCCCTTCATTGGATATGAAATGCCCTAGAACAATTTCCTAAGTCATCACTATAAAGCACTTTTCATTGCTTAGGGACAAGTTGTGTTCTTTACATCTTTTCAAAACCTTTTCCAAATTGGTAAGGAATTCTTCATAAGATTCCCCATATGTGGTGAAGTCATCCATATATATTTCCGTAGAGTCATGAGCATAATCAAAAAAGATGCTAAGTATTTCCCTTTGAAAAGTAGTTGGAGCATTGCATAGCCCAAAGGGTGGGACATAATAGGCATAAGTACCCCAAGGGAATGTGAATGTTGTTTTTTCTTGATCCTTTGGAACAATCTTTATCTGATTGTAGCCACTAAAACCATCTAGGAATGAAAAGTAATTCTTCCCTACTAAAGAGTCAAGCACTTGATCAATGAAGGGTAATGGGAAGTGGTCTTTCCTAGTGTCTATATTCAGCTCCCTATAATCTACACATACCCTCCATTTTCCACCCTTTTTAGGGATAATAACCAAGGGTGATACCCATTCACTATTATATATAGGATAAATGAAGCCTACATCAAGTAGTTTTTGGGGTTCATCTTTAACTATTTCTCTCAAAGCAGGGTTCATTCATCATTGAGGCTATCTACTAGGTCTAAAACCATCTATTTATATCCTATGTGTTGGCTAATAGATTAGGCACCTTGAGATAACGTTGAATTATTTTCCAGGAAAGGAACCTCTATTCCAATAGCTCTGGATAATAGCCTTCTTTGGGAAGGTGGTTATCCTTTGAATTGAAAGGTACAACTCCCTTGTAGGATATTCAATGAATTTAACTAAAACTAAATAAACATATGTATGATTTTAACCAAAAAGTAGGAAAGGCAAAACCTGATATAAGAAAGATTTCCAATATCAAATAAAAAGGAAAGTTGATAAAGATACTAGCACAAAAACCAGTTTGTATAAGATTAATGATAACTAAAATATAAGCCCAATATTATTTAAAAAGTGAAATCTATTACAAAGATAAATGCATACACTCACAGGTAGGAATAAGCATAAACATCAGGATATACTCAAACACACAAATTTAAGAATATCAAGTATCCCCATAAACTAGATGCAAACAGACAACTAGTGATTTCAATTCACAGAAGTAGCGGAATTGAATTCAAAAGTAATAGAATATCAAGTCTTTTCAAAATGATGTCTAGAGAGTATTCATTCCAAAAATAAACATATATATAGGTGGATGAGTAACCGCTTCTTTCTTGCCCATAACTGACTAAAATTACAGTTTTTCAAGAAATAAAAGCAACCGAAAAGTTAAGATGGTGGTGCTTCACTTCCAGATCCCGTGGATGCAACAAGTCTTTTTTCATAGGGCTTGGAAAGCCTTTACGACAGGTGGTAGCTCCTTATTTTGCGGGATAGTTACATTCCTCATCTGTAACCTCCATGCCAGTTGGCTATCTTGAACAAATTCAATCCTTTTATCATAATTTTTAATGAGTCCAGTCGCTTGGGACAAAATGAGGTCCAATTCATAAAATCTTCTCAAATGCTCGATGCCAAAAGATTGGGAATTGAAGATCCTGTTAGGATTTAGCTAGATCAAAGCAATAAACATTAACAATTACATGTAGATTAAATAACCTAAAAATAACAATGAAGAATAACACAAAAGTTTAACGTCGTGGTTCACCCAATATGGGCTACATCCATAAAAACTTAGCCATCCTATGATTATATTATCTAGTGCAAAACATATTACAATCTCATGAAACACACCCCACAACTTACATCCCAACCGCTTATAACAAGTTTTTTGGAAGCTTCTAGAATTAGGGTTTTACAAAGTCATTTTTCATTTGTTGGTTAACAAAAAATTAACTACCGGCCCCTTGATGGGCAAAATAGGGAAAAAAAAATTCAAGGGTTGCACCCTCGAACCCCCGCTATATTTTGGAAATCATTCCCCAATACTTTAACATTATGAGTGTATAGTATTTGCATGATCAATTGCCACATACCAACAAATCCCATTGACTATATTCTGGAAATGGTTCTCCAAGACTTTAAAATTCTCATCATTTACATCTCCTCCCCTATTAGGTTGCAATCCAAGGGTGAAAATATTCTTATGAACTTCCTCCAAGACCGCATTGCATTCAATGAGGATTTCCTGGAGTTTTTGTAAGCCTTGTCTTGTGACTTACAACTTCCATTTTACACTCTTATTCCAAATTATGCAATAGGCATCGACAACATTGGGTATGGTTTTCTCTGCGACTACCCTCTCCATTCCAAATCTTATCATTGATTTAATTTCATTTTCATATTGACTCCATATCCTTTCCTCTTTCCCAGCAGCGATGGTCTCCTCCTTAATTTTAGACCTTGAAGTATTTGCTCTTTGGGAACATCTAAGAGATTCAAAAATAACTTGATTACCTTTCCTTATTAAACCACCACTCCACTCCTTGATAACTTTGTCGGAGGTTTTACAACTTTTCATCTTACTCACAAGATATTTTCCTATTATTTCCATGGGGTCAGAGGATGATTGGGCTTGAGAAATTGGTTAAGGAGGAAGATCGAAGACTGATTTCAGACATTCGGTCAAAACTTGGACTTGTTTCTTTAACTCATCTTTATCTTTCTTAGACCTCTCAACTATTCTTGATAAAAACACCTGAAATTTGTGTACAATGACCAAAAGATCAGTATGGGCTGACTACACTTGATCCATGAGGATACGAAGCATATTTGAGCCACTAAACATCAATCCTAATAAGATCAATCAATAAAGACTAAACTAAGCATCCATTAAAACTAACATATTAAACTACGAAAGATTTTAAAACACCTATTCTAATCCATTGAAACTTACCCTATTGGGGGAGTGGTGTCACATTGATGTGGAATGGTGACCCTTTCCCAATCCCTTGGATAATGAGTTTGTTTCAATAATTTTTTTTGAAGAAAACTGATGAAACTGATGAGAGATGTATGTGAAACATTATTCAAATGGTAAACTAACATGATGCAGGCTATTTTAACATGATGTATACTAAGATGATTGATATGGGTGAGTGCAAAGCTAATCTAAATGGATTTTAAGCTAAAAAGATTCAAACCCTAATTACCAAATAAGCTAAATGGATGCATCTATGTTAACATGGAAGCTAAGTTAATATGCAAGTAAAATTAAGCTAAAATGAGGTTAAATGTGGGAGCAAGTGCAAGTGATTTTAACAACATAAGTTTTTTGTTAAAATACGGATCCATTTATCTCCAAATAGTGACCTATTTATATGAGGACAAATGAGAAATGGAGGGTTGATATTAAAAAGGTTAATCAATGGTAAAGGATGGAGGAAAGAGTGAAACATGGATCATGGATTCCCATCAATATATGAGAATAAATGATCACATGGATCAAGAAAATAATCAAGGGCTCATATTCTTTCAAACAAACACACTTTTAACCTGCACAAGAAGTCTTGTAAGTTAACTTGCACATGAAGTTTTATAAGTTTGTTAAAAGGAAGAATATTCCTTTTTTTTCAAATGAGGAGAGAATATTCTTTGGAATATTCTCATGGGTGAGAGAAATATATATTTAGCAAATTAAAACAAAGTTTTAATGTGCAAAAAGGGAAGGAATATTATGTGGGAATATTCTCTTTTGGAGGAATGTGCAAAGGAGGAATATTCCCTTGCAAGTGGGAAGATTAGATTAATTAGTAATTTGATAATTAAATAAAGGTTCAATTATGCAAATTAGGAGAATTAGGATATTCATTAAATAATTTATTTATTTAATGAAAAAGGGGAATTATATGGTATTCATTAAATACACGATTTAATGAAAAGGGGGAAAGTGTTATGATATTTAATTAAATAAAATAGGGTTGTTTAATTAAATAAGAGGACTTTAGGGGATCAAATTAAATAGTTTAATTTATTTAATATAATAGGATGAAATGTTAAAATGTTAGCATGAAAGGGGATGAATTAACCTAATTAGGTCAATTAGATTAACAGATGAAAAATGATGCGATTAATTAAATAGCTAGGCTAATTTAATCAATGAAGCGAAAAGAGGATGGGTTTCATGAAGAAATGATGTTAGTTAGCCATAATTTAATCAATGAAGTGAAAAAAGGATGGGTTTTAGGACGAAATGATGTTAGTTAGCCAATGTGATCCATCGAGACATTTTTAGGTGTATACATGTACATCTCCATCCCTTGGAGGGGGTCCCAAATTAATCCTATCAATATCAAAGTCACTTGCAGTCGCTTGAGTAACTTCTTTATGTGTAGTGGGACGTGCAACTTCCAAGCATAGGCTCCTTGATTCAACATCATCTATTAGTTGGGTAGTAGTCTTAAATTTCTTAGGCTTTAGGGTCCTTTGAAGCAATTAGCCCACTATATCTTGCCTCAGAAGATCTAGCTACATTGCCTTCATTTTATTCGATAGAGTATCTTCTAGCCAAACATGGGTAACATGAACATTGGTCACCTTAGAGTTGGAGGAGTCAAATAGTGTTCTTTATGTGGGAGGAGTGTCGACTTGCATGTCTTGTGATGAAAGTGGATTAGGCCTTTGTTTAGGTGGCTCACTTTCTTTTCTAAGAGGTGATGACCGGTGAGATGAGGAGGAAGAACTAATATCAATGTTACTCAAGTCACCTCCTTCTCCTTCGTCTCCTTTATCTTTTTCCAAATGGGATAAATCAAGGAGATCTTTTGAAACACATTCCTATCAGGAGGTTCTTCATCACTGTCACCTTGGGATCTTGATGGAAATGGAAGTGAAGTGGTTCCATAGGTTCCTACAACCATCGAAGGCTAAGTACTTCCTCCCATAGGTTGAGTATTTTGTGATTTGGTTCGGGGGTGAGATTGCTCTATTTTCTTCTTAGTGACCCACTTTTGAGTCCTTTCCAAAACATATGTGGTTCTTTATTCAATTGTCTATTTTTCCTTTTTGCTCTAATCCATAGCAAGGATGGGTCGATTTTCCATCAATTCAGTAAAAATTGGGTCTACTGGGTCAGATTCATCATCCTCAATTCCTTGGACATACCAACCCAAACCATATACGACTATTTCTCTCAAAGACAATCTCATCCAATTCCTTCTCCTCACCTTAAATTCGTCAAAGCAATTAGCCTAATAATCCTCCAACATTGGCAGATGGAAGAAACCAGGTCCTAATTTAAAATTATCTTTCACATAATCTTTTAGATCAAAAGGAAAACGTTCATTGTAGGTTTGAAAATAATACCTGGATATTTCCTTCTCTATGTTTAGAGTGTCAAACATGGATTCACAAGTGAAGGGGACAAAACCAACTAGAAACTATATTGTCACTCTTCTTCGCTCTTGGCATATTTTGTTGACATCAACCAACTATCTGCAGACCTCGATCATTACAAGTTTGTCTTTCGGGTGCCTTGGGAGTTTGATATGAAAACTGGTAAAACCACCAACTCTTATATATGAGAATCATTTAAATTGGATAAAATGGTTGCCGTAGAAATTAGCACACTATATGGATTCTAGAGAAAGCCACATCTCAGTTTTTCCTTGTAATTCCCTGGCTACTCTCATGGTGAAAGCATCAAATATCCTCTTGTGATGAAGGAAACTCTCGTTCAACTGTATCTTATCAAGGTACTCAAAAATTGGTACCTAGTCACGAGGAAGGTCCCTCAGTCTCAAACCCAACCATGGTTTGGTATTTGCAATGGCATAAATTAAATAAGAAAACATATAGAATGTATTATTGGCAGTGAAGAAAACAAGAAAACTATGTATCTTGTCACCGATGAGTGTCACCCAGTCCAAAAATTGGCTTCCATCGAGCACTATCTGGATGAAAAAGTACATCCGTTCCTGGAAAACATAAGCATCTTCATTTCCCTAGACTCTATGCAACAACATAACTATGTTGGATATCTCATCAAGAAAACAGTTCTTGTGCAAGTTTCAGTGCAATTGAGATTTACCCCACATGGGTTTCACTAGCCAATTCTTCACCATTATATTCCTGTAATACCCCTTTTTGAGTGAGAACTCAATCTGAGCGTTGGTAAAATCTAGGTCAAGTAGGGTTCTTTTTTTTCAGAATATTCAAGCATGAGGCAAAGGTGGTCCTTTGAATTTTTTCCACCAACCTATTGTCTTCAGTTCTGATTTCTCGAGTATGAGAATCATAATGTCTTATGCATTCAAGAATTAACTCGGGGCATTGGATGACCACAAGGAATGCAACTGCTTCCACTAGTCCGCTGTTGACTACTTGCTATGTGATAGTTGATAGGTTGGGTGTAATGAATTTTCCCCTAAACTCATTCATATTTCCCTGCCCAAGCTTAGTGTCCCCTATTTTTGGCATGTTGCAGGTTAGCCCTGAGATATACTCATAACCCTGACACTTAATTCTTGCCATGACTGAAATGCTAGGGTTCAAATGTGATTTCACTAAATAGATTACAATGCAGAAAGAATTAATCTTGGAGACTACAAATTGAAAGAAATAAGTAAAATATAAATACCTTAGAATAACTGAATTCAAAAAACAAAGAACTGCATCAGTGTGCTCTCCCTTGTCACATCTCCTGAGTGTTAATGTCACAGTTGAAGAATGTTTGTTTCTTTCATGAATTTACTTTTAATTCCCCGTGGGAAATGTGCAAGTAGATAGTCATTAAATAAAATCCTCCTGTCATGTAGGCACATGTCTACTTTCACATCACTACTTCCTTCCAACTACTTTCCAGTTTTTTTAAAAGTAATGAGTAAGGGACAAAGAAATGGGTAGTAAATATAACTTTGTAGCTCACCACCCAGGTTCATCCTTCCTTGTAAAACACTTCTCACCTTTCATTAAGAATTGATGAGTTAGTCATTTTTCCTCGGGATAGTAAATTGGGAAGTTCAATGAACTTAACAAATCATTGCCTGCACTGCCTTGACTCAAATAATAGACAAAAGCAAGGGTTATAAAAGTTCACATAACTAAAAAACATATCACCAACGTATAAAAGACTATCAGGACAAGTTTCATGGTGGGTGAAGGGGAAATTAAGTAACCTTGTAAAACACCACTTGAGTTATACTAATCACTTAAAACACTATCAACTCATGACAACCAAAATTGGGAATGATGTTTCAGGGATGACCAAAAATACAATAACAACTGGCTCTGACTGGGGACGAAAATTGATAAGGATGAAGCAAGGAACCCAAAAACAAAACTTACACGATCAATTGTTTATCCAATGGGCAACAAAGTCAAAATATTATTCGGACCAAAACTCCCAGACACAAAAGAAGACACAACCAAAATTGAAGCAAAAACCCTAAACTAACTATTTACAGGAGAAACCTCGAAGGGAAATCAAATCTGGTAGAGCTTGAGATCCTACCCATTGTAGGGAATAGGCAGAGGAGTATCATCAAAATAAGCCAGACAAAAGGTATTGGGTCCGCACTCATGAGTGATCTTGAATGGACTAGTTCAGAGAGCATCAATTTTTTTGTGAGCACCCTTTGGCTCTTTGTGTTTATCCCACAATAGTACTAAGTCACCGATCATAAATTTCCTCGACCTTTCCTTATAAAAAATCTTCTTGACCCTGGCCTGGTGCATAGTTATCCTATCCACAATTTCATCACATTTCTCTTCAACCTTGGCCAAGTATAATACCCTCTTTTCCAAGGCATCACGAAACTCCTGAACCTCAATTGCAGTCTGCAACTTACAAGTGAATAGTTTCAGGGGAAGAGGCAATACACTTCCCACTCCATATATTAACTCAAAATTTATCATTCCAATTGCTTTCTTTGGAGTCATTCTATCTACCCATAGAGTCTAGAGATTTTTGTGCCAATCTTTCTCATTCTCATTCACCAACTTCTTAATGATACCAAATTTTTATTGCTAGACTCGGCCTGACCATTTCCCTAGGGATAATAATTAGCCAAATATGATAAAGAGACTCTGTAACAGAAAAGTGATATTTCACTGTAGGAAAAACTCACTGTATTATCAGTGACTAGCTTGTAGGGAACTCCAAATCCGACTAAGATGTTCTCCTTGACAAAGTCACAAACCACCTTCGAAGTGGTTCTCTTCACGGGAATCACCTCCACCCATTTGGTAAAATAGTCTGTTGTTTTGAGAATGTGGGTGTGACCTTCGCTCGATTGAGGACTAATAGGCCCTATGAAATCAAGGCCCCATTGTTGGAAGGGTTGATCAATTACAATAGGCCTAAGCAGGAGTGTCGCCAACTGGGGTCTACCTGCGAACAATTTACATTTTTCACATCTTGCTACCCAGTAGTAAGCATCTTTGAACATACCTGGCCAATAATAACCATGCCTTAGGATTTTAAAAGTAGTCACAATTGAGGAGAAATTTCCTCCACATGCCTCATTATGAAAAATCTCCAACAACCTCTCTTGCTGACCTTTGTCCACACATTTCAGGAATGCACCATCCAACCCTCTTTTATATAAGGTGTCTTCCCAGATGACATACTTAGCTACCTTCATCTTCAAACTTCTCCTTTGCTTCCCCAAAATATGCTTTGGGAACTCTCTGTAAGTGAGGAAATAGGCAATGTTTGAGAACCATTCATCCTAGAGGTAGATAGTCATAACTAGAGGAACATCTTTCTCATCTTCTTATTCATTATGATCTTCTGCCATCAATTTACAGAGTCCTCTACCTCAAACTAGCTTCATAGGCTTAAGGTCCAAATCAGACTCCTATACCTTAGCGATCCACCGTCCTCTTTTATTATAGTTGATATCCTACCATGTGAGAATGCTTTTGATAGCAAGGTCTGGTACGTATACAATCAAATTTGAGTGCAATATATAGAAACAAAATTGCTTGAAAAATTTCACCACTACAAAAGCATTCTTTTCTATTTGAGAGTAATTAAGCTTGTGCTTCTTCATCGATATACTCATGAAGGCTATGGGTGCTTGTACATTATTCTCATCGGCTTGGAGTAGGATAGCAAATACAATGTGCTCTAAGGCATAATAGTAAATGATAGAATCCTTTTTAAAATCAAGGCGGACTAGAACAAGAGCTTGAGCAATAACTTCTTTGATGTCATTAAAGGCTTGCTTTCCAGCTTCATTCCACCTGAAAACTTGTTTTTCTTTCATCATCTCCACTATATTTTTTAGTAATCTCAGAGATATTCGGAATAAACTTCCTTAAGAAATGAACTTGACCAAAGAACAATTTCACACTCGTCTTGCTAGAAGGAAGACTTAGTTGAAGGATAGCCTTAACTCGCTCTAGGTCTATTCTAATCCCTTCTTTGGACACTATGTGACCTAGCAACTTACCCTCAGTAACTTTGAATACTAACTTTTTATGGTTAAGGGAGATACCGTGCTCTTTACACATTTGCAATACTTGCTCCAAGTCCCTTAGATGGTTCACCCTTTTCTTAGAGAACACTGTCAAGTCATCAAGGTAGATGACTATGATCTTATTCCTGAGATCTCCAAAGGAAAAATTCCATGGCCCTCTAAAATGTTGCTCCAACATTGATAAGTTTGAAAGGAATCCTATAATAGGTGAAGGTTCCCCAAGGCATGGTGAATGATGTTTTATGTTGATCTTCTCTAACTACACTAATATGATTATAGCCGAAGAAACCATCCAACATGGACATCATCTCTGAGCCAGCAACTGTCTAAAGGATATGATCCATATTCGGAAGTGGATAATTGTCTTTCAGAGATGCCTGGTTCAGGTTCCTAAAATCCACACATATTCTTATTTCAACATTCTTCTTATAGACTAGAACAATGTTTGCTACCAAGTAGAGTGATGAATTGGGTAAATTATTCTGGCCTTCAACATCTTATCAATTTCCCTAAAAATCACATTAGTTACCTTAGGGTTGTAATTCCTTTGTTTTTTCCTAAAGGCAACGATTCCTCCTTTCAATGGAATGTGAAGCTAGAATTTTCTACCCATAAATTTCTTAAGATCATCATAGCACCAGGCAAAAACTTCCTTGTACTTGATGAGTAAGGAAATCAATTTTCCCTTTCTTCTAGAGAACAACACTTTCCAATATAAACCAACTTAGGGGATTTAGGATCACCAATGTTTACTACTTCAAACTCTCCCGATGTTAATAGATTCACTCATTTTTCATTTAATAGACTCATCATGATGATCGAATAAGTCCTACAAAGAGGCCAACCCCTTAGGAATTCTATTGCCTTTCAGTTGAATGACTCCATCCTTCAGATCACTGGTATCATGAGTGTAGAACTCTTTACACTCAATGGAACTCCCTTTAAAGAAATTTTTGACAAAGATTTCAACGTCCTCAAGAAAATCCTAAATCTGCTTGTCATTCTCGAATACTTGCCAATGGTTATGTTATCGAGAATGTTGGGTCGATAAATTAACTTAATCCTATAGGATTTGTTCTTGAAATCAAGATGGGGGAGTAATAAGGAGGTGGAAACTGCTAGCAAATAAGCCCTAGAGTTGAGTTCTCTAGGAACAACATTTATTGAAAATGAATCAAAAATCTCAATAGAATCCCATACCTAGTTCCTATAATGTCTTAACCTTTCATTTTTCACAATAAAAATATTCTGCACCTATTTGACAATCAACTTTGCATCTCCTAAAACTCTGAGTATCTTAATTCCCATACTTCTTGCTTTAGTCAACCCTAATAAGAGAGCTTCACATTTTTTAGTATTATTGGTGTTTCCAAACTCCAATTTATAGGAAAAAGGAAATTGTTCACTTGAAGGGGAAATAAGTACCACACCTGCTCATGATCTAGAGTTAGAGAAACTCCCATGAAATTCCATCATCCAAATTTTTGAATTTGAATTCGAACCAATCATACTAGCTTCTTTATCCTCGGCTAAAAAAAGAATATAGTTCCCAAACTTTGCTTCCTTGAACAAAATATGCACCTTAGGATCTTCTGATTTTAGCACTATTATCTTATCCTTAGGCTTTGGCTCTAAGCGCACCTTCTTACCCCTGATAGATATGGTAGCATAGGACCAATCCAATTGGATTTCACCTCCTAGTTCTTTACAAAAAAAATTGCTTAAGAGCATACCATAGCTAGCAGGTATATCAGCCACCAGGATTGTGAGCTTGAGACGTTTGTTCAGATGAGTTGCAAGTGCAACTTGTGCATCTTTAATTTTCCCAATCAAAGGAACTTGCTTGGACTCCATAAAGTAGCATTTACCAAATTTCTTAGTTAAGTTTAGTCCCAGGGCACAGGTAGTCTATGTAGGCATAACATCATTAGAAGTTCCTGAGTCAATAATGTAATTATTCAACCTAAAACCATTCACGAATAAGGATACATAGAAGGGATTGGGCTTATATTCAAAGGTGTACGATGAATATTTTTTGTTGTTGGATGCCACATTAGGGGTCGAGTTTTGAGAACTAATCATTTTCTCATCCAAGCCTGTATGGGACTCATATTGTCTTGGTCTAACATACTCAATTAATGTGTCTAAATCCTTAGGATTCATACACAAATATTCTACTTGTGAAATTTGCACCTTATAATTTTTGTAAAATTCAACAATATCAAAGGCTCCAGTAGACTTTTCAATAGATAACAGATTTTAAAATTTAGAAGAATCTCCTATAGCTACGTGTGACACATTTGAAGATTTAGAAGAATCTTCTATAGCTACGTGTGACACATTTTCACTTTTTGAAATGGCATTAGCTATAGTAACACTTTTGGAGAGTTTTGAGTATGTTTTTTATTAGTATTTTACTGATCTCTTGTGATAGTGGTATAGGTGGGCTCATCCAGAGTGATGTAGACATCTTTGCCTCTCATCATCAGGTTCAAATTCGAGGTACCCATTTGTAGAGTCGCCATACTGATTGGAAGAATTACCTTATTCAGTAACATCTTCAATGACTTCCTTCATAATAGTCATTTGCACGAATCTGTTCATCTTGGGACACTCTAATCCATCATGGTCAGAAGTAAGATGGAATGCACACATATTCTTCTTGTTATCTCCAGGAGGAGCTTCTATTTCCAACCTTTGCTGAGCTAGAGGTAGGGGAAGAGCCTTATTTCTTGGTTGATAGTTTTCCCTTCTTGAGATGTCTTGATAGGGTTTATTTCCTTTAGGTAACTACCTTTTCAGATTGATAATATCATTTGACAGTCTCAGTATCATGGGATTTGATGAAGTAGCTAGTTGTGACTTGTTTGTATGCATCTCTCTTTTCTACTTCTCGACTACGATGAAATCAACTTCTAATTCAATGATGAGTATTTGCATGGCTTCTAAAGTATTCGCCGGTTGTCTCTTTAGGAGTAAGCCAATGTCTAGGTGTTGTGTATTGATGAAGAAAAATTTCTACATCTCTTTAGACAGTCTCTTAGTGACATCAATCTGAGATACTAGCCTATTAAATTTAGCAACAAACTCTCTCATGAGTTCGCTTGCCTCTTTCTTCATTTACGTAACTTGAACTATCAAAGTAAGATCATCATCAACACTTTCAAACCTAGCTTCAAACTTACTTCTCATAGTGGTCCAATTTTTTATCTAGCCACGTGGAAATTGGTAGAACCACTGTGCTACAAAATCCACCAAATATTTTGCAAAATTCCTAACTGTCACATCTTCTTCTTGGACCCAAAGCACATTGTAAGCTGCAAATAAGGCATCAATATATTCTTCAAGCGAAATATTTCCATCACCCCTGAACTTGGGTAATTTTTTTTGAGAGCCTTTCAATAGATCATGTAGATTATTTCCAAGTCTCAAAGGACCAATAGTAGATGGTTAGTTAAGCATATTATGAGGAGATTCACAACTATTGGGAGAACAGTTTCATGTAATACTAAGGCTTGGGAAGTGGAATAGTCTGGGAATGCCCTAGTTGGAGAAGCAGGTCTACTTCTTGCTCCAACCCTCCTTTGACAAGGGATAATGTAAGAAAAAATTACTCCGTTGTAAAGATTCAAAAATTGAATCCAAAATACCCCTACTTCTTTCTCCTCTGGCAAACCTTCAGGAATCCAAGATGGGCTTAAAATATTCGATATGTATAGCCTGGATAAGGAAACTCAAATATTATCTTAACTAGTTTGGTTCCCCAACAGAGTCACCAAAAATATGTTGGCTAACAGATTGGGCACCTTGAGATAATATTGAAATAATTTTCCAGGAAAGGTGTCTTTGTTCCAATAGCTCTGGATAGTAGCCTTCTTTGGGAAGGTGGTTATCCTTTGAATTGAAAGGTACAATTCCCTTGTATGATATTTAATGAATTTAACTAAAACTAAATAAACATATGTATGCTTTTAACCAAACAGCAGGAAAGGAAAAACCTAATATAAGAAAGATTTCCAATATCAAATGCAAAGGAAAGTTGATAAAGATACTCTCACAAAGACCAGTTTGTATAAGATGTAATGATAATTGAAATATAAAACCAATATTATCTAAGAAAGTGAAATCTATTACGAAGATAGATGAATACACTCACACACAGGAATAAGCATAAAATCAAGATATACTTAAACACATTTATTTAATAATATCAAGTATCCCCATAAACAAGATGCACACAGACAACTAGTGATTTCAATTCACACAAGCAGCAAAATTGTATTCAAAAGTAATATAATATGAGGTCTTTTCAAAATGATTTCTAGATAGTATTCATTCCAAAAATAAACATATATATAATCAGATGAGTATTCACTTATTTATTTCCCATAACTAACTAAAATTATAAATTTTTTCAAGAAAAAAAAGCAATTGAAAAGTTAAGACGATGGCGCTTCACTTCTAGATCCCGTGGATGCAACAAGTCTTTTTTGTAGGGCTTGGAAAGCCTTTGCAATAGGTGGAAACTCCTTATGTTATGGTATAGTTACGTTCCCCATCTATAACCTCCATGCCAGCTGGTTGTCTCAAACAACTTCAATCCTCTGATCATAAGTTTTTTATGGTTCCAGTCGCTGGGGGCAGAATAAGGTCCAATTCTCCGAATCTTCTCAAATGCTCAACATTAAAATATTTGGAGTTGAAGATTCCATCAACTATCTTCTGGAAATCATTCCCAAATACTTTAACGTTCTCATCATTTACATCTCCTTCCTTGTTAGGTTGCAATCCAAGGGTGACAATATTCTTATGAACTTCCTCCAAGATCACATTGCATTTAGTGAAGATTTATTGGAGTTTTTGTAAGCCTTGTCTTGTGACTTGCAACTTCCATTCTACACTCTTATTCCAGATTATGCAACATGAATCAACAACATTGGGTATGATTTACTCTATGGCTAGCCTGTCGATTCCAAATCTTACCATTGCTTTGATTTCATTTGCACACTAACTCCATATCCTTTCCTCTTTCTCAACAACGATGATCTCCTCTTCAATTTTAGACTTTGAAGTATTTGCTCTTTGGGAACATTTAAGAGATTTAGAAATAACTTGATTACCTTTCCTTATTAAACCACCAATCCACTCCTCGATATCTTTTTTTGAAGGTTTTACAACTTTTAGTCTTACTCACAATTTGTTTTCCTATTATTGCCATGGGGTCAAAGGATGATTCGACTTGATAAATTGGTTGAGGAGGAAGATCGAAGATTGATTTCAGCTATTTGGTCAAAAATTGGACTTGTTTCTTTAACTCATCCTTACTATCTTTATCTTTCTTATACCTCTCAACCATTCTTGTTGTAGACACCTAAAAGTTGTGTACATCTCCATCCCCTGTAGGGGGTCCCTGATTAATCCTATCAATATCAAACTCACTTGCAGTCACTTGAGTAACTTCTTTCTGTGTAGTGGGATGTGCAAATTCCAGGCATAGGCTCCCTGATTCAACATCATCTATTAGTCGGGCGATAGTCTTCAATTTCTTAGGCTTTGGGGTCCTAATTTGAAGCAATTGGCCCACCATATCTTGCCTCAGAAGATCTAGTTGCATTGTCTTCCCTTTCTTTGATAGAGTGTATTCTATCCAAATAGGGGTAAGAAGAACATTGGTCACCTTGGAGTTGGAGTCAAATAGTGTTCTTTTTGTGGGAGGAGTGTTGGATTGCATGTCCTGTGATGAAAGTGGAGTAGGTCTCTATTTAGGTGGAAAACTTTCCTTTCTAAGAGTCAATGATCGATGAGATGAGGAAGAACTAATATCAATATTACTCAAGTCACCTCCTCCTTTGTCTCCTTTATCTTTTCCCAAATGGGGTAAATCAAGGAGATCTTCTCCACAAGTGTGTTGAAACACATTCCTATCAGGAGGTTCTTCATCACTGTCACCGTGGGCTCTTGATGGTAATGGAAGTGAAGTGGTTCCAAAGTTTCCTACAACCACTGAAGGTTGAGTACTACCTCCCATAGGTTGAGTATTCTGTGATCTGGTTTGGGTGCAATATTTCTCTATTTTCTTCTTAGTGACCCACTTTTGAGTCCTTTCCAAAACATTTTTGATTCTTGCTTTAATTGTCTATTTTTCCTTATTGGTCCAATCCATAACAGGGATGGGCCGGTTTGCTATCAATTTAGAAAAAAAATTGGTCTACTAGGTCAAATTCATCATCATCAATTCCTTGGAAATCCAAACCCAAACCATAAATGACTATTTGTCTCAAAGACAATCTCATCTAGTTCCTTCTCCCCACCTCAAATTTTTCAAAGCAGTCAGCCTAATAATCCTCCAAAACTGGCAGATGGAAGAAACTAGGTCCTAATTTCAAATTATCTTTCACATAATCTTTGAGGTCAAAAGGAAAATGTTCATCATAGGTTTGTAAATTATACTTGGATATTTCCTTCTTTATGGTTAGAGCATTAGACATGGATTCACAAGTGAAGAGGCAAAATCCAATTGGAAACTGTATTGTCACTCTTCTCCACTCTTGACATATTTTGTTGACATCATCCAACTATCTGTAGACTTCGATCATCACAAATTTCTCTTCCAGGTGCCTTGGGAGTTTGATATGAAAATTGGTAGAACTACCAACTCTTATATACGAGAATCTTTAAAACTAGATAAAATGGCTGCCATAGAAATTAATAAACTGCATGGCTTCTAGAGAAGGTCGCATCTCAATCTTTCCTTGTAATTCCCTATCCACTCTCATGGTGAAAGCATCAAATATCCTCTCGTGATGAAGGAAACTCTTGTTCAGTTGCAACTTATCAAGGTATTCAAAAATTGGTATCTGGTCACGAGGAAGGTCACTCGGTCTCAAACCCGGCCATGGTCTAGTGTTTGCAATGGCATAAATTAAATAAGAAAACATATAGAATACATTATTGGCAGTGAAGATTTAACAAGCAAATTGTGTATCCTGTCACCAGTGAGCATTGCCTAGTCTAAAAAGTAGCTTCCATAAAGCACTATTTGGATGAAAACGTACATTTGTTTCTAGAAATCATAAGCATATTTGTTTCCCTAAACTCTATGCAACAACATAACTATGTCGAATATTTCATCCACAAAATTGTTCCTATGCAGGCTTCGGGGCAATTGAGATTTACCCCGCCTGGGTTTCACTAGCCAATTGTTCACCATTATATTCTTGTAATACCCTTTTTTGAGTGAGAACTCAATCTGAGCATCGATAAAATATAGGGTCGAGTAGGGTTATTTTTCCAAAATCTTCAAGCATGAGGCAAAGGTGGTTCTTTGAATTTTAACCACCAACCTATTGTCTTCAATTTTGATTTCTCGAGTTTGAGAATCATAATGTATTATACATTCAAGAATTAACTTAGGGCATTAGATGACCACGAGGAATGCAGCTACTTCCACCAGTCCATTGTTGACTACCTGCTACGTGACAGGTGACAGGTTGGGTGTATTGAATTTTCCCCTAAACTCATTCATATTTACCTGCCCAAGCTTAGTGTCCCCTATTTCTAGTATGTTGCAAGTTAACCTCGAGATATACTCATAACCCCGACACTTAATTCTTGCCATGATTAAAATTCTAAGGTTCGGATGGGCTTTCACCGAGTAGATTACAATGTAAAGAGAATTAAGCTTGGAGGCTACAACTTGAAATAAATAAGTGAAATATAAAAACCTTAGAACAACCAAATTCAGAAAACAAAGAATTGCATCAGTGTGCTCTCCCTCATCACATCTCCTAGTGTTAATGTTGCAGCTGAAGCATGTTTGTTTCTTGCATGAATTTCCTTTTAATTCCCCATGGGAAATGTGTGAGTAGATAGGCATTAAATTACATCCTCTTGTCACGTAGGCATGCATCTGCTTTCACATCACTACTTCCTTGCAACCGCTTTTCAAAATTTTGGAAAGGAACGGCTAAGGGACAAAGAAATTGGTGGTTCATATAAATTTATAACTCACCGCCTAGGTTCATCCTTCCTTGTAAAACAATGCTTTCCTTTCAATAAGCATCAATGAGTTAGTCATTTTTCCTCAGGGCGGTAAATGGATAAGTTTGATAAACTTAGCAAATCATCACCTGCACTGCCTTGACTGAAAGAATAGACAAAAGTAGGGGTTATAAAAGTTCGCATAGTTGAACAAAACATTGCCAACATATAAAATACTATCAGGATGGGTTTCATGGTGGATGAAGGGGAAGTTAGAGTAACCTTATAAAACATCACCCAAGTTATAATGTTCACTTAAAACATCATTGACTTGTGACAACCAAAATTGGGAATAAAAAATATGTTCCAGGGATGACCAAAAATGCAGTAACACTATGTATAGATAAGTCAGGATCTATGCCCTTCATGTCATGGTAGTCCCATGCAAAGGCTATTTTTGGAATTTTACTACTCTTTAATTAATGCATTGTTTATGTTCAGTGTTTTCCTGGCAAAATTTCTAATGTTTTGGATGGATGAAAGGTCAAGTCTATGAATTTTTGGTATGCACTATTGTGGGAGTAAGGAACATAAAATTTGAGATATTTCTTCTGATGAATTTCTAGGTATAATATTCTACAAAGGATCTTGTAGGCATGAAAGGCAGTCTTGTTGCTATGGGTTCCTACCGCAATCATTTTGTATTATGTGAGCAATCAGATCATCTTCATCATGATCATCTAATAAAGGGATACATTTTATTGTCATTAAATTTTATAGGGAATAGTGGTCATCCTCATCCAAGGTGGGCCATATGGTTTGCTCAAGATCAACATAAGGTTGGGCTAGAGTATAGAGAACCAATTTATTGGTTATAGTCCCATTAGATATTATCATATTTCCAAACCTATAACCTATGAATGCATCAGTTGTAGCTAACCATGGTCTACCTAAAATTAGTGGATATCCTGCGAGGTTGACCTTTGGCTTCAAGACTATAAAATCAACAGGATATTCCTAGGAATCTAATGTTATAACTAAATCCTCAACGATTCCCTGGTCTTTACTATTGAGCAACCTACTAACTATAAAACAATAGGTGTAGGTCTAAGGTTGGTTGACTGAAAGAGTTGCATTGTTTCCTTAGTCATGACATTAATTTTCGTACCTAAATCACTTAGGGTATTCTTGATAAGGGTCCCATTAATCTTAACATCCACTACTGGACTACCAGGGTCTATGTATTTAGGGACAATTATGTTCCCTACCATAATATCAACAAGGTTTCCTAGGACATGAATTGTTTGAGGATCCTTCCTCTTTCTTCTTGGTTTGTTAAGACAAAGGTCCCTTACAGTCTTGGTATAAATTGGGATGTCCTTGATTGCTTGAATGAGAGGGATGTTAATGCTTACATCCTTTATTTGACCCAATAGGTTTGTCTCAGCTTCACTTGGATGTCTGGGTATGGATAAGAACTCAAGAAATGGAGGCTTTGGACTTGAGATAGCCTGGTTTAGCTAATTTGACTTAGGCACTAGGGATGAATTGTCTAGAGCTTCAGTTGTAGGTTCCTCATCTTCCATTTCAGTAATTTGTGGGGATGAAGGACTAGCTAGTATTTTTCCTGACCTAAGGTGGAAATCACTCACCTCTACCCTATAGGTGGGGTATTGTATAGCCTCGTTAGTATAAGCCTATTGGACAGGCTTGTTGTTAGGGTTAGGTGCAGTTTGGGTAGGTAACTATGGTGCTCTTGGTAGCTAAGATGTTGGATTGAATGGATTAGGAATAATGGCTTGTTGTTGTGGCTGAGGAGGGAGTAAAGACTGCTGGTAATTCATGTTTTGTTGTTGCCATTGTTGGCCTTTTTGCCATTGTGGCTACCACTGGTTTTGTTGTGCTAGCCATTGAGGATTATAACTGGAACCTTTAAAAAAAATTTTTATCATGCATTTGGTTGTTGTTAGTTCTAATTTTTACTAAGGGTTTTTCCATTGGTTTTGGTTATTTGGCTAGGGTTGGGAATTTCAAGCAAATTTTTTTTTATTTCCAACTGGAAAAGATGAATTAAAATTCAAAGGGTCTTGTGGCATACCTTGTCTTGGTTGCCATGGACTTCTTTGAGCAATGTAAAATTGCTATCCATCCTATCCTTCAAGTGGCTAAAAATTAGGTTTCTCTATTTTATCTGCTTTAATACTAGCCACCCTCTTGCATTTGCGGTTTGCTTTCCTTTGTTTGCAATTAGGGAAATATTCAGTGAGCATTGCTTTAGGCTCCTCTTACTTGTTCTTTATATGGAGAGTGTCCAATTGAGTTGCTAGGTGTCTAATAATTTCCTCCTTCATGTTGGAGAATAAATTACTTAACTCTGTCTTTGAAACCCCAGTAGATGATTTTCTAATGTTGGATGTCCTCTCTCCCCTTGTCTTCTTAATGAAGGTCTTGGAGTAATTTCTGCAGACCATGCAGATTTATTCAAATGGAAATTGAGAAATATCCCCTTGCCCAATAAGATTCAGGTCATCTATATAGTCCTCATTGCCTCCCCTCAAAAATACTAACTTGAGGGATTCTTTAGTAACTTGTTTTATGGGTTTTTCTTCAAGGACAATTAGAATCTCTGCACAAAGTCCTCTAATGGCTCATCCTCCTTTTGTGACATTCTAAAAATTTCATCTCTCCTCCTATCAAGTCCTCTACAATAGTCTTGGTATTTTTCCAAGAACAATGTTTTCATGGTATCCCAACATGGAATAACATCCTTTCCTAATCCCATAATCCATCTCAGGGAAACATCTTTAGAGTGGTAGGAAAGAGCTTAAGCCTATGAGTATCAAAGGTATAGTCACAAATCCTACACAGGACATCAAACTCAAACATAAATGTGTCTAGATCTTTAGTCACCAAACCATAAAATACTAGTAGTGCTAAAGGAGGGATATTCTTCAACACAATAGCCCTTTCTTGGTTGGTGATTGGGAGCTCAAAGGTCACATGTTCAGGTGGATCATCCACTACTGTATCACACATGATTTGGTATGTCCCCTTTGTGGGTGTAGTAGATATTGGTGAAAGGGAAGATCCTTCTTCAGTAGTACCCTCGCTCTAATTAATGTAGTCACCAATATCTTCTCTAGCTTGTTGGCTTGTTGAGGGGAGGAACCTTCTCAATGTGTTTCTCTGTCTCCACATACAATAGGTAGAACTTTGTATAGAAACGAATCTTGCACAATGTTAGTATAATGTTTTGATATTTGATAAGATTAAACCTAACAATCCTAATGCTAAAAACAAAGTGTAAACTATAAAAGCTTGGAAAATAAGTCTATAGAAGTAGCACCATCCTCAACAACGATGCCAAAAATGTAGATTCCATTCTAATGCCTAATAAATTTGATGGTAATCACACAATTCAAGGGAAAACCTAGTTGAACTGTCCACTTGACATTGAAAACACTTTCATTAAATTATCGACCAAGGCTAGTAGGTTTGTGATGGTATTGACATTGTATGTTCTTTCAAAGACATGAGGTTACCTAAATTGAAAGGAAAATCAACAATGCAAAATACGCTTTCCTAACACTAAAACCTCAAAAGAGAAGTGCAAAAACCATCATTTAAAAATTTTCTTGCATTTGAGATGCACAATTACAGTATAACAGGAAGACAAAAAAACACATTCACAAAGATAACACCAGATATACATGGGAAAACCCTTACGGGAGAAAAACCCACCACACCAAGCAAAGTCACCTTGTATTACAGTAAATAGATTACATACATAGTTACAAACTTCACTTTCTGGTATTTGCTCACAGCAACAACTCTCAGTCGACCACCTCCCAAACTACGGTTAGATACATTCACTGTTACAATGTTGTCGCTGCATACAATGAAAAATACACTATCAACGTCACCTTAGTCTCTATGCCTATTTTGACTATTCTCATCTTATAATCAATGACCAATGGGAATTCTTTTATTACACGCTTCTCCAACAAGCAATCATTGATATTTGATCAGACCACCCTATAATCATGCATTGGGCCCCCCAACATTTAATCCCATTATAGAGAATTACCTAAAACAGGGCTCTGTCAACCCCTGAATCAGATCTTACAATTAATGCATGTATATCGCTTTTCAACGAATAGAGCTTTTGGCCAATAATTGGTTATTTACAACAATGATGTAAAATCAACGAATGTAATCATGTCACTTGTCATAATTCCATTCATCCATCACTTTGACTATCAAGTCAGACCGACCAACAAAGCCTCGAGCACCTTCTACCACGCTACCGCGCCAAGCATCATAGGCACTCGCGGTATGATGGCGCCACCGCGACATGACCGAAAGACCACTGCGGTATGGCAGTGTCACCACACCACTACGACATGGTTGATAGACCATCACGGTATGGTGATAACACCGTGTAATTGCCAATCAACCATGAGAAGCCCACAGTAAGGAGGTAACTGCTCTATCTGCCTGACTGTCACCCTTCACCACGTCATCGCCAAGGCAAGAAAAGAACTCTGTGGTATGGCAGTGACACCGCCCAACCGTCGAACAGTGAAGAGTTTTCCGCGGTATGGTGGTGACACCACCAAACAATGAAGAGTACACTGCGGTATGGCGGTAACACTGCCTAATCGCTAGGTTGACAAAGGAGGCCCATGGTAGGGAGGTAAACCACGTAACTATGCCTCCTATGAAAGCATCCAATAGTGTAGCGGTAAAGGCATGCTCAGTAGGTGATTTCGCCAAGTCTTTAAGAGGTTTCAAGCTAGTAATTTGAGGTATCTCTTTCCAAAAAGCTCCCACTTGACGAAGACTTATTGGCTTCCTCCAGACTTCGAATTTACTGATGATCATAGGCCCTAAGGCCCATCAAACTTTCACACCATCTGAACTTGTTCGTGCTCACTGGCTTTGTCAATGCATCAACAACATTCTTCAGTGTATCCACCTTCTCTAAAGAGACCTTTCCATCCTCCACCATATCCCTAACAAATTGATATTGCACATTGATATATTTCGTCCTGGCATGGAAAGTTGGATTTTTTGCCAGACAAATGCCACTCTAACTGTCACAACAAATAGTAATATGCCCTGCATCAAAACCAATATTAGAACACAAATGACTGAGCCAGAAAACTTCTTTGCAGGCGTGTGTTGTTGTCATGTATTCTGCCTCCGTAGTGGACAAAGCAATTACAACCTATCGCTTTCTCATCCAACTAATTGCACCACCATTTAACATGAAAGTATATCCACTGGTGGATCTTCTATTGTCAATGTCTCCTGCCTAGTCAAAATCCACATATCCACGAATGCTAAGAGTTCTCTGTGATCCAACCAAATTACCATGGTAACACAAAGCACATTTTGAAGTTCCCTTTAAATATCTAAACACTCTTTTCACAACATCCCAATGTGTCCTTCCTGGATTTTCCATAAATCGACTGAGTACTCCCACTGCTTGGGCAATGTCTGGCCTTATACAAACCATTGCATACATTAAAATTCCAACAAAACTTGCATAAGGCACCCTGGTCATATCCTCCATCTCAATAATAGATTTTGGACAATCTTCAAGAGATAGCTTCGTTCCTTACAAAACTGGAACAACTAGCTGCTTGCAATCATTCATACCGAATCTCTCTAGAACAATGTTAACATACTTACTCTGGCTGACCCAAAGCTTTCTGCTCTTTCTATCCCTGGTTATTTCCATCCCCAAAATATACCTTGTTGCACCTAGATATTTCATTTCGAACTTTGCAAACAACTGAGACTTAAGATCAGAAATCATAGTCTTACTATTTCCTATGAACAACATATCATCCACGTATAGGGTAACAATAAGCACATGATCATTTTTCAGATTTGTAATACATAATGATCAGATTTTGATCTCACAAATCCCATAGACAACACAAAAGTGCCAAATTTCTGGTACCACATTCTAGGCGATTGTTTCAAACCATATAGAGATTTCTTTAACTTGTAGACCAAGCTTTTTTTACCTTTTTCAACGAAGTGCTCAGGCTGGGACATATAAATTTCTTCTTCAAGCTCTCCATGGAGAAATGTTGTTTTCACATCCATCTGCTTGATCTCTAAGTCATACGCAGCTGCAAGTGACAACATAAATTTGATAGATGTTAGCTTAGATACAAGGGAAAATATTTCTCCATAATCAATTCCCTCTACCTGGGAATACTCCTTTGCAACCAACCTCACTTTATACTTTTCAGCATTTCCATCTAGACCAGTCTTCTTCTTAAATACCCATTTACAACCAATAGGATTTCTTCCTTTAGGAAAAGGTACCAAATCCCAGGTTTCATTCTTTTTCAATGATTCCATTTCTTCATTCATGGATTCCAACCAGGAATTTGAATCAGACAAGTTAATTGCTTCTTTCACTATTCTAGGTTCATCAGTGCTAGTAATCAAAGCATAGACACAGTTCAAATCTAATATAGAGAAACCATACCTATCTGGTTGATGTCTTTCACGTGTAGATCTTCTCACTGGTTGAGGTTGTGGTTCTTCTTCTTCAGAGCTACTAGAGCTCTCCTCAGTTTTAGGTACACCATGTAGTTCCTCTTTTTCTGGAGTTTGAGGAATTTCAACTACATCATTCTTCTTTTCTTTTTGATCTGTCTCTAACTGTGGATCGGTTGTTGAAGGCTTCAACTCATAAAATATTACACCTCTGCTATACAAAACCTTCTCAATATCAAGATTCCAAAGCTTGTATCCTTTCAAACCAATGCCATAGCCGATGAAGATATATTTAACAACCTTGTTCTCCAATTTAGATCTTTTCTCATTCGGCACATATGCATATGCCTCACAGCCAAAGACACGAATATGTCTCAGAGAGGGCTTCTTACCAGACCACGCTTCCAAAGGTGTCTTATCAACAAGAGCAGAGCAAGGTGAATGATTTACCAAGTAACATGTTGTAGCCACAACCTCAGCCCAAAGTTTTTTCTCCAGACCAGCACTGCCCAACATACTCCTCGCCCTTTCCATTAGCATCTTGTTCAACCTTTCAACAACTCCATTCTGCTGTAGAGTATAAGGTGTAGTTCTATGCCTTTTAATCCCATGGTCTTTGCAGTATCTTTTGAAATCTGCAGAACAAAACTCACTGCCATTATCCATCCTCAAACATTCAATTTTCCTTCCAGTCTGATTCTCTACCAAGTTTTTAAACTCTTTAAAATGACTGAACACTTCTAATTTACTTTTAAGAAAGTATACAAATGCCCTTCTCGAATAATTATCAATAAAAGAAACATAATATCTAGAATTTGATAACAAAGAAACATTCACTGGACCAAATACATCAGAATGAACATAATCTATTACACCAGAAGATTTATGAGGACTCAAATAAAATGAAACACGGTGTTGCTTTCCATAAATGCAATGTTCACAAAAATTGAACTCAAGGTTACAATCAACGAGCCCTTCAACAAGATTTTTATTTTTCAAGGTTTTTAAACCTTTCTCACCTATGTGACCGAGTCTATGATGCCACAACATGGTCTTCTCTGCTGGGAGTTTCACCTCCAAGGAGTTATCACCCAGAAGAGCTTCATCCTCCTTCTCTACACGAGCAGATTTGCTTGACTTTACAAAGACATTACATTGAACAGGACGTGCATCCAACTTGTATAGAGTGTCAGTTTGTACACCCTTAGCCAACACCATTGCGCCTCTAGCCATCTTACATCCTTTACTCGAGAAAGAAACTTCTACACCAGCATCATTAAGCTTACTGACAGAAAGTAAGTTACGATCCAAACCTGGTATGTGTAGTACATTACCAATCCCTTTGATTCTTTCCTCAGGGAATTGTATTTTGACTCTTCGATGGCTGACAATCTCCAGTATTGAATCACTTGCTAGGTACACCTTTCCACCGTCGTATTTTTTGTACTTAGTGAACCACTCTCTATGAGACCTAATGTGGAAAGATGCACCTGAGTCAACCAACTAGACATCATTTGATGCCTGAGTCACCAAGGTTGCAATGAAGGAATCTGCATTACTTTGAGAAGAATCATTGTCCGAAGAGTTATTATTATTCTTCTTCTTCTCCTTACAATCCTTTCGGATATGACTAGGCTTCCCACAGTTCCATCATTTCACCTTGGACTTTTTACCAGGAGATTTTAATCTCCCTTCAAATTTGGATTTACACTTCTTGTCCTTCTTTCCTTTCTCCTTCGATCTACCCCGAACAACAAGAGCCTCTTTGGCCATCTCTGAATACTTTCTTTGCATTTCTTCTGATAGCAACGAGGCAACCACGTCTTTCATCTTGAAAGTAGTTGTTGTACTTCCAATGGACATTACCAGATGATCCCAAGTGTCAGGTAACGAACATAACAAAAGCATGTAGCGATCCTCCTCCTCTATCTTCACACCCACAAATGCCAACTGAGCAAAACTCATATTAAATGAGTTCCGGTGGTTTGATACAAATTCTCCTTCTTCCATCCTCAAGGAGTACAATTTATTCCTCAGGAATAACTTATTCACCAGAGACTTTCCCTAATAAATGTCACCAAGCTTCTTCCATAATGAAGTTACAGTCTTCTCCTCATGGATGTTCAGGAGTATAGAATCGGCCAAGCAAAGTCTTATCAAACCTCTAGCTTTTCTTTCTGTGAGGTCCCAATGTTCTTGTTTCATACTTTGTGGCATAGTTCCAGACACAACAATCCAAAGGTCTCTATCCACCGACAAGTCTTCCATTTTGAATTTCCATAACTCAAAATTGTCGCCATTGAATTTTTCAATTTCTACTCTCCCTGAAGTACTCGTCATCTCAAAGAAAAAATAGTTCTCACTTTGCAAGAATCCCACTGAAACAGGATTAGCACAAAAAACCAACCCTTCTAAAAAGGATAACACAATTGGCCAAGCTCTGATATGACTTGAATGGAAAAGAAATAGTGTGGAATACGCTTTCCTAACACTAAAACCTCAGAAGAGAAGTGCAAAACCATCATTTAAAAATTTCCTTGTATTTGAGATGCACAATTACAGTATAACAGGAAGACATAAAAACACATTCATAGAGATAACACCAGATATACGTGGGAAAACCCTTACGAGAGAAAAACCCACCACACCAAGCAAAGTCACCTTGTATTATAGTAAATAGATTACATACATAGTTACAGACTTCACTTTCTGGTATTTGCTCAGAGCAGCAACTCTTAGTCGACCACCTCCTAGACTACAATTAGATACATTCACTGTTACAATGTTGTCGTTGCATACAATAAAAAATACACTATCAACGTCACCTTAGTCTCTATGCCTATTTCAATCGTTCTCATCTTACAATCAACGACCAATGGGAAGTCTTTTATTACACGCTTCTTTGACAAGCAATCATTGATCTCTGATCATACCGCCCTACAATCACGCATCAGGCCGCCCCAACATTTAATCCCATTATAGAGAATTGCCTAAAATTGGGCTTTGTCAACCCTCGAATCAGATCTTACAATTAATGCATGTATATCGCTTTTCAACGAATAGAGCTTTTGGCCAATAATTGTTGATTTACAACAATGATGTAAAATCAACGAATGTAATCGCGCCACCTATTGTAACACCATTTTTCCATCACTTTGAATATCAATTCAGACCGACCAACAAAGCCCCGAGCACCTTCTACCACGCTACCGCGCCAAGCATCATAGGCACTTGCGGTATGGTGGTGCCACTGCGACATGACCGAAAGACCATCGCGGCATGGTGGTGTCACCGCGACATGGTCAATAGACCATCATGGTATGGCGGTAACACCGCGTAACCACCAATCAACCATGAGAAGCCCACATTAAGGAGGTAACTGCTCTATCTGCCTAACCGTCGCCCTTCACCGCGTCACCACAAGGAAAGAAAAGAACTCTACGGTATGGCAGTGACACTACCCAACCGCCAAATAGTGAAGAGTCTGCCGCGGTATGGGAGTGACATCGCCCAACCGCCAGAAAGTGAAGAGTCCATCGTGGTATGGTGGTAACACCAGCCAACCACCAGGCTGACAAAGGAGGCCCACGGTGAGGAGGTAAACCGCGTAACCGCGCCTCCTATGAAAGCATCTAGCGATAAAGGCACGCTCAGAAGGTGATTTCGCCAAGTCTTTAAGAGGTTTCAAACCAGTAATTTGAGGCACCTCTTTCCAACATAAATGATCCAGTAAAGGTATTATATTTGCTGGGAAATTATAAAAATGCATAACAATGAAAGAAGTAAAGTTGGTGCTTTGGCTACGGGTACCTACAAAATAGTCTATGACCGAATTGCTATTACTAGGTAAAATGCTGAAACTAACTAGAAACTGATAACTAAACTATTTTACACTCCAAAGTACTACAAATTAAATGAATGCAATCATGAACATGAACAAAAATTATTGATAACTTTGATATGAGAATCTATCTTAACTTATTATACAATTATGAAGTAACTGCTGAAAAAATAAATTGTAAATATAGTGAAAGATAGTACCTTGAGTGGCCCTTGCTTAGATGATTGTCTCCACTAAACTAAACCAAATCTAAATCCTCTCAATCATATCAAATCATGTTCATTCATTACACATTCCAAAATATCACATGAAATCTTGCTCAAAGGTCGTATTAAAAAAAAACCATGTTTGAACAATCAACATGTTTGTATATTAACAACTTGAAACTAAAAAGTGTTTGATAACCAAGTCCACAACTGAAAGATTAATCAACTAACTATCCTAAAGACTCAACCACTGACTATATACATGCATGGGGGAGTTTATTCATAACACAAATCTAAACTGAAACCATTAATTACAACTCCCTAGATATCATAGCGTAATTAAGATTTAGTTATCCTAACTGCAATTGAAAATAAATAAGAATCCAAATAGGATTGGAACTTTGCAATAGCAAAACTAGAATGTGGAACATAGAATCAGTTATGCTAGAATCCTAATGATAACAGGGTTCTCTTTATTCAATGCCTTTATTTTTTGTCATAATGATGCACCATTGTCTTCATCAGGTGTCTCCATGTATTTATTGCACTCAGTGTATTCAGGAACATCCCTTGTTTCGCTGTCCAAGAACTCCTTCGGTTGTGAGTTGCATTCTACAGTTGTTGCGGGCTATAGTGTCTTCTTAGGCTGCAAGGGTTTAGTTCATAAAATACTCACACAATACTAACTACCATGATTAAACACATATATCAATCATAATTCATACATATTCACGTACAAATCATGCAACACCATCATATCATAAGTGCATTTCCATATAATTTAACCAAGCTCAAGGTCTGCATAATATACATAAAAGATGGCATACTGTAGGAATAATTGTCTTAGGAATGTATTATAAGAAACATAAAGATAATAGAAAACTTGCTAATAAATGGACTCTTTAGTGAGTCCTCTGGATAGTGAGTCCAAAAGGCAGTGATCTATTCTGTAATATGTTATGACTGATTATAATATATTGTGAGCTAATCCTCAATGTGGTTTTTCCCATTTTTGGTTTTCCACGTATAAAACTGGTGTTCATGTGTTATGTGCTTTGATGATTATTTTCATGGTTTCTTTCCTTACTGGAAATTGAATATGATGTTTCAAATGAATGTTTGAGTGGTTTTAGAGAATAATGATTCACCCTCGTCTCAGTATTTTGGATGTTCAACAATTGGTATCAGAGCTTGGTTCCTTGGAAGAAGCTTAACCGCTTGAGGAAGATCTTGGAGGTTGAACACATGGCTACTAGGAGATATCCTACTCCTCCAAAATAAATTCCTATAGTAGGATTCACTGAAGAAGATTGCATGGTTGATGTGAATGGAGAACTCAGACTAGCCCTTTAAGATGTAGAAAAAACTTAAAGTAAGAACAAAGATCTGAAAGAAAATGTTAAGGAAGCAGATGAATGCATCAGATAATTGAGGGAGTAGATCAAGAAGTTCAGAGAAAGACATAAGAAGGTTAATGATCAACTGAAGCAATCAAACGAGATAATCACTTGCCTAAAAGTACAAGTTGAAGAAGGGAAAAGAGTTGAAGAATGCCTGAATGACAAATTGAAAATAAAATCTGTAGAATGTTCAAAACTTAAAGAAGAGTTTGTGACTTTGAGATCAGATCTGGAGAAAGCAAAGAATCAAGAAGATAAATTCAAGAAAATATCTACGATACTTAATGAAATGATTAAAAATCAAAATAATTCTAAAGATAAAGGAGGATTAGGGTTTGAAAAAGGAGAAAGTTCAAAATCAGATCAAACACCAAGTATTGAAAAGAAGAAAAATGAAGCAAAGAAGATTGAGGACAAGAAAAACAATGGCAAGAAGTTTTCAAATCAGAGGAAAGACTTCAAAAGACCACCTATTAGATAACCAAATGCACAAATTTATTCATATTTTAATGGTTACTGTCATTCTTGCAATAAATTTGGACATAGAGCTAAAGAATGTAGAAGCAAAATGAATCAAAATGTTCAATCATTTCTTGGTCAGTGCTATACATGTAATAGATTTGGTCATAAGACTAGTGAATGTAGAAATCAGATGATGGATGGCTACAATAATGGCATGATGTTTTAATATTTCAATGGCTATTGTTATGCATGTAATAGATTTGGGCATAAGGATAATGTATGTAGATCTAGAGTTGGTGGAAGTAAGCTCATTCAAAATGCTATCTTATGTCACAAATGCAATAAACTTGGACATATAGCCAAGTTTTGCATAAGCAAGGATGTGAAGATTGATCCAATAAAGAAGAATGATCTAGTAAAGAAGGTTGATCTTGTAGAGATGAAGAAAGAGATGAACAAGATATGGAAAAAGAAAGAGGAGAATGAGGTTAAGATTGAGTCTGTGCCAACTTCTGGGGTAGATGTTTCCTCTAGAAACTAAATGAAGAGCTTTGGATTAGGGGCAATTTTAACAGACAATCATTAAACCCCTACCAAATATATGGTGTTGATGCCTTCACAATGTTAGAATAAGGTGTAGTTTGACATGCTTGATCTATTGGTGAAAACACCGATGGAAAATCTCATTATGAAGATTTATAGAGAGCTTGAAGGTGATTGTGTCATTACATTTAGGGTTCAACAACTTTTAACCTAACTTCAAATCAATGCATTCAATGCAATTTAGGTCATTGAAAAAGGGTTTATAAGTGATTTCACATATGTTTGAGTCATTTTCAAATGAGTATTCGAGGAGATAAGAGTAGAGAAGGAGCGAAGTGAAGTGATTCAATGTGTGAAACCCTAATTGGTAGAGATTCAAAGGGAATTCACAGATCTCTATTTTTCCATAGTTTCAAAATATTTTTAAATTGTTGCAAGATGTATACTCCACAAGTTGTCAAGGTTGTAGATCATCCTCGACCTAAATTTAAGAGGCACATTGATAAGTCAATGATGATGGATCTAGATGGTGCATTTTCAAATATTATGCATGGTGTATTGCATACAAAAGATGTTAGGATTTACATTCATGCAAAATTAGAAGAGTATAACCACTCTAAGCTAGGAGATGTATGGTTTAATGAGATTATTGGAGATGAATTTGAATTGTAACACGAGTTCAAGAGCTCGACAAAGAAGAAGCTTGACGTTTGGAATAATTTCCTCATCTTTTGCTATGTTGATGCGTGGATCAGATATACACTGAGTAGGATTCAGGACAAACTTATCTGGCTGGGTATACCTCATATGGTTAATAAGGAGGCAATTTAGGTTGTAATAGGATTATATTCTAAAGGACTAGTTTCGAAACTCAAATAGATGAAAAATGAAATGGTGATAAATTTAATAGGTGCAAAATATGATAAGAGAGCTCTGATATTTAAGAATATTAAAGATTCAATAGTTAAGTATGTATCAATGGTGATAGGATACAAAATATTCTTTACAAACAAAGAGAACTCAATGTCGACAACTACAATCAATACATCATATGAGATGGTGAAGAAAGGAATGAATTATGACCTATGTGAATTTTTGAGGCTACAATTATTAGAAAACCTACAGAAGTCCAAGAACTCATGGTATCCCTTCTAGTTTGGGACTTTGATCATTTGTTTACTATTTTACTTTCTAAATGAGGTCCCCAAAACTAGGAATAATGTATGATTGAAGGAAATACCAGTGGCTATTCAAATTAGAGACCACTTGATGTGATTAGATGATGAAGACACTTAGAAGAAACCATTATGGGGATTCTTCAAAACTTTCCAAAAGAATATGCAAGCCAAAGAAAGGATTCCAAATATGTGGTAGAGAAATACAAAAATGACATTATCTTCATGGTGAGCAAGGATTATTGCATAATGGAGGTTGTCGAGCCTAAAATAGTTTGGATCCCTAAAATGGGATATGAGATTGCAGAAGAGGTAATTTTTGGTCTAACGGATCACATGCTTAGCATTCCTAAAGACCCAAAGGAAGGAAGATATAGAACTTATGAAGAAAAGTCTTATGAAGTACACATGGAGTAGAGAGAAAAAAAAAATACTATAGATAAGATGACTACACAGGTTGCAAAAGTGATGGGCATACCTAAGGAAATTTTGGAGAAATCCAAAAGCACATTTGGTCATTTGGGAGGTGTCCCCAACACAACAAGATTAGGTAGAACAACTAACCCCTCTCTAGTTGCGCCTAAGTCCTCTGGGACTAAACCTTTTGTTGGTGTTGAAAGGAAAGAGTCAACTAATGGTTAGAAAAAATAATAGATTATGCATGTGAAAGAAAAGAGTGCTTTGATGAAGTAACAAAGTGTTCAGTAGAAGAGAAGAAAGGAGAAGGAAAAGAGAGAGAAGTACATAAGTGTGGATGTAGATGAGCAGGAGGAAGAAGAAGAAGGACCACGGTTGGCCTGAAAGAGAAAAACTAGTGTCTCTCAAGTAGAAACAAGTATGAAGAAAGAAAATTTTGATATTGTGGATACTGATGGTGAGGTGGAAGTGGAGAAGGAGAAACAAGCATTCATGATTCACATGAGGGAGAATAAATCTGAAATAAGATCACCCAAAGGAAAAACAAAGAAGAAGGACAATTCCCCTCTAGTAAGAAAACATAGTCCTATGAAATTAGATGCATTGTTTAATGGCATAGTTGAGCATTAGATCTTGGAATAGATTGTTGCATTATATCCCACTATAGATAACACTGAAAAGTTAACAATAAAAGAGGCAATAGTTAGGTATGTAGTAACATTTGATGTCAGTATGAAGAATATAGAAAATCAATTACCTGAAGATCTGAGAGGTGTATTATATGCAAGAAGTCAGGAAGCAATCGATGAAGATGCAAGATTAAGAGTATATATGCTTTGGAAAAGATGAGTGCTCCTCTCATAGATGAGGTGTAATAACCCATTTTAAATTATTACTTAAATAATATTATTGTAATTGACACATGAATATATTCCAAATTAAAAAGACATGACTAGTGGCTAAAATCAATCATAGCTACACATGTCCATTTAAAATGAGTCAATAATTCATTTATTCACTTCAAAATTCAAATTATAATATCCAGTTTGACTTGGCTCCTAAGGCTTAAAAGTCATTACAATGTACACTTTACACCAAATACATGAATGTATTACATCAAGTTACATCTAAGACTATCACAATCTTATGAACAACTAAGGTTCTTCTTTGACACTTGCCTCCACTGGCAGATGAGAACATGGTTGAAGTGAGTTATCACCCAACTACGAAGCTTACGCTTCCTCATAATTCTTCCAACTTGAAGAATGCCTGACCCTGCATGAAAAGTTTAGCAAGAGAAAAATCTACAAGGTGGAATCTGGTGCGTGCCCATACATCAATATGCAATTTTCTATCTACAAGTTAGAAAAGAAAATGCAAGATCAATGTTAGGAATGAAAGATAGTGATATCACAGAGTTCATAAATACAAAATGAACTATATTGCTTGGCCAAGCATAATAAATGTATTGCAACAACAACAAATAATAGGTTTTAGTAAAGCAAATCTATACTCTCTGAACCCCATTTTGACACCCATCCCAGAAGGTAACTTTCTACAAGACAACATCTCATACCAACTATCTACCCTCTAGCGAAATCTACCCTGAGGTGCTATAGTCTACTAAGGTATCACAGTTCTATTTTGGTATTAGAATAGTCTTCTCACATATGTCTGAGAAAAAGAATCTAATCAAATTACGGTTTACTCTCTAAAAAAAATTTAGATTTATGATTCAAATAGAGTAATTCATCATTCAATCATATCATTCTCATGACTCACATTCACTTTTCATCATAAGCATTTTTCCATTTTAAAATGAACTAAAATCAAAAGAAGGTATGTCACAAGTATGTGTATTTACATAGACAAAGTCTATGTGCATACACATATATGTGCTTACTTAAGTTTTGATTTGTGCATACATTCTAAAATATACCATTAATTTAGATTACAATCATTAAATAATGCTTCCTTTGAAAATAAAGAATTAGAACAAGTCTATATTAACATTTTCACACATATTGTTGTTTCTTTTGCATTCTCACAAAATTGTGATACTTTAACATTGTTGTTTACATTTGAACATTCATTGTTTATACAAAACAAGTATTGTTTCCTACTAAACAGTTATAGGAAAAGTTGTTTTCAATATGGACGTTCATTGTTTACAAACATTTAATGTTGTTCCAATTAACAGTTTAATAAACAAGACTGTTTTCAGCTACAAGATAACTTTACAACAAATTAGTGTTGTTTGCAAAAAAATATTTACTGTTTACATCAATACAAAGTTGTTCTAGACTATATAGTCATATTTTATGACAGACATTGTCATTTTCCAATAGATCATACAATGTTTGGAATTAATCAAAGTTGTTTCGAGCTATTTTGATGCTAAATGATAACATTACAAATTAATGTTCTTTGTTTTAAACAGAATAGTGTTATCTTACAATGAATAGATAATGTACAAATTTGTTTTATCAGTAACAATATTGTCTACAACTATCTCATCTATCCTTTTCAAGCAAAGCCATTAATTTTTGTCTAACAATTTAGGCTAACAGAATGTCCATTTTTCATCATTTTGAAAACATAAATGGTACTGAAATTTCACGAGCAACTATGTAAGAATTAAAATGAAACTGATTCAACATACTCATTGAATTGAAATTGGGCAACCATACGGTTGGGGAACTTAACTCTGAGGTTTATCAGGGTTCCTAACTTAAGTTGTGCCTTTCAAGGCCATTGATAAAGCATTCACTAGTCGCTCTAGGAGCGACTACCCCTCACATGACTGGTTCATTCTTTTCTTAATTGATCAAGGGTTGTATTCAAGCTTTCTCATAAAAGGCTTGTTGGGTTTAACCCTATACATATTTCAACATACAGACAAATATCTATATCTATCTCAAATAAAAATACATGTCAATCATGAAGATCGAACCTTACATGATTTCAATGAAACCCAAACTTAATCATTCCATCATTTCTTCTAATCGGTGGTGACATCATTATGTAAATATTAATCACATTCTCAACAATGGATTTAACCCTCTTACCATTAGCAGCCTAATCGATAATGGAAAGGCGACACATTTGAATGAAAACACAATTGATACATTTGAATGAAAATAGAGGGGATTATACCCCTTCCCATAGGATCAACAATCGATCCAGTACAAGGTTAGACACTATAAAATACACATTTGATTGGAATGAAATTATGATAGCCTTGATATGGCTAGCATCATTGTGTAAGCTTATATGACAGTCACAATCTTAATGGATCCAAGCCTCGACCTAGCTCTATAGGCTAGTAGATAAGGCTCCAACTTAGATACTTCTTATGCAAGGAAAGTTGTAGGCCATGCGACCCCAAAAAGGTGGTCGTTAAGATAATTCATTCGGCTCAAGGCCATAATACACAGACAGAGAAAATACATATTTACTATGCTATCAAATTTTCAACAAATGAAGTGACTACCATAAGCATGATATGAAAAATAATGATAATGAAATAAAACTTGTTTCTAAGGAAACTGATTTACCTTATTAACCGAGCTTTTTGGGTGAATCTTGCCTTTAATTTTTCCACCTCTACGAGCTCTTCTCTGCTTTTTGCCTTACTACTGGTTGATTTTTCCCCTAATTTATCATTGTTTTTCCCCTAGTATACATTCTAAAAGGGAAACAATGTTTTCATTGCATGCGGCTGGGGCGTTATCTTTATGGATTTTTTGTCATAGCCACCAACCTCTATTTTTGAATATTTCCATAATCTTTTTGACAAGCTACGTCCTTCGTGGGTCGCCTTCAATATTTTTTGCTTGATTTTCACATGGTACGATATGATATTATTGGTTATCAAATTAAATGAAAACACTATAAATATGTATATGTATATATAATATATATGTGTATTCTTATATGTGTTTTCAACATTCATTCAAATTTTCTATATGTGTTCTCAAATTTACATTTACTTATATATATATTGTTTGTTTGAAGGACTTTATGAGTTTCATGTGCTATCACTGAATTAGATAAGAAATTTTATTTCACTTTGAAAATCCAATTGTATAATCTTACATGATGAAACTCTTATCCTTTAATCATTCCTTGAAATACGTACTTTTTTTTCTTTAAAACATAAGGTTTAGGTAGACAATTTAATCTACAAGCCATTCATTTTCAATCACTGAAACAATTCAAGTCATGAAATTACATTATTTTATATATGCAGAGTAGTTCAAATGCAAGTCATCATGCCATTCGTGGTGTGTGCACCCAGATTCCAACTAGCTTACTATTCAATCCAGCTAAATAATCCCACTTCACTCATGTTCTTGTCCTTCAACCTATCACCCTACAACTGTACACACTTGCACTTACAAATTTATTAGTAGTGTTCAATTCTTGATAACATAAAGGATAATTTCAAAAGTTTTCATAGTCAACATTAGTCAACTTCATTCAATATATTTTAAAAAATTCTAAATTTCCATTTAATATATATTGAATTTCTTCAATAATTTAATTTACCATATTATAATAAATATGCAATTAAATTTGGGTAATGACATCCCTCCCCTCTTGGAAGAGATATCATCCCGATGTCTAGTAAATTAAAAAAAAATAACATCAGGTCACATTTGAGCATACATGTATATTTGAACATCACATCAAGTTATATATGTCTATTTCAACATCACAACAAATTTATTATGTCTATTTCAACATCTCATCAAATCATATGTCTATTTCAACATCTCATCAAAATTATATATGTCTATTTCAACATCACATCAAATTATATATGTCTATTTCAACATAACATCAAATTATATATGTCTATTTCAACATCTCATCAAAATTTAAGCATGAAATATCATAGTATCTCAATCCAAAAATTTCAAGCAAAATTATTGAAGTCTCTTTCTGAAGAAAAAAATGTGGAAAAGAGCGTTCTATTTATTTCGCATACTCCCAAGTAGCACTGTCCTCTAAGTATCGATCCCATTGGACCTTAAATTGAGCAATATCTCTGCTCTACAACTTAATGTTGTGTCTATCTAGGATTCTAATGGGCTCCACTAGCACCGCTCCTAGATCCTATACCTACAAGGATTACCAATCAAGCACATGAGTCACATCGGGATGACATGGCTTAAGCAAGGAAACATGAAACACATTATGGAGTTGAGCCAGAGCAGGTGGTAGAGCTAGTATATAAGTAATTGGGTTAATCACTTCCAATTCTTAAGATGGTCCCACATACCTTAGGGCCAACTTGGAAGACTTTCAAAAAGCAATAGAACTTTTATGAGGTTTAACTCACAAGAAAAATTTATCCTTGGTTGCGAATTGTCTAAGAGTTCGGTTCTTGTTGGCATAAATCTCCTGTCAGTCTACCACCTCCTTCAGTCTTCTCTTGATGACCGCCATTTGTTCTTCCATTTCCTTAAGCATTTTAGGTCCTACTATGATCTTTTCCTCCAATTAATCCCAAATGACGGGGGTACGACACTTCCGCCCATAAAGATATTCAAACGGTGCCATGCTTAGGGATGTATGATAAGAGTTGTTTTAGGAAAAATCTACCAAAGGAAAATATGCTTCCCATCTATACTATTGGTCCATACAATAAATCTGGAGGAGATCTTCAACTACCTGATTCACCCTCTCTATCTGCCAGTCAGTCTGAGGATGATAAGATGAACTAAAATTTAGTTTGGTCCCTAATGCAACATTTAGGCTTGTCCAAGACCTTGAGGTCGTTCATGTGCCCCTATCAAAAATGATAGTCTCTAGCATTCCATGTAAATGGAACATCTCTTGGACAAATTTCTTAGCCAGGGTCAATGATCCATCCTTAAGGTTTCCTAGAATGAAGTCCGCTACCTTAGTCAACTTATCAATCATGACCAAGATAACAACATGCTTGTTCTTGCTCAATGAAAACCCCTGTACAAAATCCATGTTGATCACCTGCCATTTATACTCAGGTATGTTGAAATGCACAAGAAAATTGAGAGGGGGGGTGAATCAATTGTATCAAATCACTTTACTTCTAACCTTAATCAATTCCACTTTAACTTAGTCTATTATTAAATGTAAACATGAAATGAAAATAATAGAGAGAAAACACCAGAGACATCAAATTTATGTGGAAAACCCAATGAGGGAAAAACCATGGTGAGGATTAGCTCACAATATAGTAATAATACAATACTAGATACAAAGGGTCACTGCCAGAGAGCTCACTGCCCAGATACAAAGGCTCACTGCCAACAAAGTACTCACTATCCAAAAGGAGGCTCACTTTCTACAAAGATAAAAAAGATAAATGAAGATCCACCACAAAGGTTCCACACATTCACAACTTAATTAGAAAATTGTAGACACCATCAGCTCTTCGCTTTCAATAATTTAACACATTAAAGTATTGCTACCTCAATTCGCTCTTGCACACTCTACTTTTTGCACTTGTTCACACATCACTTGCTTGCTTGATTCATGGATGGATGGATATCAAATTTGCAACAACTTGATTTGCTTTTATACCATCTTCAAATGTAAAAACATTCTCCAAGGTCGACTATACAATTTCAACTTACAAATTCAAATTAGGTCAGCTACTCAACATTCACGTAGTGGATAAGAATGAGAGAGGACCAATTACATATTTAGTTAGGACCCAAACAACATCTTGGATCAATCACATGCTTCCTCAATTTGATGCAAAAACTTAATGTAACGTGTAGACACTAGGTCAACCAAACCTAATGAAAACACCATTGATCTTTGAAGTACATGCATCTCTAGAAATATGATCACACGTGGATCACTCAACACACTTTGCCGAACATTTTACCATCTCTAAGAATAATCCAGGTACATTTGCATAAACTACAACAAATTTTATTCACAAAAAACTCTTCAATAGTCCAATCAGACTAACTAGCAACACACATGAGCTCTGGAGCGGGTCTTCTGGAGCGCCAAATCACAAGCACATTTTTTAGAACATAGAGACCATAAAGAAGAATAATTTCCCATATCTACAAGATCTGAAACCAAAAACCACAAGACTACAGAGCCAAGAAATTTCTCCTAGTCCATAACCAAATAGTTCTACCAAATGAGTTCACATACTGGTGAACATATCTTTCACTCTCCATTGAAATATAAGCTAAAACTCATGATATATTATCCATTGAAGCTTATGAACATAACTACAAATCCGCACAAGCATAGGATCAACACAAAGGAAATGTAGAGCACAATACCATAGCACACTCAGAACACACACTTGAACATTGCCTTCATTATTTCTCAAATTTTCTCAAAATCACTTGGTAAAAACACAACTACAACTTCATAAATATAGCTCCATGCACTCTAAGAACTTATACAATATCTCAACTATACTAGTACCATCTACAATCAACTTGAACTGTGTTGAAATCAATGAAAACACCACCAAACACATCCATACTTGCAACAATCTCCCCCTTTGTCATTGATGACAACACATGATGTGAAAAACCATCAAAGACAACATATCAAACACAACCTTCAGAGACGACAACTTGCATAAGCATAAAATTGTCACATGACTTTCTCTCCCCCTTTGGCATCAATGGAAAAGGGAAATTTTCATAAAAACTCTTGCCATGTAAAGCTATGTTCACTCCCCCTTAGGATTGCACCCACATCACATACTGCAACAATGCACTTCTCTACTCCCCTTGAGGAGTACACCTCATTCATCAGTCTAGATCAAAAAGTCTGTGAATCCACTGGACTGATGCACCTCCATGTACATTTAGTTCAAAGAAGGAGGGGCAATAACCCCTAACTTCCCTTTGATATACTCAAAGGTATCCTTCGAAAGGGCCTTAGTGAATATGCCAGCAATTTGTTCCTTGGTAGGTACATATTCAAGTCTAACTTCATTTTGCAATACCTTCTCCCTCAAGAAGTGATACTTGATAGATATATGTTTTTTCCTAAAATGCATCACTAGATTCTTCAAAATATTTATAGCACTTGTATTGTCATAGAATATAGAGATAGGTTCATCACTCACCACATCTATGTCCTTCAAATTTTTCTTCATCCAAAGTACCTGTGTACAATAGGATGTTGCTGCAATATATTTTGCTTATGTAGTGGATAAAGAAACTGAATCCCGTTTCTTACTCAACCATGAAACTAATCTTACTCCAAGGAAGAATGCACCGCCACTTGTACTCCTCCAATCATCTACACAACCAACCCAATTTGCATCAGTGTAGGCATTATCCTTCGGATACCATAGCCCAAAATTTGGAGTTCCCTTAAAATATTTGAATATCCTCTTCACAGCTGTAACATGTTCTTCCTTAGGTTTTGCTTCAAATATTGCAACTAAACATACTATATGCATGATATCTGGTCTAGGAGCAGTAAGATACAACAATCCACTAATTATAGATTTGTACATGCTGTGATCAACTTCAGCAGATTCATCATCCTTACTTAGCTTACATTTGGTTACCATAGGGGTACAAACCAATTTGGAGTCATCCATTCTAAACTTCTTAAATAATTCCTTAACATACTTAGATTGTGAAATGAATATCCCTTTATTAGTTTGATTTACTTGAAGTCCAAGGAAAAACTTCAACTCAACAATCATAGACATTTCAAATTCATTTTGCATCTCTTCTACAAATTTCTTACACATATATTCATTTCCACCAAAGATAATATCATCAACATATACCACAACTATCAACATTTTATTTTTCTCAACCTTGAAGTAAACATTGTTGTCTACAGACCATTTGTTGAATCCTTGCTTTGTCAACTATTTATCCAACCTTGCATACCAAGCTTTGGAAGCCTGTTTAAGTCCATACAGTGCCTTCTTTAACTTGCAAACCATGTTTGGTTTGTCTGATAGCTGAAAACCTTCTGGTTGCTCCATACATACTTCTTCTTCTAGTTATCCATTTAGAAATGTAGACTTGACATCCATCTGATACACTTTGAAGTCTTTATGAGCTGAAAATGCCAAGAACATCTGAATGGCCTCCATTCTTGCTACTAGTGCAAAATTTTCTTCAAAATCTATTCCTTCAACCTGTGAATATCCTTTACATACAAGGATTGCTTTATTCCTTACCACTTCACCATATTCATTCAGCTTGTTTATGAATACCCATTTTGAACCAATTACATTCTTATTTGAAGGTCTAGGGACTAGTTTTCATGTTTCATTCTTCTCTATTTGCTGCAGTTCCTCTTATTTCTTTAACCCAACTTTCATCATTACATGTTTCACTTACAGTCTTAGATTCTATCTTAGAAAGTAAACACAAGTTTGCCTGAACCACTTTGCTTCTTGTCTTCACACCTTCACTTATGTCTCCAATTATCTGTTCCTTCGGATGATTTCTCTGTACATATTTAGGAGTCTTAGGTGCAAGTTCTCCTCTTCATCACTTTGTTCTTTCTCTTCCTTTTTTTCTTCTTGTACTTGCCCACAAATAGGATCATCAAGTTCAACTTCACTCATTTCTATTGGTCTATACATAGCTTCATCAACTTTCACATTAGCACTTTCAAATTATTTTCCTTAGTCTTTTATTAAAGCATGTATATACCTTGTTATTGTTTAAATATCCAATAAAATTCCTTCATCACATCTAACATCAAACTTTCCAAGATTTTCATCATCTCTTTTAATGTAACATCTACTTCCAAATACTTTAAAGTATTTAGCAATAGGAGTCTTACCAGTCCATAACTCATAAGGAGTCTTAGTGTTGTTACCTCTAATCTAAAATCTGTTAAAAATGTAAACAACAGTATGGATTGCTTCTCTCCAATACACATCTGGAACATTTGCTTCTTTCATCATAGTTCTGGCAACCTCTTGAACAATCCGGTTCTTTCTTTCCACAACCCCATTATGTTGAGGGAAACTAGGAGTAGAATAATTTCTCTTTATGTCGTGTTCTTCACATAATGCATTAAACTCACCAAAAGTAAATTCTCCACCTCTATCAGACCTTAAGAATTTGATTTTTAGGATTGCCTCATTTTCTAATCTTGCCTTGAATACCTTGAATCTATCAAGAGCCCAAGATTTCTCTCTAAGAAAAGTAACCCATTTCATCCTAGAGTAATCATCAATCAAGAGCATAAAGTACCTGTCACCATTAAGGCTTCCTATTCTTGTAGGGCCACAAAGGTCTGTATGAATTAATTCTAGCATTCTGGTAGATGATTTTTCCTTTCCTTTAAAACTATTTCTTGTTTGTTTCCCCAACTAACAACTTCTACAACTTGAGTTTTAAGAATTTGTGATTCTAGCCAGATCTCTAACAACTTCCCTAGAATTGATCTTGATTAGACTATCGAAATTCACATGTCCCGTGCTAGAGCCAAATTTTATTAATTTGAGAAACAAAACACTGACCATCACCACCATTAAGTTGATAGATATTTCCATGAGTTCTTCTTCTAGCTGCTACCACAATTTCAAATCCTTTTATGATCTCACAGGTGTTATCCTGAAACACAAGCTTACAACCTTTGCTACAACTTGTCCAACACTTTAGAGATTATGCCTTAAACCCTTTACATAATAGACATCATCAGTACTATGTTTTCCATCAAAACTAATTGTTCCTTTACCAACAATATTAGCACCAGAGTCATCTCCAAACATAACTATTCCTCCATCATATTTCGCAAGTTTAGTGAAATTACTCTTATCTCCAGTCATGTGATTTGAACACCCACTGTCAATTACCCAAAATCCTTCATCTTGTCTAGCATGAAAAGCAGTCACCAGAGTACCTTTTGTCTCATTCTTCTTGCTCTCCGGACCATATTCCTTTGCACATTTTCTATGGTTAGCAGATACAGTGTTATTTTCAAGGGCTAGAAATAAACATTCATCTTTATCTTCCTCAAAATCAAATTCATCATCATAAATTCTTGCATCTTCTTTGACATAATACAATTTCTTGAACTTCCTATCCTTCTTGTCTCTGTAATTATTATTATTATCCTTGTTCTTCTTGTGTGTATCTCTATTAGGACATCTTGATGCATAATGACCAATATTTCCACAACTGAAACACTTAAAAGGGAAAATTACCTTTGTATTTACCAGTACCTTTCTTCAATCTCCTTGTGAAGTTTTCTTCAAACTCTTCTGAATCATCATCATCTGAGTCATCTCCTATCTTCATTATTTTAAAGGTTGTTTTAGTCTTCTCCTTATCTCTTGCAAAAAAATTCATCTCGAATGCAATCAAGACACCAAATAGGCGCTCCTTAGTAAATGTCTTTGGATCATATGATTTTTCAATAGCAAAGACTTTGTCACAATAATTCTCCGGTAGGGTCATTAAGATCTTCTCAATTATATCTTCATCTGACATGGTACCACCTTGATTCTTAATTTCAGTTGCTATAAGTTCAACTCTCTGATAGTAGCTTGCAATGTCTTCTCGTTCTTCCATTCTCAGGTTCTCAAATTTTTGCTTGGTAGTTAGTTTCCTTGACAAATTTTCTCTATTATTTCATTCATAAATGTATTTCAATTTTTCCCATACTTCATGATCAGTTCCTAGAGAAATAACTTTTATCCTTTCAGTTTTAGATAGAGCACTAAAGATAGCATACCTTGCCTTTTCATTATCCTCATAAGATGCAATCTCATTAGCAGAGGAAGGACCAGCGGCTAGTACCACATACTTTGTTTCCATATCCTTTCAAGTCTTGAAACCAAATGAAACCAAATAACCTCTCATCTATTATTTCCAATCATTGTTATAAGCTCCATCGAAGATAGGGATTTGCAACTTGTGTGCCATCTGATCTACCTCAAGTGGTTAATCTTTTCACCGAGGAACCAAATCTCTGATACCAATTGTTGAAATGCACAAGATAACTGAGAGGGGGGGTGAATCAATTGTATCAAATCACTTTACTTCTAACCTTAATCAATTCCACTTTAACTCAGTCTGTTATTAATTGTAAACATGAAATGCAAATAATAAAGAGAAAACACCAGAGACACCAGATTTACGTGGAAAAACCCAATGAGGGAAAAACCACGATGAGGATTAGCTTACAATATAGTAATAATGCAATACTGGATACAAAGGCTCACTGCCAGAGGTCTCACTACCCAGATACAAAGGCTCATTACCAACAAGGGACTCACTATCCAGAAGGAGGTTCACTGCCTATAAAGAAAGGAAATATAAATGAAGATCCACCACAAAGATTCCACACATTCGCAACTTAATCAGAATATTGTAGACACCATCAGCTCACTGCTTTCAGGAATCTAACACATTAAAGTACTGTTGCCTTAATTCTCTCTTGCACACTCTGATTTTCACACTTGTTCACACACTTCACTTTCTTGCTTGATTTGTGGATGGATGGATATAAAATTCACAACAACTTGATTTGCTTTTATACCATCTTCAACCCTAGAAATATTCTCCAAGGTTAGCTATACAATTTCAATTTACAAATTCAAATTAGGTCAGCTACTCAACATTCCCGCGGTGGATAAGAATGAGAGAGGACAAATAACATATTTAGTTAGGACCCAAAAAACATCTTGGATCAATCACACGCTTCCTCAATTCAATGCAAATACTTAATGTAACGTGTAGACACCAAGTCAACCAAACCTAATGAAAACACCAATGATATTTGAAGTACATGCATCTCCAACAATATGATCACACATGGATCACTCAACACACTTCACCAAACATTTTACCATCTTTGAGAATACTTTAGGTACATCCACAACAACTACAACAAATTTCGTTCACAAAAAACTCTTCAACAGTCCAACCGGACCAACCAACAACACATAGGAGCTCTGGAGCGGGTCTTCCAGAGTGCCAAATCATAAGCACGTTTGTCAGAACACATAGACCATCAAGAAGAATCATTTCCCAGATCTGTAAGATCTGAAACCAGAAACCACAAGACTGCAGAGCCAAGACATTTCTCCTAGTCCACAACCAAATAATTCTACCAAACTAGCTCACATACTGGTGAATATATCTTTCACTCTCCATCAAACCAGAAGCTAAACTCAGGATATATTTTCCATTGAATCTCATGAACATAACTAGAAATCCACATAGACATAGGATCAACACAAAGGAAATGCAGAGCACAATATTAGAGAACACTCAGAACACACACATCAACACTGCCTTCATTATTTCTCAAATTTTCTCAAAAGCACTTGGTAAAAACACAACTACAACTTCATAAATATAGCTCCATGTACTCTAAGCACTTCTACAATATCTCAACTATACAAGTACCATTTGAAATTAACCTAAACTATGTTGACATCAATGACAACATTAATGACAACACCACCAACCACATTCATACTTGCAACAAGGTATGTCATGAGGATACAATAACTCGACTTGATGTGCATGCTCAACCTTGACTTGCTGGCACTCTAAGCATCTAGCTACGTATTCCACTACATCCTTCTTGAGTTTAGGCCAAAAATACAGATTTTTCAACTCTACGATCATCTTGGATACTCTGAGGTGTCTTAAATGAGGTGCATTGTGAACCTCTTCTAAAACCAACTTCCTCAGCTCTCCAGAGTTAGGAATATACATTCGCCTTTGATATCTCAAAATACCATCCAATTCAATCTCATACCCATTGAACTAATGATCTGAATGATTTACTACTAGGGCAATCTTCACTCTCTCATAGTGCTCATCCTCTAGCAAATTATGAATCACTTGTTGTCTCAAGTTAGACCTTGTTGATATCATGGCCGCCATATGTCTTCATCTACTAAAAGCGTCAACCACTATGTTCTCTTTTCCCTTTATGTATTCAATTCCAAAGTCATACTCGCTAAGGATTTCCAACCACCTTCTTTGTCGTGCATTAAGGTTTGGATGGGTAAATATGTATCTAAACCCAAAGTGGTATGTCTTGAGTTCAAACGACTTTCCCAAAAGGTAATGCTTCCACATCTATAAGGCATGGACCATTGCAGCCAATTCTAAATCATGTGGTGTATAGTTCACTTCGTGTTGCTTGAAATTCCTTGATTCATATGCTACCACTTGTCCATCTTGCATTAATACTGCTCCTGATCCCTCTTTTGAAGCATCTGTGATTATTGTGAATCTCCCTTTAGGATCAGGGATGGTTAGAAATGGTGTTTTTGTGAGCCTCTCCCTCAAGAGTTGGAATGCCTGCTCACATTTCTCAGTCCATTCAAACTGCGTTCCCTTCCTTTCGAGTGAGGTAATAGGAGATACAATCTGGGAGAACCCTTGCACAAACTTCTTATAGTATCTTATGAGTTCCATGAAGCTATGGACTTTTGACACATTTTGAGGCACTGGCTATTCCATGATCAACTTGATCTTCTCGAGGTCTATGGAGACTCCTTCAACTGAAATGATATGGCATAGATAGTGCACCCTATCCTAATAGAATGAACACTTGGACAACTTACCAAAGAGAATCTTTTCTCTCAGTCATTGAAAAAATATCCTTAAATATCTATCATGTTCTTCGACAATCTTTGAGTAGACTAGAATGTCTTCAATGAAAATCAGAACAAAGTCATCGAAGAAGTCTCTGAATACACTATTCATGAGGTTCATAAAGGTTGTTGGTGTATTAGTTAAACCAAAAGGTACCACTATGAACTTGTAATGTCCATATTGAGTTCTAAATGTAGTCTTCAGAATATCTTCTTCCTTTATTCTCAACTGATGGCACCTTGACCTGAGATCAATTTGGAGGACACCATTTCTCCTTTCATTTGGTTAAACAACTCATCAATCCTCAGTAGTGGATACCGGTTCTTGATGGTCACCTTGTTCAACATCTGATAATCTATACATAGTCGCAAAGTTCCATCTTTCTTTTTCACAAATATAACCGGTGCTCCCCAAGGAGACACACTAGGTCTTATAATCCCTTTATCCAACAATTCCATTAACTAGGCCTTCAACTCATAGCGTTCTATGGTGGTCATCCAATAGGGTGCCTTGGATTGAGGCTCGGCTCCTGAAACAAGGTCGATAGAAAAATTGAATTCCCGCTTCAGAGGTAACTCTGTAAGTTCATCAGGGAATACGTCTTGGAACTCCTTGAGAATAGGATAGTCATCTAAATACGGTTCCTTGCCAGGATTAATGACATGCACTGCATAAATTTCACATCCCTTTCAATGATCCTTTTTGAGCTGCATCGTAGCCCATGCCACCTTAGTCTATTTAGAAAGGTTATAGAGCCCAAATTATTTTTCTATCTCTATAATCCAAGCCTCAGCTCCTGCTCTACTAGCCTTACCATCAAACTTGGGTAGTGCTACTCTTTTTAGGTATTTCCCAAGCTCTTCCTCAATTCATCCTCATGGACCTGCCCTTGGACCACTGTCTCCTTGATTGGATTTTGTATTCCTACAATATCGGTCCTCGCATGCCACTCAAAATTCTTGCTCTATATGTTCCATGTGATACTCTTGTCGATTCAGAAGCTCTAGAATTTTCTCCAGCCTCTTGTTAGGTCTATTATCAGAACCACTACCACCCATCTCTTTCTTGGTGGTCACCATGTTGTCCCACACTTATCTTGCAACACAATCACATTTATCGCATCTCAACATAGGGTCTACGAATAAACATTCTTATTCTACATCACATAATTTTCATATGCATACATCCCTCATTCTAGAAGTCATACACATTCATGTATAATACACACATTTTGGAGTCCTTCATTTGAACACACCAAACAAATATCATCTAATTTTATTTATAACAGGTGAGTCAATAGACCCTTATTTACAATAGGCTTCTCGTTACATCATTCTGATTTCTCGACATCAAAAAGAGGACATTCCTTTGGTCCTCATCTGAATTTACATCCAACTTTACAGAAGAGGATGGTTGAGCACATAGGCTCTCCTTTTCCTCTTTAGTTAACAAGGGTGCATTGGGTCCACACCTTAGAGACCAATCCTAGATTGTGGAAAGATTTTTGATCTTACATGTTCACTTCTCCTCAATCTTCATGCCTCTCTCTAGCTTGAGTCATGTAAGGGCTTGGGCTAGAGTTTTGTCATCATGAATTTTCAATTGAACCTTCATCTTGGCATTTTCTTCCTTTACATCATTCTTACGTAGGTTCTAATAGTTTTCCCTTTCCTTCATCCTGCCTTTGACCTTACCATTCCTGCATTCAATCCAGGTTCGGTCAATTCTCAGGATAACTAAATTTTGGTCAAGGGTCAACTACCCCTATTCAAACTATGGTAGACTCAAAAGGCCTAGAGTTAAACCCTAAGCTTTGATACCAAATTTAATAACCCATTCTAAATTATTGCTTAATTAACATTATTGTAATTGACACATGAATATATACCAAATTAAAAAGACATAACTAGTGGCTAAAGTCAATCATAGCTACACATGTCCATTTAAAATGATTCAATGATTCATATATTCACTTCAAAAGTCAAATTACAATATCCAGTTTGACTTGGCTCCTAAGGCCTCAAAGTCATTACAATGTACACTTTACATGAAATACATGAATGTATTACATCAATTTACATCTTAAACTATCATAGTATTATGAATAACTAAGGTTCTTCTTTGACACTCGCCTCCATTGGTGGACAAGAACATGGTTGAAGCACTTTACCACCCAACCACGAAGCTTACGCTTCCTCAAAATTCTTTCGACTTGAAGAATGCCCGAACCTGCATGAAAATTTTAGTAAGAGAACAATTTGCAAGGTGGAATTTGGTGCATGCCCATACATCAACATGTAATTTTCTATCTACAAGTTAGAAAATAAAATGCAACATCTATGCTAGGAATGGCAGAGAGTGATATCACAGAGTTCATACATACAAAATGAACTATATTACTTTGCAAAGCATAATAAATGTGTTGCAACAACAACAAACAATAGGCTCTAGTAAAGCAAACCTATACTCTTTGAACTCCATTTCGGCACCCATCCTGAAAGGTAACTTTCTACAATACAACATCTCATAACAACTATCTACCCTCTAGCAGCATCTACCCTGAGGTGCTCTAGTATACTAAGGTATCACCATTCCATTTTAGTATTAGAATATTCTTCTCACATATGTCTTTGAAAAAGAAGAATCAAAATACTGTTTACTCTCTAAACAAAATTCAGATTTGTGATTCAAATAGAGTAATTCATCATTCAGTCATATCATTCTCATGACTCACATTCACTTTTCATCATAAGAATTTTTCCATTTTAAAATGAGCTAAAATCAAAAAAAGGTATGTCACAAGTATGTGTATTGTAAGATGGGGTTAGAGCATTCCTAGCCTAGAACAAGTGACAACCAACACTTCTAAGTTATAAAACCACACCTAAACAAGAGAATACAAATAAAAGAGAGCAATAAACTAAAAACAAGCAAATGAAACACTCCCAATTATAGTTGATTACTGCTCTTGCTCTCCTATTTCTCCCTATGAATCTTTTCCCTCAAATTTGTTGTAGTACTTGTGCAAAACCTGCAAATGGTAAGTAGAAGGTTGGAGATAATTAGCTGTTAAATAAAAATGGAGGAGAATGGTCTCTTTTATAGACAACCATTTGAATGGATGACCGAGATCGATCCTCTAAAAGGATTCCAAGATCAACGATGGAGGATTGATGCAACCAGAATATGCCATTAATGGGAGGGCTATGATGCCGATGACTATGATGCCCGACGGCTATGACAACAATGAAGGCTTATGACAGAGACGGTTATGACAGAAATAAAGGCCATGAATAGGACATATTTGACAAAAATGGAGGGATAAATAAATTATTTGTTCAAATTATTTATTCAAAAATAGAGAAAGTGGACAAGTGGAAAATAAATAATTCATTTGAATTATTTATTTGGAGAAAATGAAAAAGGAACATTTAATTAAATAGGAAGGGTGGAAATTAGGCATTAAATAATTAATTTGAATTAATTATTTAAAGGGGAGAGGAATGGCACGTAATTAAATAATCCTGATAAATATTTAATTATGGAAGAATGAAAAGGTCAAATAATAATAATTATTATCTAACTATAGATAAATGATGAAGGATAAATAATTAAATAAATAATGATTTATTTAATTATTGAAGAAAGAGGGTGTTAGTGATGCGATTAATTTATTTTAATTGATCGGGATAGAATGGAGATTAAAAAATGGATTAATTAAATAGTTAAAAAATATTTAATTAATAGAAGAATATGATCAAGCATAATTAAATAATTAAAATTATTTAATCATTAGAGGATGACGACCAAAGAGAAATGTTGCTCACAGACCTAAGACATTTTTTTAGTGTTTACAGTTTTCCCCTCCTTGACATAATGTGATTTGAGCATTGTCTCAAAGAATGAAAATGAAAACTAGGTCTAGATCATGTTCCAACGTGCCCTAGCGACGATGAGATATAGGTATGCCCCCTTGGGAAAATTTGACAAGTTTCCAATAATGTCCAAAAATTTGGAAAATTGTCCCAATAAGACAAAGAGATGGCCAAGAATGCGATGGTGAAGATGGAATCGAGGTTCAAAAGCAACAGAGAGGTTGAATTCAAGGTCAAGGGCTTCAAAAGGTGCGACTAGTAGATAAGGTAGATCAAAAACCCTAATTTTGAACCTATAAATGGCAATGTGAGTTTGAAAAAAGGTCAATTTCACAATCCAATTTTAGAAATATTGAGAGCTTAGAGTGATTAGTAAGCGAGAATGTCACTTGTTCTAGAGGCCACCCACCATGCATATAGGGTCTGTAGCTATCGTCGTCTTGAGGGAGTGCACCTCGGGTATGTACTTCTAGCCCAACTTGCAATTTTTTTGTTTTGTGTGCATTTAGCCTAGGAAATAGTTTAGTAGAAAATTGTGTCACAAAATTTTGTGATGCAATTGAATTCACATTCGATGCATTTGATAAGCGGTTCAATGCAATCGTCTTGGTGCGACACAAGTACATTAGGGTATGGGGGCAAGCGTTTGCGGTGCGACACTTAAATTGGCGTGACGCAAGTGACTTTTTGAGCCGAATATGCGGTTAGGAAGGACACAAATGATTGGGTGCTACACGTGTTGTACGAAGTGATGCATGCGTTAGGCAAGCGACAGAATTATAAAAATTAGTGTGATGTATTTATTAAAATTGTGATGCAATTGGTTGGTAAAAAACTTGCCCCATAATAAGAAATTTCGACTTGGTCAAATCAGGTTTCAATGGTCAATTGAAAGTCTAGGATTGACATTATTGGTTGGATGGTGATTTCAGGAGAATCTAACACCAATTTATACTCGTGATTTGAGGATAGATGTGTTCTGACTTCGAGACCAGTTGGGCGAGGAGGAGCGATAGACGCTGTTAGATCTAGGCCTATTCTTGTTACTTATATGCCCATGATTAGGGAAAATAAAGGGATGTTGATAGCACTAGCAGAGTGGTGACACTCAGAGACAAGGAACTTCCATTTTTCAACAAGGGAGGTGACAGTCACCCTGGAGGATGTATACAAGATATTGAGACAACCCATTTGCGGCGAGCAGGCGAGATATGATCCAATACGGGGGTTATAGGCACTGTATAACTATTATGAGATGGATGATGATGTTGAGCTCAAGATACAGGGATATGAGATCCGATGGGAGACCCTGGCAAAGAGATATGACTGATTTTACTGCGTGTTATATGCACTAATAACAAGAGTTTTGATTCTCGATCGTAGGGGGCACATATTACCAATGGGATGGGGAGAGGTGCTCAGATTGATGGTTTCTTTAGGGACTATCTATGCGTGGGATCCATGTTTGTTGGGCATGCTTTATTTTCAGCTACATGATATTGCTTATAGAGGAGGATAAAGTCTAAGCTGTGGAGTGATATTGTTGACTGTTTGGGCATGGGAGCACATAGAGGTGTTCCAGCAACCAGTGGTTTGACAGGCAGTGGGTAGTTCACCATACACTTATCTGTATTAGGGGGAATTGACTCAGACACATGTCAGAGATGTGGGTTATTGGAGACATGGTCTAGACACATTGGTGAGTTTCATTTGGAGACCATACAGGACCTACCAATTATGGATAGACAAGGATCACCACTTGTTGTGCTGTCGACATCCTAGGTATTTGATCAGGTAGACAGTGCAGTCGTAGCACATTATTGAGATGTACTTGCTAGAGAGGGTCAAACAAAAGTTTGGTGAGTGACAGGGGGTCCCAGTTGGCACAACAGAGTATGGTCAATCATCACGGGAGGTGCATCCCTGGGGTCCACAGATTGTGATCACTATAGCTAAGCAATAGTTAGATGCCATGCAAGCACTAGATTGGGAGTGGTGAGGTGGGGAGGCAGATGCGAGGACTACACCAGAGTATGATGCCTAGTGGTTAGTACATAGACCCATTCCGCTTACAGATCTGTAGCAGCCAGTGCCAGTAGAGTGAAAAGTTAGGGGTGTGAGAGGTCGACGGGAGGCAGAGGTGGTAGGGATGGAGGAGACAGAGGATAGGGAGATGGAGGAGGACGAGGAGGACAAGGAGGAGGAGACTATCATAGGTGGAGGAGGGATGGAGGGCCACAAGAGGCTGGACAACTTCCACCTATCTGGGAGGAGGAGATGAAGGATGATCAGTCAGAGGTTAGGACGGTAGCAAAGGTGTTGATATAGGCAAGGGAGCAACATGCAGAGGTTGCAGCTTAGGTATTATAGCAACATGCAGAGGTGGTGCAACAGGAGGCAATGGAGGTTAAGGTCGGGAGAGATGGTGGACATGAGATGCCAGGAGGAGGAGAGGAGGGTGAGATAGATGAGGTAGAGTGGATCCTTCGTGAGAGGATCATCATGGGATATGTGGGAGAGGAGGGTCGAGCAGATGATGGGACTATTGAGCAGGGGATAGTCATGCTACAGGAACTTATACAAACATTGGAGGCAGAGTTGAGGATAGTGACAGCTGAGAGAGACAACCTTAAGGCTAAGAGGGATGCATTTCAGGTGGAGAGGGATATGGTAGTTATTAGTTGATAGTAGACGGACTGGAGGATAATAGATTTCATAGCTACATGCAGTGGGTCTGTTGTCGAGGTTGCACGAGAGTATGTTAGGGCGAGCAAATCCAATCAATATTATCAAGATTTATATGAGAGATCGGTACCACTTGAGAGGAGAGAGCCTTCATTCTCTGAGATTGATAGTGGTTCATAGGGTAGGTCACAGAGCAGGACCCACAACAAATAGACACATAGTAGGTCTGAGGGTGAGACTTTGGATGCTAGATGGAACACCCCATATGACAGGCCTCCTACCATAGAGTTGAGACCCAAAGATGCACCATGCAGGGAGGATGCCCTAGGGATAGGAGATTAGGGCAGTTCAGGATAACTCATCTTATCGTTTATGTTTCACATGTGTTAGACACTGATGTTTTATTATCGAGCCTACGAGCTCCACTTTTATTGGACACATCTTGACATTATTCATGTGACACATTATTATTTTGAGTGATATATATGATATATTTTGGTGGCAGTTGATGATATATATTGTGATATATTTATGCGTTTATGATGACATGCTATGTGATGGATATTCACACTATGATTATGGTGTTTGTTGATGCACTCTATATGATGATGATCCATGCTATTTTATGATCTTGTTTTATGGTTATGTTCATGCTTTGTTTATGATTTTATGATATGCAATATGGATTACCTAATTTTTATCGAGTGTAGATGATGTAATGCATTGATGATTTATAGGTGCTTTTATTATGTGTGGATAATGGATGTAATGAAAATGACCTAATGCGACATGATATGGAAATGTATTGATGGAATGCAATGTGAATTTTATGGAATGATTATATGATAATACAAAATGTTTGATGGAAATATGTAATGTGAATGCAAAATATGATGTCTAATGTTACATGTTATAACATTATTATCAATGTGATGCAATATGTGTGAATTGCAATGCAATGTTATGAGAAACTGCTGATGTGATAATGCTAAATGTCATGATGGATAATGTCTAATATGAATGTAAGGAATATGATATGTCATCTTGCTATTGATGTGATATTGTGTGTATGGGATGCAATGTTATGGGAAATGACATGCCATATGATATAATGGATTGTGATGTGATGAGATATGAATGCATTTTGTGTTTTTGTATTTTCTTATGCAAATATATGTGACCTAATATGAAAATGATGTCTATGATGATGGTGCCTGATGTGTGCATGATGTTTTTTTGTGTCACGGGACTCAATCAAGATGTAGACAAAAGAAATGTGGGCATGGAAGAGGATGGATGTTAGCGTGAAAAAGGAAAGGAAGATGGAGATGGAAATTCAGGCGGGAGATGATAATGGACCAACCTTCATACTTTCATTGGGTGCACAAGGTATCACAAATGGAACACAAAAACCATGGTATGACATAGACCAAGGTGTGCAAGGTGACCATTTGTGAGAGACAAGCAGTCAAAAGACAAATCCAAAAGACAAGGAATGCCCCAACTCATACTAAGGATCCAATTATCCCAGTCTTTTTGCCAAGACAAACCACAAACAACAACACAAAGAAAAGAGGCCATGATCCATCATCGTCCCTCTAAATCCATTAATAGGACATCCTCGAGGAGACTAGTAGCATGACCTAGAATCAATCAAAAAGATAAGACAAATCCAGACCAATAAAGTGTTTGTCAAAGAGACGGTGTTTGCTAATAATATTGATAAGATTTTGTGATATGATTGATTGGGTTGACCAAGATTCGATTGATAAGTTTGACAAGGATTGATTGATAAGTTTTCAAAGATTGATTGACAAAGTTGCCAAGGTTGATTGATTGCACCTAATTTTAAGGACACATCCTGATTAAGGCAAAATTGGTTGACAAGGCTGACAAGATTGATTGATTGTTTGATAAAGATTGATTGATATGACCAAGTGATGTGACGATACCCAATTTCAGAAAATACATATCTTGTTTAAGGCAAGGATCACATTTGATAAAGTTGACCAAGTGACAAGTGTTGACAAGACACCTAACTGCAAGAAAGACACATCCTACTTAAGGTGAATGACCAAATTGACAATGTCTAATCTCAGGAAAGACACATCCTGATAAAAGACAAGTGATAAGATCGAATGAGACAAATGACCTAATCCCCATTACGATATAAGACCAATGATTTGATTGATTGATTGATGATAAGAGGATTGATTGAATTGATTGAAATATTTGTTGGTTATGTTTGTCTATTAGTTCATGATTTGGTTAAAATGATGATTGCTTGTGGACCAAGCATATAACCAGACTCGACAAACCCTAAAGGACTGACCTAGGTAGCCTGGGGGGCTCATCGATTGATGACCTTGCCTATGTTATACACGCAGAGACCTCGTAGTTCAACACGACTTGACTTTTCCTTATTTGACAAAAGACAAAGTCATGATTTTATTTGGACAACCTAAAAAGACTGACCTAATATCTTGGGGAACCATTTGAGATGAGCCTTGCCTACGTAGAAAATATGTTGAGATGACGTAGTTTGACCACTCTAACAAAAACTGACTTAGACTTAGTCTCATACACTGACTCTATTTTTGGAAGTTTTGAAGTTTTCTAATGTTTTTGGATTTTGATGATTTTTTTATATTTTTGGAATTTTTAAATATTTTAATTTTTTGGATTTTTTTAGGACATTTTGCGATTTTTTGTGGATTTTGAAGGTTTTAAAAGGCTGATACCATGTGTTATTTCTCATTAATATTTGGCCCCAGTCAGGTATAGGACCAATTTACTGTGCAAGGGGATTGATGGATGCAAAGGATGGTCATGAAGCAAAGGAGACTAAATGTCAGTGGTTTTTAGGCCATGGTAGAATGACAAATCTTTATTATGAATGAGGTATAAGTGTGAACGAATGAAGGAACAAATGGAGTGACAGTAGACGAAGGAGTATAGACTGACTACACATGGTTCCTGTTTGCCAAGTTTTCACCATGGCACTTATCCAAAGCGCCACCAAAGTGGTTTTCACTTTTGGATGAATTATTTCTCTTTACTATTTTTTCTGATTTTCTTGGTTTTTTGGTTTTTTTGTTGTCACCAAGATGCCTGTTTGCCAGGTTTTCATTAGGTGACCATTTTTTTATTTTTTATTTTTTTTGTATTTTTGGCTTTTTAAGGGATACTCTGAGAATCAAGTGTAATACTTGCAAAGGTGCATGTTGTTGATAGGTTTAGACAATGGTTATCCTTTAGGAGTAGAAAGATGATAGGCACTAGATCCATAGGCTGGTGTGACAATGTATGGGCCCAACCAATTAGGCTCAAATTTCCCAGGTTTTTCTCGTTCTGCTTGATTCTTTGGATTTTCTTTTAAGACTAAATCACCAATGTCAAAACTTCTAGGATGAACCTTCTTATTGTAATTGCGTCGAGGGTGATCCTGATATGCTTGCAAATGTGTCAAATCATTCTATCTCTTTTCATCCAGTAACTCTAGCTCTTGTAGATGGGATACCCGGTATTCTTCTTTATCAATCAAGCATTGTATAGAGACTTGTAGGGATGGTAACTCAAACTGTATAGGAAGTATTGGTTCACATCCATAGACAAGGGAATATGGTGTGGCTCTTATAGGGGTACAAATACTAGTGCCATAAGCCCATAAAGTAGGATTATGTTGTAAGTGCCAGTCACAACCAACGTCATTGATAGTCTTCTTTAAGATTTTTAGGATATTTTTATTAGACGCCTCGGCTTGACCGTTACCTTGGGGATAATATGGAGTAGAAAAATGATGTTGAATATGGAATTTGTCATAAAGCTTATAGACATCTTGATTTTTGAAAGGGCAGCGATTATCTGTAATGATGGACTGTGGGATACCATAACGGTAAATGATGTAATTCAGGATGAATTTGGCTATCTGCTTAACAATAATGTAAGTCAGTGGGATGGCTTCAATCCATTTTTTAAAGTACTCGGTAGCGACAAGGATAAAATTATGTCCATTGGAAGAGGTGGGATGGATTTTTCCTATGAGGTCGAGTCCCCATTGAGAAAATGGCCATGGCGAAGTAAGCGATTGCAATTCCTGAGCTGGTGCATGTATAAGATCTCCATGAATATAACATTGGTGACATTTCTTCACAAAGTGATAGGCATCACGTTCCATCGTAGGCCAATAATATCTCGTTCTCATGAGCTTTTTGGCTAAGGTTGGACTAGCAAAGTGAACTCCACATATACCATGATGTACCTCTTGCAAGGTTGTTTGTGCTTCATTTGAGTTGAGACATCGAAGGAGGGTACTATCTAGGCTACGATGATAAAAGGGTGTCTTTGATGATGGCATATTTAGAGGATTGTCAAATAAAGGTTTTGCATTGGTTAAGGGACAAATTAGGAGGGATAATCTGGTCATGCAAATAGGTATAAATGTCTTTATACCAAGGTGAATCAAGACCAACAATTTCACACACAAGTTCAATTTTGGGGACATCGAATGCAGGGATCAATAGTTGTTCTACCAAGAAATCGTATTACGATGCATTATTAGGAATGTCCAAGAGAGATCCGATGGTAGCCTTTGCATCGGTTACTTTGTTCTATATTCTCGGGATCTATTCAAAAGAAGCATTATCAAAGTATAGTTTGAAACTATCCACCATGCACTTGTAGGGAATCAATTTCTCATCCTTAGTATCATAATAATCATTAACTTGTTTTATTCCTAACTGTGAATCACCGTAGACTTGAAGATCCTTGATTTTCTATTTTATTGCTATCTGGAGTCTTGTCAGCAATGCCTCATATTCTACTATGTTATTAGTGCAGGGGAATTCTATTCAAAATGAACTGGGAATGGAATCTCCTTGAGGTGTGATGAACAAAATTCCAGCTCCTGAACCATGACTTGTGTAAGATCCATCAAAATATAACTTCCATGTAGTTGGTGTGTCTATGATAAAGATTTATTTGTCTAGGAAATCGAATATCAAACAATGATACACTTTTATGGGTGCATATGCAAGTTAATTTGCTATCACTTGTCCTTTTATTGATTTTTGATCTGCATACTCAATGTCATATTCAATTAGCATCATAACCCACTTAGCTAGCCTTCATCTTAGTACTTTTTTGCTGAGAAGATATTTCAGAGGATCAATTTTGGCAATCAGTTTTGTCTTATGATTCAACATGTAATATCTAAGTTTTTGTGCTGCAAATACTATTGCTAGACATGCTTACTCAATAGGGCTATAGTTTAACTCATATCCAACTAGGGTGCAACTGATGTAATATATAACCCCTTCTTTACCATCATTATCATTTTGTGCTAATAATGCCCCCAGTGTTGATGTTGTTGCTGTCACATATAATATCAGATATTTTTCACCAATCGGAGGCATAAGAACTGATGGAGTCAGTAGATAATTTTTGATCTGATCAAATGCTTCTTGGCACTTTTCTATCCAGTTGAAGGAAATCCCTTTTCTTAGATATTGGAATGGGTGGATCTTGTCTGCTAATTGAGTAATGAATCTATAGATTGATTGTAGTCTTCCTTGTAATGTCCTCAACTGACTGATATTGGTCAATGGTGGAATTTCTAAGATAGATTTGACTTTTGCGGGATCAACTTCTATTCCTCTGTGTGAGACTATGTATCCAAGTAGTTTGCTTGATTGGACCCCCAAAACACATTTCTTTGGATTTACTCTGACTTGATATTATTCGAGTTGTGTGAAAATCTTGTCCCATACTGCTAAGTGTCCACTTCATTCTAGAGATTTAGAGAGAAGATCATCAACATAGTCTTCCATAAGCACATGCATATAGTCATGAAAGATTGTCATCATCACTCTTTGATATGTAGCTCCAAAATTTTTTAGTCCAAACAACATCATATTCCAACAAAAAGTTCCCCAAGCACATGTGAAGGCTATTTTTGGTTGATCTTTAGTAGCAATCCTTATCTGGTTATAACATAAGGATCCATCCATAAGTGATAGCATTTCATATCCAGCTGTGAGTTCTACTATGATGTCAATATTTGGTAGAGGAAAATAATCCTTAGGACAAGCTTTGCTGAGATCTTTGAAATCTGTGCAGATTCTGATTTGACCATTTGGTTTAGTGACAGGGACAAGTTTTGATATCCGATCTACGTAATCAATAAACGTAATGAATCCAACATCTAGAAGTTTCTTCAATTCTACTTTGACAAGGAGTGCAATATGTGGATGCATTTTTCTTAGCTTTTGTTTGTATGTTGTAGCATTAGGTAACAGTGGTAAGTGATGTAGGACCAATTTTAGATCCAACCCAGTCATGTCAGCATATTCCCAAGCAAAATTTACTTGTCTTTTCGCAAAGAATGTTGTGAACTCAGGCTTTTCCTTGTTGGTCAAAGATGCTGCTAACTATATGATTCGAGAATTATCTTGTTTTCTAATATTCACCTCTTTTGTTTCTTCTATTAGAAATTTGGAGATCTCTCTTGGTCTATTGGGAGACAGTCTAATCCTCCATCCTTAGGTGCCTCAGGGAGGTTTTCACCTTTGGATACGTCCTTTATTTTTACTTTTTCATGGTCAACAGATGCCTTTCGGTTTTCACCTGAAGACCTATTATTTTTATTTTTACTTTTGTCATTTTCACTTTTGTGACTAGAGGATAGGACAACCTCACCAAAATATGTTGCATAATTGAGTTCTATGGAAAATCCAACCTTATGATCCCCACTAGGTATTCCTTCACGAAGTCTCATAAACTCAGCGATTGCTTCGTCGTTCTTGAAAGTGTCCAAACGTGGTGGGTCTTGTTGATCCCAATCTATGAGTTGTGGGTAGATTAGGGGTAAGCCATCATTGGTGCTATCAAGATTCATGGTGTAGGAAGATAGGGTAAAGATGGAGGTAGAGTGATCAGGTTCCTAGGAGGTAGTGTCAATGGTTTCCCAAAAGTGTTTGATCCATTCTTCTCTATTTAAAGGGGCCTTTGGACGGTGGCTTGGTAGTCTTATTGAGGAACCAATCGTAAGCATTTGATTGAATTTATTTTTTTAAGGGGAGGCTCCTCAAATGTTCCAAATAGTTTATCTAAGTCCATAAAGGTAGTGGAGGATAGGGAATCCCATTCATCTTCATTGGAATCAATATCAAAATCCCAAGGGTCCTCATATGTCTTGATCTCACCTGAAGCATTAACAACCTCACTTGAAGGTAACTCGATACCCTGGATAGTCACTTTTACAGGTACGAACCCTAACCCTTGATGTTTGATCAACTTAGGAGGCTACAAGGGTTCCATCATTCCTTGTTTATTTAATCCAAGACCACTGTGTCCATGATATCCTTTTCACTTCATTATTTAGAACCCTTTTGGATATTGTTCAACTGACAACCTCTTAGATTCAATGTCTTCTTCTTCTCTGGACAACGATATGAGGATATGATCATCTAGGGATTCTTTGGCAAGTTCCCCCAATCTAGCGAAAATGGCAGGGGGATTATGGATGATAACCTTAAGTTGCAGGGGATGTGGTTTTCCATATGACCTCGAGGATTTAGGTAATTTGCCGATGAAAAAGACTCTTCATGTTATATTCTCCACATCCTTTGTCTTGGATTTGGATCTTAGGCATGGAAGGTGTGGTGAATGGAGTGGAAGATTTGACCAAAGTAGATGAGTCAATGTAGTGAGATGGAGTGGTGGAAGGCGAGGCCTCTTGATTGATTGGCACTTGACGTTCAATAGTTCCTCTTAGGTTTGAACAATCCTGAAAAGGATTAGGGTCGCCTAGAATAGTCATTTTAGTGCCATTGTGTGGGAATTTGAGGCATTGATGGTAGGTGGATGGAATGGACCTCATAGAATGAATCCAAGGACGACCAAGGAGAAGATTATAATGCAAATATAGATCAAAGACATGAACTACTGTATCTTGCATTGTTGGTCCAACTCTTATGGAAAGTGAAATTACACCTTCAGACGAATGCTTAACATCATCATAAGCTTTGATAGCAATTTTCTTTGTTCGGTCTTATACAATTATTAGAGTATCCCAATGCTTTAACCAATTTTAGTGAGCAAATATTCAAACCTAATCCACTGTCTAGTAGGACTCGTCTGATCTTGCATTTATCGACACAAAATTCAAGGTGTAGGGGGTCATTATGATTAGATTTTGGAACGAAAAAGTCTTGCTCAGAGAAGGTGATATGATGTGGCATAGCTAGGTATCCAATCATGGCTTGAAATAGGTTGACATCTAGGTTGGCGGGGACAGATGCTTCTTGCAATACTTTGTCAAGGATGGATCTGTGTTGTGGGGATGTGCGAAGGAGCTCCAAGATAGAGATTTGTGTGGGAGTTTTTTCCAACTGCTCCAGGAGGTTATATTGACTCTTCGGCTATGAATTAGATGGAGGTCCTGGAATAGTTATCTTGGTTATGTGAGTAGAAATAGAACAATACAATTTTGGCTTGTTTATGGTGATGGTAGCAATGAGATCATCAAAGGGTGTTATGTTAAGAATGATAGTGCTATAGTCGTGTTTGATTGCGACATAGTTGGCACTATTTTTGTTCCCTGAACTGGAGGCTTTCCCTTTATCATGGTCTTGCAAGGGAGTCTTGAATATGGTATGATCAACATTGGTTTTGACTTGTGAATCTCCCACTAATATGGTTCCATTTTCAATGAGGTATTGAATAATGTTCTTGAGTTTCCAACATCTAGCTCTTGTGTCCTTTTCCATGATTGTATTCGTAGTATTCGTCTTCTTTCCACCAATTAGGTTTGATCAAGGTAGGTTCATAATTCTTGGTTTCTGGAAGTGAGATGATAATAGATTGAAAAAGTTGTTTGAGGATTGATTTAATGGGTTCACCCAATTGAGTGTATTTTCTTTTGGAACTGGGAGGTCCTCTTCATTGTTGATTATTTTGAACAACATTTAGCATTTGGTTTTGACTTTGGATATGTGCATTTGGTATAGTTGGTGTATTTGATGAGGAGGGACCTTTAAGTTGAATGGTTGGACCATTGGTTATCAGTTTGGCATTAACAACTCCATCATTTGTGACATTTTTGTTTCAGGACCAGTATTTGCTCTTATTATTGTTGGATTTCAGTTTTTCTTTGTTTATCTTGACTAGTCCTTTAGCGATAAGACCTTTCTTAATAAGGACACCTTTCTCAAGGATCTCTTCAAAGGTTGTATAACATTGGATTTGAATTCGGCTCATGAGTTCTCCATTAAGGTTTTCCACAAACATGGTGACCAATTGTTTTTCAAGAATGTGACAAGGGAATTTGCTGGCCAAACCTTGCCATCTTTGGTAGAACGAGGTGAGGGGTTCCCCTTATTCTTGTTTAGTGTTTCTTAATGTTGCAAGTGTGACATCATTTTTAATGTTGAAGGCAAAATGATTGATGAATCTGTCGATTGGTTCACCCCATGTTCTTATTCTTAGAGGAAGATGTGCAAACCAATCTAGAGCTCGCCCTGTAAGGCTTCATGGAAATAATCTCATCAAATAGGTAGGATCATATGAGACTTCCATACATGATGTGTTGAATTCTTGAATGTGCTCTTTTAGATCTCTTGTCCTCTTGTACTTAGGTAAAGGTGGTGTTGTATAATGAGGGGGAAAGGGTTGCATATAAATTTTTTAATCAAATGGAAAGGGGCACAATTCCTCCATGGAATAGGTCTTTTTGTTGGTCCCCAATTGCATGTTTGTCAATTGTTGTTGAAGGATCTGCACTTGTTGTTGTAATGTGTGAGTAAAATATGTGAATGAGTAATAGCAACACACACTCAATGAAACATTATATTAGAGAAATCAAATGACAATTTAACTGAATTGAGACAAAAAAATTCTCTAAAGTCATCCCATTGTTCTCTTTCCTCAAGGATTCATTAAATCATAATGGCTCTTAGATTGTTTATGCACTATGACTGTTAGAATGACAACCTGAAGAATGACATGCTGGAAATGCAATAAATCTATGCCTACATGATGATTGATAAACTATATGATGTGATGCTATGATAATAGTGTTTGTTGTATGAAGATGCTATGCTATTGATGTAATGAAAATACAAAAATCAAAATGCAGCTAATGGTGAAGCCATAATTCTAAACTAATATGCTTATAAATGCTAATTGCTAAATGCTCAAATGCTCTAATGGAATTTTTGTAGAGTAAGTTTGCTCAAAGTTGGGATCCATTTGTTGTAGAATGAGGCTGTATTTATAGATTTTCCAAAGCATAAAATGATGTGGCAGTAAGCAACGGTGTGGATTTGATCTGGAGGAATTGACGGTGGAGGATGAAGAGGTTGGAGAGATTCATGGAGAGTGTTCCCTTTAGTAAAATATTCCGCCAAGTGTGAGAAAGAATAAATGGAGGAAGAGAGCCAAGTGTCTCAAGTTTGTTTCAAAATTTGTTGAAGATAATGCTGAATTAATCAATTGACATATTCCAATTTGTTGAGACACATGATGAGGTGGATAGAGGAAAAATTGTGGACATGTGACTAAATTCAAATTTAGTAAGGAGGTATTAATTAAATAAAAAAAACTATTTGAATTTGTTTATTTAATTAAAATTAGAGGAATATGATTTAAGATAAGAAGAATTAGAAAATGTGAACTATATAAATAAATTTAGAATTTATTTATAAGTAGAGGAATTAAAAGGTTTATTAATTACAAGTTATTTAATCATCGAGACCGATTTTAGGTGTATACATTTTGCCCCTCTTTGAAGTGATGTGTTTACACATTGCTTCAAAGAAAAATTTGCTGTTAGTGCAGATTTTTTTTTTCGATGCCCCAAACACTGATTTTCGAGTGATGATGGATATATGCCCCCTCGGGAGATAAATCAATGAATTTTTGAATTTTTGAAATTTTAGGATTTTTTTTGAATTTTTAGGATTTTTACAATTTTCTGATGATTTCAAATTTTTATGGTGCCAAGATGATTTATCTCTTGAAAAATGATGTTGATCCTGCCCCTTTGAAAAATAAAATAAATCAATCCCATTAAATTTCTACTTAATTACCCTTTAAAAGGTAAAAAATGTGAAATGAAATTCATTTGAGTCATTTGCATTTTGAAAATTGAGTGATTAGAGAAACTTTGAGCAAGATGGTGATTTCGATTCAGACCCATTGATTCAAGCATGTGCAACGTCACAAATGCCCGACTGTATGGACCTCCGGTACATACCTCGAAAAATCTCTTCTTGAATTTTGAATTACGTTTTTCCCTCGTTTTTCATGTTTAAAATCCATTTTTTTATGTTTTAGTGCATAGGGAACCCAATGTAGTGCATGGGTAGACTATTCTAGCGCATACAACATTTTAGTGTATATAGTCAAAGTTATACTGCATATGGTAAAATAGTGCATGTAGGGCAAGTTTTAGTGCATCTAATAAATGTTCTAGCGCAGTAGGTTTTTGGCACATAGATGTGATGAATTAGCGCATTGATAAATTTTGGTGGCGCATCCATAGGTTTAGCGCATAGGTATAATGAAATAGCGCATTGGGTAAATTTTTTAGCACAACTGGTGATTTAGTGCTTTGAGAACCTGTTTTGGCGCATCGATGAAGTTTTATAGTGCATCGATGTTTTTAGCGCATATAAAGACTATTTCAATGCATCTAGGCTAGATTGATGAAATTTAGATTAGAATCCTTGATTTTGATGATTATTGATCGCGTCAACCAATGTTTTGATGTTGTTTAATGATGTTGATAGATTATATGACGATTGATCTCATGATAGGTGAGGATCAACGATAGGATGATGATAATTGACCTCATGATAAGTGAGGATCAATGATAGATTGATGATTGACCTCATGATAAGTGAGGATCAATGATGAACGCTCACGAGATTTAATCAAAATCTCATCAGAATTGATTAGATTTATAGGCTGATTGATGTTGATTAATTGATAAGATTAGTGATTTGCGATATGTTTTGATGATAGGAGCCTTCGATAGTCTTGATGTCACAAGAGCGTTTCTCGAGGACCTAGGATTTGATTCCACATCTAGTGCAGGATGAGATAGATGTGATTGGACGATGCAGATTGACCTCTTTGATAGATATGCCCTAGCATAGAATTAACAGGGGACTTCTGACCGCTTCGACAAAGAAGTGGCATAGTGACCATAACACCTTTCACTTGGCTACTAGTGAGATGATAGTCACATTAGAGGACGTTTATCGGATTCTACGGATTCCAATTGTTGGCGAGCTGGTTGTGTATGATTTGACTAAGCAGGGAGGGACTGATGCACTATAGAGAGTCTTCGAGGATGACCAAATTTGTGGTTATGAGATCCCATGGTGGGATATGGTTGATGCATATGCGACACTACCATGTGTTCTTGTTGGATTCATTGAAGGATTTCTATGTCCTGAGCATAGGTCGAAGGGACTCTTAGTCGTCTAAGGTTGAATTCTAGAGAGTATGATCACACAGGGGACACGATATACATGGGGATCCTACATGCTTGCCCATTTGTATCATGATCTACATCAGGTTGTTTATCTCAGAGCATCTAGTTTATCAACTAGGGTTACATTGTTACAAATATGGGCGTGGGAGCATATAGCTATCACGTGACCTATTGCAAATAGACAAAGTCCAGTTGGGAGGCCTTACGTTCATGGATACATAGGTACAGTTGTCCAACATAAGTTGGGAAAACTAGAGTACTAGAGGAGAGTGCTAGATGATCTCGATATAGTGACATGGAGGCCCTACTTAGATTGTGAGCAGTGGCCAGAGGATGATACATAGATGCCATATGTGTGCATGACCAGGTACCTAATCGAGAGGACACCATTCATGATTGAGAGATTCATGTTGATGAGAGTACTTCGACAGTATGGCAGAGTACAAGGTATACCCTAGGGAGTGGCTCTTTATGCACGAAGAAGGGTGTATATACTAGAGTGGGGACCTATTTTATCATATGATTTTTCCTATCAGGAGTACTTTTGGTTACAACTAGTCATATGGGAGTACCACCTAGAGATTGTAGAGGTTGTAGTGTTAGAGGAGTATGCTCATTATTTATTTGCACATCCCTTCCCTCAGATATCTAGTCCAGACAAGCTAGTACCTACATTGGATGATGATCAAGCACTGAGACAAAGGAGGGGTGGAGGAGGTGATGATGATGAGGAGGGAGAGAGCAATGATGATGAAGATGGAGATGGTGATGGAGGTGGTGGAGATGGTGGTGGTAGACCAGTGCTAGATCTTAGAGTTCCTCGTAGGAGGAGATCACTAGTGGCTGCAACACAACAACATGTGTAGATTCAGTTACCCTCACAATAGCAGTAGACACAGATAGCTGCGTTACAGGTCCAGGTATAGACTTTGCAGGGTCAAGTGGCATAGGTATAGGCTTTGCTAGCACAAACATAGGGGCAAATTTCCACCTTGACGGCTAAGAGAGATGCAGCTAGACAGTGGGGTGGCAGGCAGAGGCCTTGGCTGACAGGTTGTAGAGAGTGGTTGAGGGTACTAACACAGGTGATATGCTTCGAGAGGTCACACAGATTACCAGAGAGGTTGAATACTACAAAGGACTATCATGAGTTAGTGCCTGCAACACAACGTGTCAGCTATACACAGTCAAGATCAGGCAGGTGTCACTCTCAGACCATCAATAGGGGTGTGATGCAGCCACCTCTAAGAGATCCACCAGGCATGGATCCAGGGGTAGGTCCATTCGGGGGTACAATAGGAGGGTCAGAGAGATTGACATCCTCTAGGGGGAGCACCACATAGCTCTGATGTTTTGACATTTGATGTACTTGAGACATTGATGTAGACCTTGATTCAGTTGAGACATTATGATACTGCCATTTTTGATATTGTATCTCTCTACATGTTTAGATATCCTTGTACACTTTGACATTATTATTTTGAGATTATATATGATATGTAATGATGATAGTGATTTATATGGTGCCTATATGTGTTTATGATGGATGCTTATGATGGATGTAATTTGATATGGTGATGCATATATTATGAGTCTATATGCTTTATGGATAATGATTTTATGACATGGGATGGATGTGTTTATGCAAATGATATGTAATGCACTTTGTTTTGTATTTTTCTAATGCAAATACATGATCAAATGTGTGGATGGATAAATGATATGATAACGCTTTCTAATATATGCATGTCGTAATAATGATTAAGCAATTATATGTGTGAATGATTTTATTTTTGTTAATGTCAAGTATACTCAATCTGTTAATGATAGAGATGAAATCATTGTAACATTTTTCCAGCCTTAGAAAATCTATACTGCAGATGCAAAACTAATATGAATGCAATCTAATCTATCCATGCAAATCTAAATAATGCAGCAGTTGTCATTACATCAGCCAATTTATCGTGCTTTTATCATCATTGAGCCTTTTAATTGTTGAAAGTGAGTACAAACATCGATGGTATAATTAGACCATGATGACCTGAGTACTACTTTCATGATTTTTGATATTACAAGTTAACACAAATATATAGGTATAATTGAACCGAGATGACCTGAGCATTTCTTGCATAAACAAACAAGAATTAATCCTTTTCCTATGCAAATCCAAAATGTCATCAGTTATACTTTGTAGAGTATGTCTCGCAACAATTCACATAGTAATAATGATCAACTCATAGACAACAGACAATGAAAATATCATAGTCCATCCTTGCTTCTCTAGATCAAGACATCCTCAAGGTGCTCCAAAGATATGATAACAAAAATCAAAGTACAACAGTTGAACATTCATGATAACGTGATAAAATCATTATTCATAAGAACATCATTCATTTAAATTTGTTTTAATTAATTAAGTTGGTTGTTTGATGTGGATGGTTGATTTAGATGGTTTGTTTTTGAACAGTTTGATTGATGTTCAATGTTGAGTTGTACTATTGTTGTTGTGCTTGTCATGTTTGTCGTATTACTGTTTGTTTGTTGGTTTAAGCTAAAAGTTTATTCTCCCCAGTGAGTTTAGGATTTTCCCCCAGACAAGGGTGAGACACAACTGCAATGCCAGGATATGTACATGAGGTTCCTTTTTGATGATAGGCAGAATGATGATGAAAGCAGACAATCAACACATGCTCAAATAGATGGAAAAGCTAATCTATCACAAATAGCGCCTCTTGCCAGGTTTTCACTACTTTTTTTTATTGCACTTTTTAAATTTTATGATTTTTTTGTTATTACCGAGACGCCTATTTTCTAGGTTTTCATCAAGGCAATGATTTTTTTGATTTTTCACTTTTTTTTTGTATTTTTCTCTTCTTTTTTGTATTTTTGACCTTTTTCATTTATTTTGTCTTTTTTAGGACTTTTACCGTGCACCAGATGAATTAGGTGTAGAACTTCCTCGAACAGATCACCTTCAGATGTAGACAACTGATAAGCTCCAGATCCATAGACTGAGACAACAACAAAAGGACCTAGCCAATTTGGTTCAAACTTCCCCTTCTTTTCTTGATACTGTTGATTTTGAGGATTCTCTTCTAATACCAAGTCACCAACTTGAAAAATTCTTAGTTGTACTTAATGATTATAACACCTGGACATCCTTTGTTGATAGGATTTCAAATGATCTACAACATGCTGACGTCGTTCATCCAACAATTCTAGCTCCTGCAGTTTGGACACTCTGTAATCTTCCTCTGAAATGATCCCCTTCAATGACACACAAAGTGATGGTAGCTCAACCTCGATAGGTAAAATAGCTTTTGATCCATATAAAATGGCATATGGTGTGGCTCCTATTGGTGTGTGTATGCTGGTTCGGTATGCCCACAAAGTAGGGTTTAATTGAACATGCCAATCACGTCCAACATCATTGACCATTTTCTTTAAGATTTTCAAAATGGTTTTGTTTGAGGCCTCTTCCTGGCCATTTCCTTGAGGGTAGTACGGTGTAGAAAATCAATGCTAGTTATGAAAACATTCACAAAGTTCTTGGACGTCCTAGTTCTTTAAAGGTTGACCATTGTCAGTGACAATGGACTGAGGAATACCATACTGACAGACAATGTAATTGAGGATGAAAGAAGCAATTTGTTTTCTAGTGATTGTGGTTAAGGAAACAACTTCAATCCACTTTGTAAAATAATTTGTAGCTATGATGCTAAATTTGTGTCCATTGGATGATGACGGATGAATTTTACCTACAAGATCCAGTCCCCATTGATAGAAAGGCCATGTTGATGCAAACGGTTGTAGTTCTTGTGCCGGTGCATGTATTAGATTACCATGGATTTAACATTTTTGGCATTTCTGGACAAATTGAAAACACTCCTCTATATTCGGCCAGTAATACCCCAAGCGTAGGAGTTTCTTAGTGAGAGTTAGTCCACTTGAATGAGTTCCACAAATACCTTCATGAACTTCATGTAAAGTCAGTTCAAATTTGTTACGTTCAAGACAACAAAGGAGAGTTCCATCAAGACCTCGTCAATAGAGTATATCCGCTATCACGGTGTGTCGGGAAGCTTGGCAGATAAAATTACGTTTTTGGTTTTAGGATAGATTGGGTGGAAGGGTATTATCTCTCAAATAAGTATAGATCTTCCCATAAATTGAGGACTCAGCATCAAATAGATGACATATGACTTGGGATTTAGGGTTATCATAGGCATGGTTAAGCACTTGTTCTACCATGAACTCATAACGACTTCATTTTTTAGGTATCTGTAGAAGAGAAGCAATTGTTGCCATTACATCAACAACTTTATTATCCCCTCTTGGAATTTGCTCAAATTTGATTTCAGAAAAATACTTTTTGAAATCATCCACCATTCTCTTATACAACATCAACTTATCATCCTTTGTCTGATAATCATCATTCACCTGATTTATGACTAGATGTGAATCTCCATAGACTTGCAACTTTGTGATCTTCCATTTGACTGCCACCTTGATTCCAATGATGAGTGCTTCATACTTGTGTCACCAAAAAGTGTAGCCTTTGAAAATTTTCACTCATTTGGACCCTTGCCTATGGATTTTGGACCTTTTTCAACCTCTTTTTACCTCTTTCCAAGCCTTGTGCCAAGGTGTTGTAAAACATTTTCACACTTTCCTAGGCTTTTCATCACTAAATCAACCCTTTATTATGCTATAATGACCCCTTAATACACATACAAGCCTTATTTTAGTGTGTTTCAAAGGACAATCCCGACAAGCAATAATAATCACACTTAAATCCCTAGCAACCAATGAAAATTCCCAAGTGGACTAGGTCGCCACCTTGGGTGACCTAGTCCCATGTGACTTAAAATTCAAATTTAACCTAAAATTCTTTCGGGATTTTGTCTCCAAAACCCTAAGGTTGGCCTATGTGGTGTTATTTCATGGAAATTAGGGCACAACTTGTATAAATAAGGTTTTTTCCCATCATTTTGTACTTCTTCCATCTCATTTTTCTCCTCACTCAATCTTCTCAAGCACTCATCCACTATTCTTCTCAAGCAAGCTAGGGTTTGAGTAGTCTAAGTCATCAAGACATCTCTCCAAGGCATACAAGGGCTGATTGTTGCAACAACACAAGATCATTCATAATGGCAAGGTATTGAATCCATCATTCCATATTTCATGCTTTACTATCTTGTGTCTTCATTTGATTTGATTATCTAAAAGGGGTTTGACCAAGGCAAACCCCTATACTCTAACAATCAACATTTCCTTCTCTCTCTCTCTTTGTGTGTTTACATATTTAGGTATATTGGAAGCTTGGAGATCATTCAAGAGTGAATTTAAATCTTGTTGAAGACACCTCCTTGTTGGCTAGGGCAAAAATATCCATTAAAAGTCTCTTACAGATCGAGAATCAAAGTTTCATATCCAGGTACCTCAAGAAGTAGAAAGTGCAGACCGAGACCTCCAAATTCCACTTTCAAACTTCTTGAAAGGCTGAATGGGACTAGGTCTCCATTAGTGGTGACCTAGTCCCACCATAGAACCATTTTAGGGTTTTCTGTAGATCTGGATACCCTTTTGGAAGAAACAGGTCCCGACAGATTTTCACAGAAAAAAGGACTAGGTCACCTAGAATGGCGTAAGTGTCTTTCTCAACTTCTACATCAGCTTTTCTAGGAATCCAGATCTTCATGCCATCCCTCTTCAACCTCTAGTTGCACATCTTCCTTTCCCTTCATTTCTGTTACAGTTTGTTTACATTTCTTAGGTCATTTATATATCATAGTGTGTTTTCCAAAATAGTTGCATTCTTTAGATTTTAAATTAGTGGTTAGTTTCTATTTCCGTTTCCAGAATTTATGGTACTTAACACACATCACTTTAAGCCCCTAACCCCTTTAAATGAACTCACCAAAAACACCTTAGTGTGAAAGAGATTTCGTTTCCTAACCAATCTCTTAGGTGAAAAACCCTAGGAGCCTATTGGGGAATCCTCTTTCCCTAAACAAGTACATTATTTTTGGTAGTTCATTTTGGTGAACCTGACTTTCAAATCCCCTTTACTCTGATTTCGAGTTCTTTATCATCCTATGTTTTCATTTCATTTCATTTTGCATTAGTGAAGTTGCATCATAGGGTTTCAAGATTTGCATTAGTGAAAGTGCATAATAGGTTGCATTTTTGCATTTTAAATCATTTCACATCTCTGAAATTTTGCATTTTCATGTTAAGCTTGCATCACCCCATACATAAACCACCCGAATCCATCAAAATCTTCTATAAAACATCATAAAAATCACCAGGAGGACTAGGTCGCCACCCTGGGCGACCTAGTCCCTTTAGGCCTCTGAAACTGTCCTTTACAAAGCTGAAAATACTATTTTTATGCTTCTATTTTGTACCATTACCTATCTGTATCACTGGGTTTTGTTTCTATAGCATGCATTTCATTAAAAATAGCTTAAATTAGCTGATTTCATGCATTCCACATTTTCAATTTTGTAATTACAACATTTCATTTTTCAAATCATTGCATAGTGTAATTAGTCATTTACCTTCTTTACAAACTGAAACTTGCATTGCATTCTATGCCTTTACATTTAATTTTAAGTTATAATAGCTTTTGTCACATTTTAAATAGCATTCATGGTATTTGTGGATAGCATTAAGTTATTTTCATTTTCTGCATTAGTCCCTAGATCATTTAGATCAGAAAATGAAAACAACACTTTAACATCACATGCACCCACTCAAAAAACTTAGAGATAACAAGCCCTTTAGTAGTGATGACCTAGAAATGTTAGATGGATCCCTTGTTGAATTCATCTCTTCTAGCTCATCCACTAAAGCTTTGATTGATGAGGATTGATAATCATGATAATCATAATTGTTCTTCTCCTGATATCTCTCCCATTGGTGACAAAGGTATCTTAGTGAAAGAAGACACAACCATTGACGATCATGATGGTCTTGTTTTTGTTCCTCCTCTCCCTCCCCCTTTGTAAAACATTAATAAACAAGAAGATGAAAACATCACTCCCTTACCTAGTCTCTATAACCATGACCCTCAAACTTCTTCTTCTAATATCCCTCCTCGATGCCATGAGGATAAGTTGGTGTTGGAAGATACCTCTATTATAAGTCATGATACTCTTGACCCTCCTTTCCCTAATGCTCCTACCCTTTGGTACAATCTATTTGAAAATCATGGTGGTCCTTCTCTTGATGCCTCCCCTACCTGTGATGAAGCTAGTTTACACACCCTCGCCATGGCATGTGGTGAACCTCTTTCAAGCTCTCTTACTAGGATAGATAGTATGGAACAAGAGAATGAGACCTTAGAAAAACAAGATAATCAAATAGAACCCTCTCCTCATACTCCCATCATTGATCATTCCCCTAATAATATTATGCCCTTACAAGAAGATGAAGAGCCTATGTTAGACTCTCCTCCTTTTGAGGATGTTAATATTATTCAACCTCAACTCATCCTTTATCCCCCTTCTAAACCTGAATTTATTCTCTACCCACCCAAGCATAATATGTTGTAGCAAGTGAGTCATAATATCATTTCCCTTACACATTACACTAGAAACAATCCATGACCCCAACCAACCTCAACATCCTTACCTTCATCCCCTCCCATTCTTCCTGCTACCCCTCACTTGAATTCCATCCTTAGGGAGTATGGCCTTATTGACCAACTAAGGAATACTCCTGCTAAAATATCTTTATGGGACCTTATTCAAGCCTCCCCTCACTATCACAACATGATGTAGGAAGCCTTACAATAAATTATTGTCCCTTCCAATGCACAAACGAATGACATTGTGGCTATGATTCAAGGCTTGAATACTGACATTATTTTCCACCAAAGTGAGCTCCCTCCTTTGGATGTGCAAAAACAAGTTGAAACCTTCATGATCATATCTCAATACAAGCACATAGGGATCAAGCGAACCCTTGTTGATAATGGCTCTACAGTTAATGTGTGTAGTGTCAATCTCTTGGATATGATCCATATTGATAAATTAACCATTCAATCTACCTCTTTATCTATCAGTGGATTTGATAGAAAAGGGAAAAATCCAATTGGTGTGATCACTTTGCCTCTTACAGTTGGAATGGCCACATTAGACACACCAATCCATGTTATGCCAAATGATGTTTCATATAATCTCATTTTGGGCAGACCATGGATTCATGCTATGAATGGGCTACCTTCCACTCTTCATCGTAAGATGAAGTACATCTACAACAACAAAGTGTACACACTTTATGCTGATCTTGAACCTTACAGTGTCTTACACCTTGAGCAAAAAAAATCCAAACCCTTCACCACTTCAACACCCACCCAACAAGTGGAACCCATACAACAAACATCCTTAGTCGATGATTGGGGTTCCTTAAAATTCACACCTCCTTTACTAGGATAATCCAAGATCATCAACAATGAATCTACAAAGGGAAACGTAGTCTTGTCCACACAAGACTCGACAGATCCTTTGAAAGTATCCACCTCGACTACCTTAACCAATGTAGCCAACAACGAACAATCACCCGATCCAAAAGCACTGAAAAAGCTCTATGGAAAAGGTTATGAGCTCATGAAACAACTTGGCTATAGTGGAAAAGGTTGTGATGCTAACGAACAAGGTATTTGCACCCCTATTGAGCCTAACATGCAAATAACCAATCATGGTCTTGGATTTTGTCCTTTCATTGAAATCATAAATCCTTCCTGTCACACCACCACCCTCCTGCATCACCCTTCTAAACCAACCTTATAAAGTGATCCTTTGACACCAACAAAGGACTCTTTTCTTAAATCCAATGTCATCTCACAACCCGCTATTGATTTGGATTTCACACACTCCTCCAAAGGAGCATACAAAATATCACAATCTATAGTGCCTTGTGTAAGTATGACATCCTATACTAAGCAAGACACTACTTTGTTACAAACTAAAGGAACAACTTCTACCCTTGATCAAGAAGGTATCTTGTTGAGACTCCTCCAAGATCACTTGATCTCTCTTCCTCTTAGAACTTAAAAGAAATGTTCCAACAAACATTCCTTTTGTGCTTACCACTGAGTTCATGGTCATTCCACTAATGAGTGTAAGGCCTTGAGTAGCAAAATTCAACATCTTAAGGATTTTGGTGTTCTCTCTTATGTGGGGGCACCTTCTTCCTCTAATCGATACTGATTTTCACTCAACCTTGCATCTCATAAATTCTTTCAGCTCACTCTTGTCCTACATTAAGTGGGGGCAAGGGGTTAGTTAGCCTCTTCCCTCGTATGCCACTTATTGTTGTCTCTTTCGACTACTCGTTAACCTTTCATGAACATATAAGAGCAAGCTTGGGATGTGGACAACATGTCTTAAGTTGAGTCACAGGTGACATACTCCCCTTTTCATGACGTAACTTATCTGAACAAGCTCTCATATCTCCTTCTACTTTAAAGCAATTGCTCATAGTAATGGTGTTAGCAACTGCTTTAAAGTGGGGGCATACATCACCACTCACATTCCATTGTGCGATTTTATTTTTCTTGCGATTCCCTCTCTTGGAAATATTAGGTACAATGTTGCTTAGGATGAGACATTTACGTTTTTCCTCTTTTGCATACAAGATAAGTTATTACTCTCTTGGGTACAAGATGATTCCATTTGCACTTTTCCTCTCTTGGTGACATTACACATGATGTTCACTAGGATGATAGATCGCATAAACAAAAAACAAAATCCCTTTGAGCACGCCTTACATCATTTCAAAAATCATTTTCTTTTGTGGCGCCTTATCAAAGTTATTAGGAGGTATAACTTTGGTATGGTTTGAGCGGGAAGCCTAACTAGCGGCATGACTTCCCCCATAGCCACCTATGTGTGTGTGGGTACATACCAACCATGTGTATGTTTCTCACCCTTTTGGGCCTTCTTACTCGACGAACAACCAAAATTCCCATCACCCCAGAGTGAGTACACATCTTCTTTTTGGACAAACAACCTAGATCTGATCCATAAATATCTAGACAAATAGTCGAAGCTTGATCCAACTTTTCACTCTTTCTCTTTCCTTCATTCTAGTTCTTGTCATTGCATGATCATGTATCTCGTTTTGCTGCAAATCATTCACCCTTGAATGTGTCTCTTGCATTGATATCGACTTGACTTAGTATCTCAAATCCTGGGGGCTTGACCACCTTCTTCATCTTTGTCATTCTTCACCATCTCCATTGGGATACTTTAGTGTGAGTTTGAAGCAAATTCATCCTCTCACTAAAGTGGGGCTAAATGTGTCACCAAAAAGTGTAGCCTTTGACACTTTTCACTCATTTGGACCCTTGCCTATGGATTTTTGACCTTTTTCAGCCTCTTTTTACCTCTTTCCAAGCCTTGTGCCAAGGTGTTGTAAAACATTTTCACACTTTCCTAGGCTTTTCATCACTAAATCAACCCTTTCTTATGTTATAATGACCCCTTAATACACATACAAGCCTTATTTTAGTGTGTTTTGGAGGACAATCTTGACAAGCAATAATAATCACACTTAAATCCTCGACAACCAATGAAAAATGCCCAGGTAGACTAGGTCGCCACCTTGGGCGACCTAGTCCCATATGGCTTAAAATTCAAATTTAACCTAAAATTCGTTTGGGATTTTATCTCCAAAACCCTAAGGTTGGCCTATGTGGTGATATTTTGGGGAGATTAGAGCATGACTTGTATAAATAAGGGTTTTTCCCCTCATTTTTCACTTCTTCCATCTCATTTTTCTCCTCACTCAATCTTCTCAAGTACTCATTCACTATTCTTCTCAAGCAAGCCAGGGTTTAAATAGTCTAAGTCATCAAGACATCTCTCCAAGGAATACAAGGGTTGATTGTTGCAACAACACAAGATCATTCATCATGGAAAGGTATTGAATCCATCATTCCATATTTCTTGCTTTACTATCTTGTGTCTTCATTTGATTTGATTATCTAAAAGGGGTTTGACCAAGGCAAACCCCTATACTCTAACAATCAACATTTCCTTCTCTCTCTTTGTGTGTTTGCAGATTTAGGTATCTTGGAAGATTGGAGATCATTCAAGAGTGGATTGAAATCTTGTTGAAGACACCTCCTTATTGTCTAGGGCAAAAAAATCCATTAGAAGTCTCTTATAGACCGAGAATCAAAGTCTTAGATCTGGGTACCTCAAGAAGTAGAAAGTGTAGACCGAGACCTCCAGATTCCACTTTCAGACTTCTTGAAAGGCTGAAAGGGACTAGGTCACCATTAGTGGTGACCTAGTCCCACCATACAACCATTTTAGGGTTTTCTGTAGATCTGGATACCCTTTTGGTAGAAATGAGTCCCGACAAATTTCACAGAAAAAGGACTAGGTCGCCCACAATGGCATAAGTGTCCTTCTCAACTTCTACATCAACTTTTCTAGGATTCTAGATCTTCATGCCATCCCTCTTCAACCTCCAGGTGCACATCTTCCTTTCCCTTCATTTTTGTTACAGTTTGTATACATTTCTTAAGTAATTTGCATATCATAGTGTGTTTTCCAACATAGTTGCATTCTTTAGATTTTACATTGGTGGTTAGTTTCTATTTCCATTTCCAACATTTAGGAAATTTCACACACATCACTTTAAGCCCCTAACCCCTTTGAATGAACTCACCAAAAACACCTTAGTGCAAAAGAGAGTCCATTTCCTAACCAAGCCCCTAGGTGAAAAACCCTAGGAGCCTATTAGGGAATCCTCTTTCCTTAAACAAGTACATTATTTTTTGTGGTTCAGTACTCAACCATGTTATTTGTGCAAGGAAACATGAGCTTGTAATATTTTGGGATGGTATGTCCTTGAGGCATGACAAACAAGATTCCAGCACTTGACCTGTGTTGCGTGTAAGACCCATCAAAATATAGCATCCACTATTGTGATGATATGGTAAGGACATCTACATTAGGAAAAACAATATGCATTGAATGATCATCTTCTAGTGGTGCATTGGCTAACTGATCAGCTATCACCTGACCCATGATTGCTCTTCAATCCACATATTGAATGTTAAATTCGCTCAAAATCATTACCCACTTGGCTAGTTTCCTATTAGGGTAGCTTTGCTGAGTAAATACTTCAATGGATCAATGTTAGCTGAGTTTAACAGTATGAGTTAATATGTAATGTCATAGCTGTTGAGTAGCAAATACTACTGCTAGACAAGATTTTTCAATGAAGGTGTAATTGATTTCATAATCGTTCAATGTTCGACTGATGTAATAAATAGCCCTTTCTTTTCCTGCAAAGTCTTCTTGTGCTAATAGAGCGCCCAAAGATACTTCAGTTGTTGCTATGTAGAATAATAGTGATTTTTTTTTCTGTTGGTGGTACCAGTTTGGGTGGAGTCATTAGATACTGTTTCAGTTGATTAAAATTTGCTTCTCATTTTTCATCCCACTTGAAGGAGACATTCTTGTGTAGAAAATGATTAAAAGGATGAGTTTTATCCACTAAATGTGCAATGAACCTCTTGATAAATTGGAAAAATCCTTGTAGAGATCTCAAATGGCTGATGTTCTTTGGTGGTGGCATTTCCATGATAGCTTTGATTTTGGTGGGATTCACTTCAATACCTTTTTCTGAGACTATGTATCCCAATAGTTTGTTGATGTCACACCAAACACACATTTCTTTGGGTTTAATCTTACATTGAATTTTTCCAGTCGAGTGAAGATTTTATCTAGGATTTCCAAGTGTCCCTCCCTGGTGAAAGATTTTGCTAAGAGGTTATCCACATAATCCTCCATGAAGGTGTGAATTATGTCATGAAAAATGGTTGTCATCGCTCATTGATATGTGGCTCCTGCATTTTTTAACCCAAATGGCATAACGTTCCAACAAAAGGTACCCAAAGGACATGTGAAGGATGTCTTATCTTGATCTTTCGATGCTATTTTGATATGATTGTATCCTGAAAATCCATCCATGAGTGATAACATGGCATGTCCTACTATCAAATCCACAATGATATCAATGCTGGGCAAAGGAAAATCATCCTTTGGGAATGCTTTGTTAAGATCTCTAAAATCAATATATATCCTGATGTTGCCATCTGGTTTAGAAATTGGTACAATATTGGAAATCCACTTAGCATAATCAATTGGACAGATGAACTCGACATCTAAAAATTTCTTCAATTTTGATTTTACTAACAAGGCGATGTGCAGATGCATTTCCCTCAGTTTCTGCTTGACAGGCTTCACCCCAGGTGGTAGGGATAAGTGATACATTATCAAATCTGGATCTATGCCTAGAATATCAGTGTAGGACCAAGAAAATTTGACTTGTCTCTCCTCAAAGAATTTGATGAAATTAGGTTTTTCCTATTCTATCATGGATGTTGCTAGATGTAGAGTCTTCACTGTCTCTGTCGTACCAATGTTAATGGATTGTGTAGGTTCAACTAGTACAGATGATATTTCATGATAATGTTCTAGAAGAGTGTCAAATCTCCCATCCTTCGGTTCCTCAGAGAGTTTTTCACCATAGGATACGCTCTTTATTTTTACTCTTTCTTGATCTAATACTATCCTTAAATGGTTTTCACCATTAGATCGATTTTTGATATTTTTGATTTTACAGCTAAGAGATTGGGCACCCTCCCGGTTTGAAGCTTCATTATGAGATTCATGGGTGGAACTCATTTTTGGGTTGTCAGGGCAAAGGAAGTTAACAATGGCATCATCGTTTGCAAAGATAAGGACGTCGAGAGGCTTGATTTTCTCCCAGTCAATGAGTTCAAGATGTATTAAAGGCAAGGGATCGTTGGATTGATCAAGGTCAATAGCAGTGAGGGTTTTGATGGCAACGTTGTCAAAGTTTTCGACAACAATGTCGAGGCCTATGATGTTACTCTCCTCCAAATCATCTATCTCGCTCGATGTCTGTTCATCCTCATTTGAGCCATCGATATGTTGTGATCCAAATTCAAGAGGTCTAGACCCTGAGCTTTGTCCCTCCGTGTGTGTGGGTGCATACCTTTTGATCACATCAACCTCTTTGTCATGACAAGATTCCTCAGACAGTGAATCCCATTCATACTCATTTGAATCAGTCTCAGAACTAGCTTGTAGCTGTAGGATTCGCTCACAAATCTTCTCTTTTGTGTTTTCCTTTGTTTCTTCTTTATACCCTAGTCTTGTCTTGTCTTTTGGATTAGTTATAATAGGCTAAATCGGTTCCACAATGCCTTCTTGTCTTTTGCTGATAGGTCCTTTTCCTTCATACCCCATCTTTTCCAAGATTGTGAACCCTTTACCATATTGTTCTATTTGGACATTGGAAGTTGATGCTTGTGATTGTTCTTCATCTTTGTACAACCAATTTAAAATTTATTTATCCTCATATTCATCCTCTTGAGTGCCTACTTTTACAAATCTACCATCAAAGAGTGTGATTGATTGTGAAGATGTTTGTCTTGATGTTAATGGTTTTCCATAGAATCTTGATGAAGGTAGTAACTGTGAAAGACATAAGGACTGCTCAATTGAATATTCACCCATGACTTTTTCCTTTAACTAGATCGTTTTCTCAAACTGCTTTGATAATGAATTGAGTTGACTTTCATGATTTGATGGAGTAGAATCACCACTGACTTTGTCTTTTGATTGGACCTTTTCCTCAAGCTGTTTTGATAAAGAATTTAATTGACTTTCATTACCTGATGAAGTAGAATCATTGATACTTTTATCCTTTGAGTGAACCTTCTTCTCAACCCATTTTGAAAAAGAATTTAGTTGTCTTTCACTATTTGATGAACTGGGAGTCCGAGCTTCTCTGTTATGTGGTACAAAAGAATCTTGGACTATTTTAAGCATGTTGTAGTATTGTGGATTGTTGGAATTAGTTGAAATAGTGATTTCTTGTCCATTAAAAGTAAATTTCAAGCATTGATGATACGTTGAAAAAACTGCTTGCATTTCATGAATCCAAGGATGTCCCAAGAGTATGTTGTATGTCAACTCTCTGTCTAACACTTGGAAAACTATATCTTTCACAATTGGCCCCACTTGAATTGGTAACACAATCAATCCATGGGAGGATCTCTCTTCATCATCATAGGCTTTTATAGTGATCTTTCTTCTAGAATCAATGGCATTTTCAAAATATCCAAGTGCACGGATACGTTTTAAAGTGCAGATATTTAGATGCACTCCACCATCTATTAGAACACGTTTGACCTAGTGTTTTTGAATTAGAACCTCAATGTGGAGAGAAACATTGTGTGGATGGGTAAGTGATATGTCATCATGTTCAAAAAATGATAGGCAATGAGGTGCGATCAAGTGTCCCACCATAGCCTGGAACTGACAAACTTCTAGATTATTTGGTAGTATGATGGCTACCAGAGCTTGTTTCAGAATCTCCTTGTGAGCTAGAGAAATTTTGAGAGTTTTCAATATTGATATTTGAGCTCAGATTTTTAGCAATTGATCCACTATGTTGTATTGAGTTGAAGGGGCAGAAAGTGTTTTAGATGTAGCTTCTTTCAATATTACTTTGGCCTGCCCTCTTGTGGTTGCATTGACTGATTGATGATCTTGTTTTTCTCTGATTTTAATGACATTAATTTGATTATCAGTTGTAACAACGTTTGTGATAAGATTTAATGGTATGATTTCATTGATTTGATTTGATTTAAGGTTGATATTTATGTCACTAAGCTGATTTTTAGTTGTAACAATGTCATGAGTTTGATTATCAGTTGCAACAATGTCATTAGTTTGATTACCAGCAATAACAACATTTTGTCTATCATTAATCTCAGTGTCATTGTTCTCCTTTTCAACTACAAAAATATGAAGGATAGTGGTTTCATAAACATAGTTCAAATTTTTGCCTTTGTCGTTTGCAGAAGAAGATTCTCCCTTTTCATAATTTGGAAAAGGATTCTTGAATACTCAATGATCATTGTTTGTTTGAGGTCATTCCACAAATATTGTCTTGTTATCAATCAAATCTTGTACCAAAGGTTTCAATTGCATGCAATCATTTGTTTTGTGTCCTTTATTTCGATGAAAATCACAGTAGTAGGCATCATTCCACCAAGATGGTTTAACTCTTGGTTCCCAATCTATTGCTTTTGGTAATGTTATAAGGCTATGTGCGAGAAGCTCTCTTAATGCTAATTCGAGTGACTGTCCCAAAGGTGTGAATCTTCTTTGATTTGATGGTTTTTGATATGGTAGTGGTTTAGATTTAGCATTGTTAGGATTGTTGTTTTGATCGGAATTTTGATTGGTGTTTTGGTTGTTGCTTTGATTGGTCTTGGTGGTAGCTGTTGTCAAGTTAAATATTGGTTTTGTATTTTGTGTTTCAACTACAACATCATTATTACCAACATTTTTATTTCTTTGCCAAAATTTTGGCTTATCATTGTTGTTGTAATGATTGGAAGAGTTTTTGTTATTTGATCCTTCATTGTAGATTTTTAAAACTCCTATCTTGACCAAGGCTTCTTCAATTTTAATTCCATTTTCAATCATTTTCTCAAAGGTGGGTGGGCACTGCAATTCAAGTCTATAGCTCATATCGTCGTTTAGATTGTCAATGAATATTTCTATCTTTTCCTTTTCAGGTATGGGACGAGCATATCTTGCAAACAATTTTCTCCATCTTTGTAAAAATATGATAAATGATTCACCCTTTTTCTATTTTGTATTGCAAAGGTCTTTCATGGTAATTTCATGTTGGATGTTGTAAGAGTATTGAGTGATGAATTTTTTAACCAATTCTTCAAAGGATCTTATACCTAGTGGAAGTTGTGAAAACCATTGCATGCATTGTCCTCCTAAGCTTTGTGGGAACAATCTCATTAAGTAAGTCTCTTCATGTGCAAACTCTAAGATCATTGTTCTAAATTCCCTCACATGATCTATAGGATCAATTTTACCATTATATTTATCATACTTTGGGAATTCACAATGCTTAGGAAAGGGTATCATGTTCACAACTTGATCAAAAGGATATGGGAAAATGTCTTGTATTAAGTATCTTTTTGTGGCTCCTCTTTGCATGTATTGAATATGATGTTGGAGATTTTTCATTTGATTAGTCAAAGTAGCCACTGGATCTGTGTTTGGTGGATCAGTTTCAGTCCTTTTGGGTACTCTTTTTAGTTGAGTAACATAAAACTCATTAGGAAATTTAACACCTTGTTTAGTCAACATTAACAAGTATTTTTCTCCATCTCTTTTCCCATAAATTTCTCCATGAATTTGTGGAAGTTAGGATCTTGTTGTTTAGTTTGGATGTCTTCCTCAATTATTTCATCACCTTTAGGTTGGTGGAATCTATGAAATGGATTTTCTTCACCTTCAGCCATGGTGTTTTGAATTTCAATTTCCTTTTCCTTAAGTTTTTTCTTTTGTGATCTTATTAAAATGGGCATACAAGTGTTATAATTTTCACTAAACTTGGATCTTTTTTTGGAAGAGTGCCAAGAATAATAACTAAGTCAAATAGAATGACAAATTCTATTGATGAGACTAAGTTAAGTCTAATTATACAACTTTGTTTCATGATGGAGGATGATAAATCTTGATGATGAAACTTCGCTTAACAATCAGATGTGTTTGATGATTTAGACACTTTAAGATAGTAGATCTTAGTTTAATTAAGAGAATTTCACTTGTAAAGACCAGTTTCAACAAGTTTAAGACACTATTGTGATTGAGGAATGATTCTATTTTGAAAAGGATCCTGAAATGTGAGTTTAATTTTTGGACAAATAGTGAATTTTGCTCTTTGGTTTTGAATTAACTGCATGCGCTAAAACAAGGTACAAATGTGCTAAAATATGAAATGTTTGCGCTAAAATATGGCCTGGATGCACTAGACTGTCCCCTAGATGCACTAGAAAATGAACTCAATGCACTAGACAATGGATCAAATGTGCCAGAACATGGACTGAATGCGCTAAAAGATGGGTTACATGCACCTAAAAATGACTCAGATGTGCTAACAAATCGGAAATATGTGCTAAAGCAAGCCAGTGATGCACTAGACTGCCCTTAAATGTGATTCCAACTGAAATCTTTGTTGGAATATCAGGTAAATGCGCTAAATGGACGAGTAAATGTGTTGGAAGGTGGAACAAATACGCCAAAAAATGCCCTAGATGCACTAGAAAATAGACTATATGCACTAGAAAATGACTTAGATGCGCCATAATACAAGCTCAATGCGTTGAAACAAGGAATGCATGCACTAATCTAGAACGTGTTTACTATTTTGACAGTTTGTCTGGTTATTTTGCCTTTAATCAATGAAATGGATGTTTCCAGGGAGTAATTTTTTGATTAATGATTGTTTGTCAGGTTTTCTTGTCTGTAAATTTTGTGAATTAAGTGTTCTTAAATGGATGATTTCTTGGATTATGACTTCAAACATAGTAGCAAGTTGTAAAATAGTTGTTTCCAGCCTAGGAACTAAAAAATTAAGTGTGCGTTCAAGAATCTGGTTTGATTCCTTTGATTTCCACAAGTATAGCACAAGAGAAAACAGATCAAACACTTTTCTAATGTCAAGGGTCACTCATAATATCACAACCCACATCTTAAAACTATACCAGCTCACACAATTGTGTCACCCCCTAGAGGGTGCCCATGTTTTTGCCTTTCTCGGGTCTTAACCAAAGTCGAATCCTCCACTTTTGGCTAGTAATCCTTGATAGTTATATGGTGAGTATCTTGGGGGAAGATTCTTCCCTCCCCTTGCAATATGATATTATGAATGTTCAAAGACTGACTCGGTTGGATTCTACACTTAAGATTCATAGTAAGGGTTTCCGTTTGGTGCAACAAATGATAAACTCCCTCAAGAGACCTCCCAACCTTTAGAACAAAGGCTTTGGGGATGGTTATCTTGCACACTACCGTTCAATTATGGGTTTCCCCAAATTCACTTTTGATTATAGTGGGTCGAAAAACTTAGCTTTAGTTGTTCCCACTTAGGTTGTTCCCGTAGGGTGAGTACTTTTTCCCACTACGACATGCCTTCTACAGGTGTTAATCAAAGTGTAAAAGAGTGAGTCTAGAATTTTGGTCACCCAGTGAAGGGGAGAGCATAGGCCTATCACTTTACAAGCACAATAGACAAGGGGTTTATTAACCTTCTAATTAACTAAATGCCTAATTTAATCAAAAGAAGACAATAAAACAACTCCAGCCCCTGCAAACACCATCAGTAGTTTCAGATATTTGTCTTTGACGAGTGTATTAAGCACCTATAACACATAGAATATTGATTAGTTCTCAAAATTTTGAATTTCTGCAAAATAAACCAGATGCGCTAAAATATCACATAGATGCGAAGTACTCTATGCGCTAGAGAAACTACTGAATGCGCTAAAAGAAATTTCAAATGCACTAAAAGAACCCCTGGATGCACTAAAATATAAGCCAGATGCACTAAAAGATGGGATTGATGTGTCGTAACAGGGACCGAATGCGCCAGAAGATGTTTCGTATGCGCTGAAAGAACTCACTAATGCATTGCATAAAAGTTCACATCCAACCTGTTCATGAAAAATTTCCAGAAATTGTTAAAAATGGGGCTAGGCCCCACGATGGGCATCAAATGTAATGTGTGAGTAAAATATGTGAATGAGTAATAAAAACACACACTCAATGAAACATTATATTAGAGAAATCAAATGATAATTTAATTGAATTGAGACAAAAACATTCTCTAAAGTCGTCCCATTGTTCTCTATCCTCAAGGATTCATTAAATAATAATGGCTCTCAGATTGTGTATGCACTATGACTGTTAGAATGACAACCTAAAGAACGAGATGTTGGAAATATAGCAAATCTATTCCTACATGATGATTGATAAACTATATGATGTGATGCTATGATAATGGTGTTTGTTGTATGAAGATGCTATGCTATTGATGTAATGAAACTACAAAAATCAAAATGTAGCTAATGGTGAAGCCATGATTCTAAACTAATATGCTTATAAATGCTAATTGCTAAATTCTCAAATGCTCTAATGGAATTTTTGTAGAGTAAGTTTTCTCAAAGTTGGGATCCATTTGTTGTAGAATGAGGCTGTATTTATAGATTTTCCAAAGCATAAAATGATGTGGTAGAAAGCAACGGTCTGGATTTGATCTAGAGGAATTGACAATGGAGGATGAAGAGGTTGGAGAGATTCATGGAGAGTGTTCCTTTTAGTAAAATATTCTACCAAGTGTGAGAAAGAATAAATGGAGGAAGAGAGCCAAGTGTCTCAAGTTTGTTTCAAAATTTGTTGAAGATAATGCTGAATTAATTAATTGACATATCCCAATTTGTTGAGACACATGATGAGGTGGAAAGAGGAAAAGCTGTAGACATGTGACTAAATTCAAATTTGGAATTATTCAAATTTAGTAAGGAGGTATTAATTAAATAAAATAAATTATTTGAATTTTTTTATTTAATTAAAATTAGAGGAATATGATTTAAGATAAGAAGAATTATAAAATGTGAACTATATAAATAAATTTAGAATTTATTTATAAGTAGATGAATTAGAAGGTTTATTAATTATATAACTTGTATTTAATTAATTAGATCATCCAGACCAATTTTAGGTGTATACAGTTGTATCAATAAATCTGCAAGAGATGGTGTTGCATTGTTTTGATTTGATGTCACAATGCTAGCACTAAGGTCATAGGTTGGATTTGAGTTAGGATTGATGCCTTGTGATGTGAGACCTTGGTTTCCATATTGATTTGTGTTGGTTTGATTTGGAATGAAATTAGCATTTAGATTTGTTCCAAAGTTTGCATGTGGTATGGTGTTTTGGAATTGAGGTATAGACCCTTGATTTGTGTTTTGGTTTGGAAAATTAGGTCCTTGATTTACATTTGGAGGTGTAGGTCCTTGATTATTATTTTGTGATGAAGGAACGGTCCCTTCATTGGTATTTTGAAATGAAGATGTAGGCCCTTGATTGATATTTTGTGATGAAGGAATGGTTCCTTGGTTAGAATTTTGAAGTGATGGAAGGGATCCTTGATTAGTATTTTGGAGTGATGAGGTAGATCCTTGATTATTGTTTTGCTTTGGGATTTTTCGTGAGACAACATGAACCTTTCTAGGTTGACTTGATGGAGGTGTACTTCAAAATTGAAATAAGGATCCTTGATTTGTGTTTTGAAGTGTAAGAATAGGACCTTGATTTTCATTTTGAGTCAAAGGTGTAGGACCTTGTGAAGTAGAACCTTGATGTGTGTTTTGAAAAAGGGGATTTGTAAAGGTCTTACCCATGGAATTGGAGGAGCTTCCGAGTGTAAAAGTTTGTCCTTGTGTAGTGGTACGGGTTACTTTGTTTCCAAATGTTGGGATGCTTGGGCTATGTGTGGTAGTGGTACTCATGTGTGAAGTTGTCCCAAGTGGTATGTTTTATGTTTGAGATGATGAAGGCATGCCAAGTGCAAATGGATTTTCAGTTTCCTCTTCTACAAGGGTTGATACGTCAAAGCCTTGAGGTAGCTTGGCACCCTTTTTAGCTAGGGCATAGAAGAATTTGTTAAGGTTGGCACAAACAAATTGGTCAACCATGCTTAAGATCTTTGGATCTTGATAAGCTCTTTCAATTTCTTGGGGAGTTAATTGTTTGTTGAATTCTTCTAAGCTCATGTCCTCCCATGGGTTGGTTTGGTTTCCTTCTGATATGTCTCTTGTAGGTGTAGAATGATTTGAGTTTGTTCCAAAAGTAGTGTCATGAAAAGGGTCACTTGAATAATCCATGTCCTTTATTTTGGATTTTGACCTTTTTTCAACCATGTGAGACTTTTGCAAGTTGAGGGATAATGCAAGATGTAAATGAGACTAAACTGTGTTTTTGGATTTTTAGATTTTAGGATATGAAAATGAAAGGATACCATGGTTATGATGACAATAGTGAAAGGATGATAAATTCAAAAAGGAAGCTAAAGGTTGATTAATGATGAGGTAACTAAATTACACTAAGGTTAAAATGAAGGCAAGTTATACTAATGGATACAAAATGATATGTCAAGTTAAGGCTATGATGGAAATGAACTATTTTTTTGTATTTTTAGGATAGAGATGTAAAGTGCAATATAAGCAATATGAGTCTAAATGAGAGTAATGTGAAGGAATTTTAAACTAAGGGTGGCAATCAAGCTAATGTGAACCCAAGGCAACAAATTCCAAATGCCATTGACCATAAGAGAACAATCAAGACTAGGACACAAGACTAAGATCAAACTTGACAAAGTGACAATGACAAGACAATGACAAGGATAATGGTCAATGACAAATATAATATGCAACCCAAAATTTCTAAGAGCTCAAAGGTCTCACTATGTTCAAAATTTGAGGGTCTAAATGCAACCTAAGGGTGAAAGTCTAATTTGTGTAATGCAAAGGATGGATGAATGCAACCTATAATGCAAGGTATTTCTAATAGGAATGTTGGGATGAACTGGTGATTCTTGCAAGTCTCTAGTATATTAGTCAGAGGTCACTGTGAAATTGTTTTGGTGGGGTTTTGGACACATATTTCATAAGTTTTTGTGTAGTAGACAATTGTGGCTCTATTTTTAGTAGATGCATTGCACAGTTGTGATTTAGGTTGTCAAATACTGTTCAAATTATCAGATTCGGCTTTGTTTCAAGAAAATGTAGTTCAGACAGACAATTGTGGTTTTCCAATTCTCAATTGCGGTTCACAGAAGTATTTGCGACTCTATTTTCATTAGATACAATTTTTTTAGAATGTTTCTTTGACAGTTTTGAGGTTTTGGAAGGGTTTTGATCTAGATTTTGATTGTTTCTAATAAGATGTGATTGGAAAACATATAATACAATATCAAGCAATTATTTTTGGTCTGGTTTGATGTGAAATTTTTTTATTTTCAAAAGACAAGGACAAATCCTAGGTTGGCAAGGACAATATTCATTGGATTCCCACTTGGATTTCTCTAGCCACGCTTATTTAGTACGGATAGCCTAGGAACTTGGTAGCACTGGCTCCCCCTTACTCATAAATTACTTCTCGGGCATACCAAGTTCTGAATTCCTCAAAGAGGAATTTTCTATCTCTACAAAGAACCACAAAAATGTGGGACGACTTCAAAGGTTCGACCTCATGTGCTAGCAAATAGAAGGATTTTGGCTGCTACAAACAAGAGGTGTCTAGTAAGGGAAATTCGGTTTAAGGGATATTGTGATAAAATCCCTCAAGAGGTCTCCCAATCCTTAGAAGAAGGGCTTTTCACATCATAAAAATACTGGGGGAGAGCTATCACGTACCGCTTCCCATTGATTGCAAAATTTCCTTGCAATCAAAAAATTGTATAGCAGTTCAGAAGGACTTGGCTTTAGCCCATTACCGCTTGGGTCATTCCCTTGGGGTGAGTATTTTTCCCACCAAGGCAAGCCCTCTAAAGGGTAAACACAAAAATAGATGGGTTTGTCTTTATAATCACTGAGTTTGCACAAGGTGAGAGTATAAAACCTACCATCTTTCAAACACTAAAACATTGATTCATTACCCCCTAGTTAAATCTAAGTGAGAAAAGACAATCATTATTTTTAAAGCACCAATGGAAGTGTTATATAATCTAAGGAAAACAAGATTGTGGTTTCAAAAATAAAGCCTTGGACATTTGAAACCTACAAAACCACATGTTAGTAGTTTCTCAAAACTATCTTGGACCAACAAAAAATTGCAAAAACTAAGTTAGCACAAGAGATTAAAAACCGAACCAAAAATCCAAGGTTAACAACTAACTAAACTAGAAAATGAAGATGCTAAACTGAACTAAGAAAAAGCCTAAAGAATTTACTAAAAACTAAGAGCTCAATTTTTTTGTTGCTTCGAAAGAAGCAGTTTTCGGGAGCTCCACTCTAAAGCCACACGCAGAAAACAAAAGATTAGTAACCCAAAAACCTATTCTACTTGCACAACTCAAAAGAAAAATAAAAAATATCTTAAAACTGAAACTGTTTTACCGAGCAGACAATTGCGTCATTTCCTCCCTTAGTTGCGTCGCTGTGTTGTGTCACACAAAATCAATTGTGTCACATTTTTGAATTCAAATTTTCCTACCCACATAAGCCTTATGCATATACGCCATTTTTCAATGAATGCATCACTGCATTCATCAAATACGTCACTTCCTAGCAAATGCATCGCTATGTTTAATAGTTGCATTGTTCCGTACCTAAAATCTACAAAAACAAGCAAAAGCCATACATTTTTTTTGCAAAAAACAATGTTCATGTCGGGTTCACCGATGTTAGATGGGTTTAGAGAATTCCTAGCCTAGAACAAGTGACAACCAACACTTCTAAGCTATAAAACCACACCTAAACCAGAGCAATAAACTAAAAACAAGCAAATGAAACACTCCCCATTATAGTTGATTACTTCTCTTGCTCTTCTATTTCTCCTTATGCAACTTTTCCCTCAGATTTGTTGTAGTACTTGTGCAAAACCTACAAATGGTAAGTAGAAGGTTCGAGATAATTAGATATTAAATTGAAAATGGAGGAGAATGGTCTCTTTTATAGACAACCATTCAAACGGATGACCGAGATTGATCCTCTAGAAGGATTCCAAGATGAGTGGTGGAGGATTGATGCAACCAAAATATGCCATTCGTGGGAGGGCTATGGCGTCGATGGCTATGATGCCTGACAGCTATGAAAATAATGAAGGCTTATGACAGAGACAGTTATGACAAAAATAAAGGCCATGAATAGGGCATCTTTGACCAAAAGGGAGGGATAAATAAATTATTTATTCAAAAATGGAGAAAGTGGACAAGTGGAAAATAAGTAATTCATTCAAATTATTTATTTGGAGAAAATGAAAAAGGAGCATTTAATTAAATTAATCAATTTAATTAAATAGGAGGGGTGGAAATTAGGCATTAAATAATTAATTTGAATTAATTATTTAAAGGGGAGAGGAATGACACATAATTATATAATCCTGATAATTATTTAATTATGGAAGAATGAAAAGGTCAAATAATAATAATTATTATCTGACTATAGATAAATGATGAAGGATGAATAATTAAATAAATAATGATTTATTTAATTATTGAAGAAAGAGGATGTTAGTGACACATTTAATTTATTTTAATTATTCAGGATAAAATAGAGATTAGAAAATGAATTAATTAAGTAGTTAAAAATTATTTAATTAATAGAAGAATATGATCGAGCATAATTAAATAATTAAAATTATTTAATTATTAGAGGATGACGACCAAGGAGAAATGTTGCTCGTAGACCTAGGACATTTTTCAATGTTTACATGTATGTACATAGACAAAGTCTATGTGCATACACATATATGTGCTTACTTAAGTTTTGATTTGTGCATACATTCTTAAATAAAACATTAATTTAGATTTCAATCATTAAATAATGCTTCCTTTGAAAATAAAGAATCAAAACAAGTCTATATTAACAATTTCACACATACTGTTTTTTTTTTTGCATTCTCACAAAATTGTGACGCTTTAACATTGTTGTTTATATTGAACGTTCATTGTTTAAACAAAACAAGTAATGTTTCCTACTAAACAGTTATAGGATAAGTTGTTTTCAATATGGACGTTCACTGTTTACAAAAATTCAATGTTGTTCAAGTTAACAATTTAATAAACAAGTCTATTTTCAGCTACAAGATAACTTTACAACAAATCAGTGTTGTTTGCAATAGAATATTCACTATTTACATCAATACAATGTTGTTCTAGACTATACAGTCACATTTTATGATAATGAAAAATAATGATAATGAAATCGAACTTATTTATAAGGAAACCGATTTACCTTATTAACCAAGCTTTTTGGGTGAAGCTTCCCTTTGATTTTTCAACCTCTACGAGCTCTTCTTTGCTTTTTGCCTTGCTATTGGTCGATTTTCCCCCAATTCACTATTCTTTTTCCCCACTATACATTCTAAAATAGAAAAATGTGCAAGAAAATGTTACTGATGATACTCCTCTTATAGAGGAAAATGTTGTTGGTATAGAACAAGGTGATGAAATACAAATAGAGAAAAACCATCCCCCTCCAGATGTCGATACTGATGGTGAACAGAGAATGGAAGATAAGAAAGATGACTTGGAGAATTCAGAGGCATAGAACACTACAAATTTTCCTCTCTTGGAAGATAAAGAGTATGAAAAACAAGAGAAGAATGATAAGGTAGACTCCAACATTGGTGACGAGGAAAAAATATATGAAATCGGTTGAAGAGAAGGAAATTGAGAAAGAATTTGATCATGCAGACAAGAACAAAGTATTGATGGAGAGTGCATTGGTGACAAGAAAAAGGCTAATGAGAAAAATGAAGAGTAAAGCATAAATGCCATTGGTGAATCCTTCAGTGATTTATTCAAGTGTTTGTTAGACATGCAGTTACAATTCAAGCTTGTTGTATTTGCACATTTTTTGCAACTACCTTTAATGTAGGTCAAGTGGACATGGGAAAAATCTATGCCCTGTAGAAGCTTGAAATTGGTGATGCATTTGGGGTAATGGGCCTAGCTCGATTGGCTAAAGCATCCTATTGTAGGAAAGAGGTCACAAGGTCTAGTCTCCCCACCATCCCCATGATATCAAAGGGCATGTTGTGCCAACATCATCGGTCACATGAATTTTTTTTACCAAGCGCATTGCAGTTTATAGGGGGACATATACCCAATTGATTCCTGCAGTCTAAAAAAAAATGGTGATGTGTTTCATGCTTCTGCAAGGAATGGAATTCTTTCCACTCACTAGAAGAGCATTGAGTTAATTGAGGAAGCAATCAAGGTATTGCAAGGAGTTTCCAATGTTATAATTGATGAGTCTATTCGGTGTTGAAAAGATAAAGCTGCTATTAGATTCCTTTAAGGATTACTCCTCTATTTTAGAAGAAATATTGGAGAAAGAGGTGACCAATAAGGTGAATGAGATATCAAACAAGTGTATTGTGGCACACAACAAATTATAAGAGAACCTGAAAGATGTGCAAAAGTGTTTGAGTGAAGCACAAGTTTTGTTTCAATTTTATTTGAAATTCCCTAATTCTACCAAGGGAATTAGGAACTAAATGGACTCAATAGAGTCACAAGTTGCTCAGGCCTTTGGTGTCTATGATCCAGCAAGAGATGGTACAACAAGGATGGCTATTGAAAATCTACATGAAAATTTCTTTCAACTACAAGAACAAAAAGAGAAAAGCATTGTGTAGTATGGTAAGCTCGGAGACTTGGTAAGTAAAAGGCTTATAGCCTTGACTGGTGTTAGAAAATGTAGAAGAGTTGGCACAAAATATTCTAGTACTCGGTACCCCAAACTAAGGAGAATATCTCCTTGTACAAATTTAAAGCCAATGTAGTATGCTTTCCTTTGCTAAGAAGGATTGGGAACCAAGAAAGGAGTGTGTGGCACACCTTGTAAAATTGCAAGTGTCTTCCTCAAATTGATTGAATTTTTATTCTTTTTATGCAATTTTAGACTTCATTGTATAAATGCAAAAGATAGTGGACAATATAGCAGTGCAAATTTTGATTATCTTTGATGGATAGCATTGTTAGGTGGAGTTGCCTTGATTTTTGAAGAAGTTTGTTGAGTTACTCTCATATTTGTATATACATATATATTAGTTAAGGGGAGTAAATATGTATGCTTGAACAGTGCACCCTTTACCATTGATGTCAAAGGGGAAGTAGCTAAGGGGAAGAATAATTGATAAAACAGTTGATTGGAGAGTATTTTTGGAGAATAGTTTTGTGCATGTTGCCATCAACGACAAAGGGGGAGATTTTTGGAAGTTTGCTTGTCATTTATATGGTTGTTGGCAACATGAGCATGATGATATACAATGTTGTCACTGATGTCAATATTATGGTTTGATGTCATCATTGAATTCTACATTGAGGTATAGTTGATTGGTAAAACATGAGTGAGTATGGTGATGATAATCTATTTTGAAAAGTACAAGAGTTTTGATCTAGTGCAGAACAAATATGTTGATATTTGGCTGTCATAGAATATAGTTTTTCAGTGTATCGAGTATTAGTTTTTAGGTCCACATTAATTTGCATTGAAGAATCTTGGTCTATAGATCTAAGAAAATTTTGGTATATTTTGGAGGATCTTAAATCCAAATTTCCATTTCTTGATGTCCTCTGGTGTAAAAGTTATGTTTGACAAAGTATTGGGCCTGCCAATGACAATGTTACCAGTACAAAGTACTTGTGAATGCACAAAATACAACTAAGAGGGGGGTGAATTACTTGTACATTAAAACATCAAAACCCTCATAAACATTCAGATCCACATCAACCCTTAATCTTTTAGAATGATTTAGCATGAAAGAAAATAACATAAACTGAAAATATCAACATCATGCATAATAGAACACTAGATTTACATGGAAAACCCAAGAAGGGAAAAACCATAGTGAGGATTAGTTCACAATATAAATTAATTAAAACACCAAATATAATAGGCTCACTGTCAGAGGGATCATTGCCCAAAGGAAAGAAGGGCTCACTACCAAAGGCTCACTGCCAGATTACAAAAAAGAAGAAAGAAGAATGTTACAATGAGAAATCCATCTCAATGCAATAGGAAAGATACACCACAACATCACCAACACATTCCCAACCTCTCTAAATATTGTAGACACCTTCTGCTCACTACTTCTAGTGGTCTAACTCATTAAGCTCACACTGCACTTTAGAAATTCACACTTCACAACTATGTAATTCACATTGCACACTTCACACACAATCCTCCATCAATTCAACACTTATTTATACCTTATTCAACCTTGAAAAAATTCTCCAAGGTTGGCTATGCACCTCAACCGTGAAAATTCAAATTAGGTCAACACTAAGCATTCCTATGGTGGAAAGGAATGAAATCAGACCACACCACATCTTAAATCAAACCCAAAACATACATATACACCATTCCATGCTTCCACAATCACCGAAGAAAATCCATAATTAGTGTAAACACCCAAAGTCGGTCGAACTTGTGTAAACACCAATAACATTCAAATACATGTTTCCTCAAATCCAAATATGACTCACAGACCCCACAACACTTGAACACAACCTAAAATATTCCATAAACACTCTAAAATATAATAAATTCCTTCACAACAACTTTCACTTGAATAACAAACTCATTTTGTTCACCTAGATAAACCTCCACACACTATAACTCAAAAAATCAACTTGTTTCCAACACCAAACCATGAAAAACGTTGACTGAAGGTAGATATAAACCTTATCAACACACTTTCAGAATCACAAGACCAGAAACTAAACTACATAGAAATGTAGAGCAAAAACATTTCTTCCAAACACCACTGCAACACAATTCACACACTGGTGAACACAACTTCTTCTACACAATGATCTAGACCAAGAAATTATGGATATAAGACCTCTAAACACCTCTGACCAACATATCCAAACCACACGAGCAGATCTTCAACCATGAAGAAATGTGGAGCAAAACTAAAACACAACATTGTATACTAGAACACCTCTACAACACACTATTTTCCTCTTTTATTCAAATTTTCTCAAAAGCACTTGGAAACCAAGCATCAAAGACACATACTCATCATCTTCAATATCATCATTACTAAACCAACATCCACAAACAAAAGCTTATCAAAGCAACACTAGAGGTTGACATTAGTAGCACTAATTAATGATAACATAATGAAACTAATCAAAGCAACATCACAACTTATCAACTATCACTAGTTGACATTAATAACAACACAAAAATAAGCATGTTGACATCAATGACAATACCAACTACTCATACTTGCAACAAGTACATGTTTGGAATGGTTTGCATTCCACCAGGAATAATATTTGGTTATGTGGTTTTTCAGGAGTGCTTACAAGTGTCAGAATGGTCCAAGTGACAAGTGTTTTGGTGGTTTTCACATTGTGTTGTGGATGAACAAATGGTTCATATCACTAGTCTTCACTATCTAAATCTGACCTAAAATGGTTGGGGTTGTGCAAAGTAAAAGTATGAATTGAGAAAACTTAAGGGAGTGATTATAAGTTCCCCCGACCTATTTTGATGTGTTACAAGTTTTGAGGCATGTGTGGTTGGATCTTGAGCCAAGAGGTTAATATATTACATGTTTCATCTAATTAGGCCAACCTAAATGATGATGTAGGTGTTTGCGAATGTAATGCATATAAATGTAAGATCATTTTCAATATTGATGCAAATAGGAATGCAATGTAATGTGAATGTGTGTGAATATAAGCATAGCAGAGTGTGGAAGTAGTGTAGTATGAAGTGTGTTGATCCAACATTTTGAGCTCCAGTAGAAATATATCTCCTGCATATTGTAGATACATTATTAGCAGTTCAAATCTTGGTAGTGAGCCACCCCTCTTTTCTATTTTCTCTTATTCTTTGGATAGTGAGTCCTCTAGAAAATGAGTCCAAAAGGAAGTGAGCCATTTTGTAATATGTTATGACCGGTTATAATATATTGTGAGCTAATCCTCACCATGTTTTTTCCCTTTTTGGGTTTTCTACATAATTTTTTTTTGTTCATGTGTTATGTGCTTTGATGATTACTTTCATGGTTTCTTTCCTTACTAGAAATTTAATATGATGTTTCAAATGAAAGTTTAAATATTTAAGTGGTTTCAGAGAATACTAATTCACCCCCCTAAGTATTTCAGGTGTTCAACATCTTGTTAGCATTTGTGAGTGTTGAAGCATGCATGGGATGTGTGGTTACATGCTTGTTCACATGGAGTGCTTGTAGAAGGATTGATGTTTCAAAGGTATTCATGGAAGACTCTAAATATGTATTGTAATTTTTATTGTTGAATAATACATGAGTGATGGATGATTTTGGAGGCTGGGTTTTTCCCTCAAGAGGGTTTTCCCATAGTATATCTTGTGTCATCTTTGACGCTATGTTGTCTATTCTTTTGCATATGGTTTCTAAATACTTGTTTGCATATATTTCTCTATTTGGGTTATGTGTAAATTATCTTGGGTGGATGTTTATTTTCTTTCATGTCCTAATTCATTTAATATTGTTTAGGTCGTTGTCTCATTATAAAGGATTAAGACACAAGTCAAGATCTTGTCTAATCCTATCGCACAACTTGCCTTTATAAATAAAGGCATCATATGTACATTGTCAAGTTCAATTTGGAAATCTTGTATCTATAATAATAGCATGATATTTCTTCCATTTCTCTCTTGTGGAAGTTATTTTGTCTTGCAAGTGATCCTAATGTGTTGACGAGTTCATCATAACTCCTACAAGGATCACATTGCCAATGTCAACATAGTTTATGTCTTGGATTTTTCTCTATCCCAAGTGTAAGGATTTTAATCAAATTTGTTTTAATTAAAATAGTTTCACTATTGTAGATTAATTTAGTTGTTAAATTAGATTAGTTATAGAACTTTTTTTTACTTTAAATCTAGAATAATTCTCATCTTATAATAAAATTTAAATAAGATTAGCATAGGGCTGTTTGATATGATAGTTTTAACTTTTGCTAAGATCTTTGCTAGAATAACTTGTTGCAATTTTATTCAAACTTTTTAGATGAAACACAACAAATTAGAACAAACAAAATTCAATAATTTAATAAACTTCATTCAAACAAAGATTAGATTTTTAACTCTAAAATTTATTCAAATCTATTTAAGATTAAATATTGTTTGTAATTTGGAAAACATTGGTTTTATTAATAAGAAAATAAAGAGGAAATTGTTCATTTAGCCTTGTTTGAATATACGTAATTGTTCCTTTTCAATTGCTAGAATATTTTTGCAAAAATTAAAAAGAAATTATTATTTTCTATTTTTTTAAATTGAATATGTATTTTTATCAATAGATTAATTGTGCACAAAATATAAACTGAAAAATACAAAAAATAAATAATTCTAGTGATAACTTTAAGAAAAATCCCTAAAAATTATATAAAATACTCACAATGGTGCATCAATTTTTGTAATGAATCTATGTCTATTTTAGGATTAATTTTTTGTTGATGAATTATAAGCAATTATATATATATATATATATATATATATAATTGGCATTAATAAACTAAAGGAAAATCGAAAATATGAATAGGAGTAGAGTAGGAAGTGAAAAGGTGGATCATAGTGGTACAGGAAAAAATAATTATGGGGAAGTGATAGATGTATCCTATATAGTATGCAATGATGTTGCCGAATTGGAGAGGATGACAGTAATCAAAAAATTCCTAGGAACAAAATTTATAAGGTGTAATTAGAGAATGGATCACTGAACAATGGAAAGAAAATTCGATGGTGAATTTCCTTCCAAGGGGTTTTTAATTATTGTATTTGAATCGTAAAGGGAGAGAGGAAACATTCCAAAGAAAGAAATTTGGAATTTTAGCAATTCCTATTTATATATGCAAAAATGGGCTAAATTTTGATCCACAAAAGCCAACCCTACTGAAGTCCGATTTGGATTAGGCTCTACAATCTACCTTTTGAATATTGGTCTAGTGAATGTTGACAATAAATGGAGATTTAATCAAGAAAACCCTAAGCTTGCACAATGGTGAAACCCTAATATAAAATGAAAATGATAATGATCAAAGGTAGCCCAACATTGGATAAACTTCACACAGTCACTGGAATTTGAAAATAGGAGATAAAAAAGGAAACACAAAATTTATTTTGTCTCAAATATAATAGGAGGGACCACTTTGAGGATGCTTGTCATCAATTTCTTAAAAATCCTTGCCAATGAAACAAATGTGGAGGAAAAAGAAACCAGAACATATCCAAGAGCTATCTCCAATGAAGGACTCAAAACCAAAATCTAAACTAGAAAGTTCCAATACCCTAAAAAAAGGAGACATCAAGCCCTACCTCGCCATCTGAATTGAATAATCAAGAAGGTTCTCAAAATCCATCAGAAAAGGTGGGATCTGACATGGAGAGCATTGGTTTGAGGAGGAAGAATCAAAAGAGGATGAAATAGACATCATAGATCCAATATGTATATGTCAATCTTTGAATCTCCTCAATCAAAATCAGATTTTGGGGAAAAATAAAGAGAGGAAATCAAATAAGCATAAGAGAGAGAAAATGACAAGTGAGAAAGGATATCCTATATTAAAGAATATTTGTTGAGATATAAGGGAGGAATATCCTCCCTTAAAGAGCCATGAAGATTTCAATATGGAATGCTAGGGGTGTCAACACCCCTAACAAACATTGCATGACCAAGCATCATTTGGAAACAATGTTGGTTGATATAATATTATTACAGGAAACAAAATTGAAAGCAAAAGAAGCATCCATGTTTGTATCACTGCAAAGGATGGTTGGGATTAATCTTTGAAGTGGTCAAATGTGTTGGTGATTATCTATTCTATGGAACCCAAAGAAAGTTATAGTGATCAACTGCTTTGTTGAAACAAATTGGATACTATGTAAGGTAAAATGCAATACCCCTTATTTGGATTTTTTTCTTTTTAACATTTATGGACCAATCAAAACTGAGGAGAAATCAAGATCGTGGGAAGTTATTTCCACACATATTTCAAAAAGTATAGGATAAAAATTAATCCTAGGGGGTGACTTCAATGTCATTCTAAGTTGCAAGATAAAAGTGGAGGATTATATCAAGAAAGCACAACCCTTAAAGATTCCAGAAGCCTTGTGACAATAAATGGGCTAATAGATGTATAAAAAAAGAATGGTAATTATACTTGGAAGAACATGTGTTTGAGTTTTTCAAACATATCAGGATAATTGAAAGATTCTTGTTGTCTATGAATTGGTTAAACTCCTTTTTGTTGTAGGAGGCCTCAATTCTCTTATATTTTGGATTTGATCATTTCCTGGTCAAACTAGTAACTAGGACATATGAACCACCTACAAAATTTTGCTTCAAATTTGAAAATTTTGGTTATGTAAAAAATATTTAATTGATCTCCTAGAAGAGTGGTAGATGAATGCTCCCATGAGGTTTGAGATGAAGAGTTTCATGTTCATGGAGGAATTACACCATATTAAGAAAAAACTTAAAGCTTGGAATAAAACATCGTTCAAGAACATCTTTGAAGGAAAAGAAATAATAGACCAAGAGCTTCTAACATTAAACCAAAGGTTTATACTACACAACATGCACAAAAAAAACTATACAGAAGAAAAAAAGGTTGCTTATTGAACACATCGAAGAACTAGCTCAGGAGGAGCTATTTTGGAGAAGAAAATCCAGAGAAGTATGGATATCTAAGGGGGACCTTAATACAATTTTTTTCATCATGGATATGGAAAGGAGAGTGTAGAATAAGGTTGATGAAATTATTTCTTTGATGTGAGATAAGTTACATACAAGGCAAGCATTTCAAAACGAAAGTGATAAAAAGAATTCAAAAAATTTGGCTCCTGATGATATGGCAGATTCACTCGATATAGAAATTTTAGCTACGAATATTCATGCCTTAATATCCCAAGAGGATAATCTGATTCTAATGACACCCTTTACCATTGAAGAAATAAAGAGGGCCACATTCATGCTCCACCCTAACAAATCGCCTGACTGCGACGATTTTTCAACATTTTTATTTCAAAAATGTTGGCATTTCATTGGAAAATATGTAATGTCCCTTGCTAAAAATAATATTTAAGATTAAAAAAAAATGATTTCTTGTAATAACCCTTGCACAATTTTAAAAAAAAAACATATTTTTGAAATACTCTTCACAACCAATTCAAAGTTCAACAATTATGAAGAAACAATGAGATCGGGTATGGCAAAATGCTCATCAAAACACAAGAAATAAATCTGAAACCTATTGCAAGCCAAGTAGAATATTATTAACTATTTGGAACATGATTTTTACAACATATTTTATGTTTAATAATATCTAGTAACAACGACAAACATCTGCTCCAAATTCTATTTGCAACAACTCCAAAAATCAAGTTTTTACACACCCAAATTACAAGAACTTTTCAATAACTTCACAAAACTCCACAATAATGTTTAGCCCAAAAATATTAATGAAAAATCATGCCTAAAAAGATATTTTTACAGTAAATACATACTGGTAACAAAAAATATATATATAAATCATGATTCCACACTGTACACACCAAACTACTCAAACTCTTGCAATCTTTTTGACAAAAAGAACATCAAAATTGTGAGATTCAACACTGTTGCAAATTTTGAATGAAATTTTCCTTAGAGACCCATAGAAACCACTGAAATTTAGTCTTAATCTCCTTGTTTTATCAGCCTTGGAGATCCAATCTTCTTTGATTTTCCAGCCTCATAAGAATACAAAAACCTGTGAAGGAAAATATGCACGAATGAATTCAAAAAGCAAGAAATTGCATTTCATATGTGTTGCCTTCTTCATGAAGCTTCTTGGGTGTCCAAAATCCATGCCAAAATGGAAGGAATCTTTATTTTCATGATTTTGTAACTCCTTTCTCAATTGGCATCTACGAAATTATCTATTTCCCAAAAATATTTGCTTTTATGACAACTATTGTCAAAAATAATTAAATCTTGCTTTTTAGCCAAAACATGCTCCAAGTTAAATATTCCAAAATTCCAATGCCCAAATTGGACCCATGAAATTAAATTAAAAATAAAATTAATTTATGCCCCAAATTTGATTTAATAAAATTCTCTTGAAAATCGAAATTACCCGATTTTTCTGTAGGTCTTAATTGGCAATTTTGAAAATTGGGTTTACTAAAAATAGTAACTGTTATTTTTAGAAAAGGGGACATTAAAAATCCTCCCTCCAAAAAATTGTTTGTCCTCAAGCAATGATTATTTGAAGGGTTGTGTTCTTTTATCCTTTCCCATGTTGCATCTTCAAATTTTCTTAAGTGCTTGATGGTACCTTTGTTCCTTAGCTTTCCCTCTCTTGTTTCCATAACTCTTTCAGGTGTCAAATTATGTTTCCTCTCATCATATAATGGTGGCAATTCAAAAGAGTTTAATTTTTTTTCCCACCACTCTCAAGAGACATTAAACATGAAATACATTGTGTGTGTTGCAAATTGGTGGCACATTCAACTCAACAACTACCTATTCATCCTCCCTAATGACTTCATGAGATCCATTGAGCCCTCCCACTCTACCTATCTTCGGGAAACTTTGATTATATGGCTGCAACCCAAAGAAGCCTCCAATCTGACAATTAGAATGCACACTAAGGAAAACATCAACCCTAAAGACTCTCCATTCTCTTCCTACCAACATACAATTTTTGTTGATCCTGTACAAAATATAAATTATCTTTGAATGACTTTAGGATCTCCTAACTTTATTGGACAAAGTCACTTGTTGTAGAGACTCTACTATGTGAAAATAATAACTCAATCAAAGGTAGGGCATCATAACTATAGAGAGCCTGAAATGCTAACATACCAAAGGACATATGATGGAGAGTGGTATGACAATACTCCCCTAATTGTAATCATTTGTCTTGAACACCCTGCTGATAATGTGCCACTAACAATCCATCATATTCAAATTGAACTCTTCTCTCTTGGAATCCCAAAAAGAAGAAACCATCCAACCCACTGAGAGGATTGGGGCCATTTCCATGGAACATACCCTACCAAAGTAACTCAAAGAATAATACATTAGCTAACTCACCATCAATCATGATCTTGGAAAAAATATAAGTCACCATGCTCAACCATAAGATATAATACTCATCATCCCTATCACAAGTATGAGGCAAGTCAATCACAACCATGTCTCCAAAATCTACTAACCAAGAAATGATTCTTCTAACACCATCTTGAACCATAGCATCAACACTTAACCTCCCAGAGTCAAATGGAAGGCTCCAGACACACCAAAATAACCAAACCCAAGCAATCATTAAAATAACATATGTAATTATGCATGTAATCTCAATTGAAATCATTAAACTATCATATGTAACCATGCATGTCACCTCCACAAAGTAACTGCAGTGACCATCTCTCACCAAGGTGGAACTAATTAAAGAATGAATTGGGTCTAAGAAAAAACTTACAACCAATTGCCCAAAATTATGCTAATGCTCAACAAAAATTTGCTCATGAAATGATACCTCCACAAAAAACCAAGTGATATCAGGGCAACAATCACCAAACTGAAATCCAACTGAAAACATAGGAGATTTGTATATGGTAGTAACAATAGGATCATCCCCTATAGTCAAAATATCTCTACCAATAAACTTACCCAAAAACTATTCTGTTGCAAGATTGAAGAGTCCATCCAACTCATCTGCAAATCAAGATCTAGAGATTGTACAAACTAATTGGAAAGTGGGAGATAGTATTAACACTGAAATTTGATCCTTTTCTCCAATCTTGAGACATCTCATAGCAAGAAACTGCATTTGGGTCCCAATTCCTACAATCAATTCCAATATCATCATTGCAATCTATTAGTTCTAACTCAAATAAAGGATTATCATACGTAAAATCAGTTTCCATCATAAATATAGGATTATCAAAAATTTGAAAATTATCTTCATCCTCTTGCTAGACCAAACTTCTACTATCTGAATGTGTCAAATCATACTCCTCCTAGATTGCAATCTATATCCTCCATTATTTGTTTGTCCTCCTTGGCTCCTCCTTTGCTCACCTTCTTCCTAAATTGAGGAGCTTCATAGAGTTGATCATTATCTTTAAGAAGTGCCTCTTGGACACTTTCCAAAGCAAACTTCATGGAATTAAAATCACTAGTGAGCTCACTAACCTCTTCCCTTAATTCATTTGTCATGGACATGGTTTCATATACAAACTTGTTAGTTGTAACTCTATCATGCATTGTTTTCAAATAGTCTATTATAATATCTTCCATGGTGTTCTTCATTGTTTGTAAATCAAGAAAGACAACATAAATCTTATTTTGGCCTCTTGGTGTAATTGGAATTATGCTTTCTACATGCCTTTACATACTATCCAGTCTAGATAAAACTTGCGCTATATTTTGAACAAACATTCCAAGAATTTAGTCTTACAAATCTCCTCATGAACCTCAATTTTTTGCAAGATTAAGGGTGATCCCACAATATTGGTTTATAGTTTTTGGCCAAACTGAACACTAAACTGATTTTTTCTAGCTAAATCTTCACTTTCGGGCACCTATAGTGGGTAAATCATGAGGAATTTGAAGATGATGAAAACTAGTGATTTGTGACATTTTGTCTTTAGATTCTAAATATATATTTTTTCAAAAAAATTGGAATCAAATTGCACTCTTTTTTCATCTCCTTCAAAAACTAGTTTTTTTTTCAGTAAACACCATTTTTAAGGAGTGATGCTCACTGTATATAACATAAATTTTTTTTCCATGAAGGATAAAATTCTATTTTTTTTGAATTTAGATTTGTAACTACAATATATAGTGCTTTCATTTTGTTTCATAGTTTTTTATTGAATGTTTTTTCTTTAATCAAGTTTCAAAGTCAAACCAATTACAATTCAGACATAGGCAAACTATATACAACATAACTTTTTTCTATATATCGAAATTCAAATTTTTTTTGGATCAAGGATTTCAATATCTAGTGTATTGATGTTTTTCAAAAAAAAATAAATCATAATTTTCTATTTTTCCAAATGTGCAGAACATAGAGCTTGATTTTCGATGAAAACCTACATTCACAAGAAATAAAAAATAAATATAATAATTAAATTAAATTTATTTAAAATTATACTTTTTGGGAAGCTTATAATAAGGACTACATACTTACAAAAAATAAATTTTAAATGAATTCATTTGATCCCCTAAAAGGTAAATCAAAAGTGGTTTTTTATCAACATTTTGATAGGTGTAAAGGAGACTCCATTATAGGTATGGTTTAATATTAGCAGTGTTCTATCAGAGGGGGTTTGATCTAAGGTGGTTTTATCAAACCCTCTTCAATTGGAATCCTTAAAATAGAAATTATTAAATCTTAAATCATTATATTTTCTAAAAATATGTGATTTCAACAAAAATCAGAATCTCCCAGAAATTGTAAACCAACATTGTGGGATCACCCTTAAAGTACTATCATTATATTGCATGTAAAAATAAGAACCTTCTTCATACTTTTCATCACCATGGCTGTCCCAACTCTCATAAACTTCTCCTTTTCCCTCTTGATGAATTTGTGTAACATTGGTTTGAGGATCCAAATCAACAATGCTACTTTGTCTTTTCTCATAATCAAAATTTTTGTACCTTTGTTCAAAATCAACACCAAGCAATAATAAATTAGAGTTTTGATCGATACCATACCTTCCAACATTAGCTTCCTCAATTCAATCCTCCATGCATGTCTCTCAGGATGAATATGAAACAACATTGGAATGAAAGATAAATTCATATTAAGATAGTACCACATCACACTTAAATGTTGACACACCTGGGTCCCATGTGAAAGAGGGTTGATTACTTTGATCAAGGTATACATATCCACAATGCTCTTTGTGAGGGGTTTCCTCTTTGATAGAGTCATTCTCCATATTTCTAGGACTGCAATCTTCATTAACATCTTTCTCCATAGGCTTGGGTTGGAATCCAACCCCAAAGCCACCTGAAATCTCATCAATGAAATAGGATGAGTGATCATCAAAAACTAATTTGGAGCTATCATCACCTTTGATCCCTTCATGTACATCATTTGGAAGTGCATCAAAGAGCTCATCATTAGTATCTACTCCACTAGAAACACCAATACATGCATAAGGTTTGGAATGATCATTGGATGAATCCAAACTAGGATTCAAGGTTAAAAATTTATCCTATTCTTCATGTACAACCTTATCCTCCATTATTGAACACATGTCCAAGAAGTCATCCTAAAAATTTCTCACACATTCATAATTTTTCAAAGCATTCATCACATTAGACTCTCCTACTATGTATTCTTCTACAACTACCCGCTCCTCTTCAACCTTTTGTTCAAATATATCAATCAACCTTTGACAAAATTCATCAAATGAATTTACTTGAATGTGATCTTGGGTGTTCATACCTTGGTACTACCAATCATGAGCAACTCCTTCAAGGTGCAAGATTGCATACTCAATGGCAACTTGCTCCTCCATGGAATTGGAATAGTAATAGTCTTGCATCTTAAATAACAAGCTCTAACTGAGGTCTAGTTTGATCCATCAAAAGTGAAAGTTGAAGGTTTCATGACTTTGCTCTTGAGATCTCCTCCACCTAAATTTGAATATTGTTTATGACTCTTGATGGCCATCATGTTTTGCATCTGAGTGATATAATCAATGTTGTATGGGACTAAATTTCTAAATCCTTCATCTTGATTAATATATGTTTCTCTGATGGCTACAAAATATCTAGCCAAATCTTCCATGTGATCAACCATCTTTTAACTCCTCTTTCCTTTTGCAAAATATGATCAAACCCTTAGGCTGGCAATATCATGACTCTGATACCACTATAATGTCCCTTGCTAGAAATAATATTTCAGATTTAAACAAATAAACAATTTTCTATAATAACCCTTGCCACAATTTAAAAAAAAAACATATTTTTGAAATACTCTTCACAACCAATTTAAAGTTCAACAATTATGAAGAAATAGTGAGATCAAGTATGTCAAAATGCTCATCAAAACACAAGAAATAGCTTTGAAACTTGTTGCAAACCAAGTATAATATTACTAATTGTTTGTAACATGATTTTTACAACATATTTTTTGTTTAATAATATCTAGTAACAACCACAAACATCTACTCCAAATTATATTCAAAACAATTCCAAAAATCAAATTTTTACACATGCGAATTGCAAGAAACTTTCAATAACTTCACAAAACTCCACAATAATGTTTAACCTAGAAATATTAATGAAAGAGCATGCCTCACAACAACTTATTACATTAAATACATGTTGGTAACAACATATACATAGTAAGCTTGGAACAACACACACAATTGAATAATGAATCGATGGAGCAGTCGTTGGCGAGAGGTAGGAGTTGCCATTTGAATTCATCTGAAGGTGATGGAGGCGAAGGAGCCGATGATGATCCAGATGGGTTTGAATATTTTGCGGTGCTCTTTCCTACTGCTGCAGTCTGTGGCAATATGTTGGGAGGGGGCACGTCTTCTATTGGCTCATTGGAGCCCTTTCTTTCTTCTGTGGATATCTGTTTTGGGCTTCTCCTTGCTCTTATAGGAGGTCTTGTTGTACTCTTGGGTGTCCTTTTTGTGATGCCCTCTTTGGCTCATGGTTGTGGAGGCTCTTTGGTTTCCTTTGGTAGCTTGGGGCTCTTCCTCTTTTCCTAGGTCGTGGGTGATGTGATGAGAGGTTGCGCTCTAGCTCTGTTGCTTCCCGGTTGGAGCCCTTTCTTTCCTTTGTGGATCTCTGTTTTGGGCTTCTCCTTGCTCTTACAGGAGGTCATGTTCTGCTCTTGGGTGTCCTTTTTGTGATGCCCTCTTTGGCTCATGGTTGTAGAGGCTCTTTGGTTTCCTTTGGTAGCTTGGGGCTCTTCCTCTTTTCCAAGGTCGTGGGTGATGTGGTGGGAGGTTGTGCTCTAGCTATGTTGCTTCCCGTTGTCTCTGGTTTGCATGGTGGGTGCTTGCTCCTTAAGGGTGCCTATCTCTTGGTTGGTCGGCTGGGTGTGTTGGCCGCTTCTTTTCTCTCATGGTGGGCTTGTTGTTCCCTTTTTGTGGGTGATATGAGCTTGGTTTCTCTAGTCTGTTTGGCTTATGTTGCTTGCTTCGAGGTGGTTTCTTTGTTGTTGGGTGTGTTTTTTGGGTGGTCTATGATGGGACTATTTTTGGTTGGAGTGTGTATTCTTTCAAACCCTATTGGGTCAAATGGAGTTCTTCATGGTTTTTACCTCCTTCTGTTCTCTCCCTCTGAGGGCCTCCCTTGCCTTGCTCTGCTCCATTGGTGCCTCTATGGTTGTTGGCTTTCAGCTTCCTGTTTGCATTCCCCTAGGTCTGCTTGTTTTTTTGAAGCTCTCTATGCTCTGTCCTTTTGGTTGTGTTGTGGTGGTTTTTCTTGCCTTGGGTGTGCTATGGGTGCTCCTGGTTTAGGCTTGGATTTTTTCTCTTCATGGTGCTTTGGTGTGCAAATTGTTGTTTATCTATGGTTGGTTGGGTTATGCTTATGGTGTTATCTTTGGGCCCTATTGTGTGCTTTGGTTGAAGTTTTCCCTACTTCCTCCTATCTGTACTTGATGCTTGGGATGCCTTCGGATGTGGTGTTTTCCATTCCTTCTAACTTCACTCTCTACTAGGATCTATGGCTTGAGTCTCCTATTGAGGGGGAGACTAAATTCCTTTTGAGGTGGATCCTTCTTCTATTGAGGTGGAGTTGGTAGTTGTAGTGTTGCTCGGTAGTCCTTCCCTTTTTATGTTGGCTCATATTGAGGTGTTGCTTGTGTAAGGCGGTGAGTGGTTTTTTTAGAGGTTTTGGGTCTCACTTCATCCTCTCTTTTGGAGGTGATCCCCCTCCTCTTGAGTTGGAGGTTGGGTCGGCGTCCCGGGTGCGAAGGTACTATTGGGAGGCTACTATTAGTAGATTGGTGGGACCGTGCTGGTGCAAAAAAGATGATTGTATGGGGATGTTTTCTTCCCTAGCTCAACCTTGTTCTTCTCATATTGAGTTTGAGAAGTTGGACGAGATGTTTGCTATGATTGGGTGCTTTGGTTGCTCTTGTTATAACAGTTCTAATGCGAGGGGGTGTTGCATCAGTGATGTCTTTCCTGAGCTGATGGTTTGTTGTTGCCTAGTTGGTGCAAGTGGGTTTAATGTTCACCTAAGGTTTCTAGATCCTATTTAAAATCTAGTTGAAGGGTTTTTGGTCCTGGTTAAAACTAGGTTGTAAAAGGGTTTCAGGCCCTTGCTTGTTTGTAAGTTGTAGCGTGTGTAGTCATGTTAATCTCTTAGAGGCTGGTGTGGGGTTGTTGTTGGTTTATGGTTTATGTTATTTGTAGCTCACTTTTCTTTGATTGGTTGGCATTTCCATTCAAAATTGTTTTGTACTGGGTTCTGGCCCCCCTCAAAACCTAATTTTACCTCTAATAAAAAACAATAAAAAATGAAATATAAATCATGATTCCATACTGTACACACCAAACTACTCAAACTCCTTCAATCTGTTTGACAAAAAGGGCATCAAAACTATGAGATTCAACATTGTTGTAACTTTTGAATGAAATTTCCCTTAGAGACCCATAGAAACCACTACCCTTGAGTCTTAATATCCTTGGTTTATCAGCCTTGGAGATCCATTCTTATTTGGTTTTCTAGCCTCAAAAGAATACAAAAACTTGTGAAGGGAAATATGCATGAATGAATCCAAAAAGAAAAAAAATGCATTTTATATGCGTTGCCTTCATGAAGCTTCTTGAGCACCAAAAATCCATGCCAAAATGGAAGGAATCTTGCTTTTCATGATTTTGTAACTCCATTCCCAATTGGCCTCCATGAAACTATCCATTTACAAAAATATTTTCTTTTATGACAACTATTGTCAAAAGCAATTAAATCTTATTTTTTTAGCCAAAACATGCTCCAAGATAAATCTTTCCAAATTCCAACACCAAAATTGGACCCATGAAATTAGATTAAAATTAAATATTAATTTATCCCCCAAATTTGATTTGATAAATTTGTCTTGAAAATCTAAATTACCTAATTTATCTGTAGGTCCTGATTGGCAATTTTGAAAATCAGGTTTACTAAAAATAGTAACTGCTATTTTTAGAAAAGGGGACATTACAAAATACATATGGGGGGTAGTGGACTACAAGAATAAGAGGAAAATAGTGAAGAACATAAACAATACATTGATAGCCTTTATTCTTAAGAAGAAAAACAACTCTTCCTTTATCGATTTCATACCAATATCCTTATGCAACACAATTTACAAGATAATTGATAAGGATATGGCTAATAGGCTTAAGCTTGTGTTACCTAGTATTATATATTTAGAGAAAAGTGGTTTCGATCCTAGAAGAGACATTATGGAAGACATCATCATTGCAAATGAGATAATTCATTCAATAGAAAGCTCAAGACAAAAATCCATGATCCTTAAACTCGATATAAGAAAAGCTTACAATCAGCTCTATTGATGGCTCTTAATGCTAATAATAAAGAAGTTTGGTTTTAGTGATCAATGGTTAGAATGGATTTATAGTTTGTATTTCAAATTTGTAATTTTTTGTGTTGGTTAACTAGATTCAATGTGGTTTTTTTAAAGTTCCAGGGAACTATGACAAGGGGCCCCCTATCCCCATTCTTATTTGTCATAATGGTCAAAGATCTAAGTAAATTGGTGAAACACAAACATGAGCAAGGATTTTGGTGAGGAATATGTGTTTCAATAAATATGAACTAACTAACACATCAACAATTTGTGGATGACATAGTTCTGTATGGAGAGGCAAATATGGCGGAGGCAAAGGTAATTAAAGAAACATTGAATCTATATCCATCCATATTTGATTAGTTCGTAAATATCGACAAGTCAACAATCTTCTTATTTCACATGAAAAATGGACATGCAAAGGAGAATTGTGCAACTATTTGGCTTCACCATCGAGATAATCCCAAGTATCTAGGAATCCCATTTTTTCAAGGAGCGATGAGAATGAATCTTTGGAAAAATATAGTTTAATTTTTCCAAAATAAAGCTCAAAATTGGAAAATAAAATGACACATTATTAAGAAGGGTGTTAAAGATTAAAGTTGTTCTGGCTGCAATCTCAATTTACATAATGTCATGTATGCACCTAAAAAAGAAATCGAAATAGAATTTGAATGGAATTATGAAGAAGTTATTATGGGAGGGCTCGAATGAGACTAAGTGACTCGTGCTTATCAATTGAGAAATGATAAGAGAAAAAAATTCGAATGGTGGCACTAGCATCACAGACTTGGATGCATAGAATTGTGCATTAGGTGCTAAACTAGTTTGGAGAATGTATTCCTATCTAAACACATTATGGAGAAAATTTTTATAGAGTAAGCATTTGGAATCCAACGAACCCAAAATAATATTGACAATTGTGAACATAAATTCAAAGTCCCACATTTGGAAGTTCATTTGGGATTACAAATTATTGATAATAAAGCACCTGACGTGACAGATAAATGATGGACAATAGGCCAAGTTTTGGGTACATTCTTATGATGGATATCATCCCCTAATTGAGATTGAGAAACTAAGAAAGAGTAGATGTCTTGTATAAGAGTGGGGAGATAGGAAAGTCATGGATTACATAAGAATAAAGGAGCATATGGGGGGCTCTTCATGAGAGTGGGTATCGATTGAAGATATGCAACTAAGCGATCAAACCAAAAATGATCTAACAAGATTTAACTTAGTCAATGCAAGATAGTATGGAATTCCAAGCCAAATAAGATCATTTGGAGTGGCACAAAATATGGTAAATATACAAAAAAATTGGGATATTAGATTCAAAAGATTGGTCAAAGCAACATCCAATGGCCCTACAATCAATGTTGGAACAAAATGGTGTTCCCAAAAGCGAGATCCTTTGTCTAGATCATCTTATGTAAGAGGATATTAATTGGAGACTCCCTACACATCATGAGAATTGTTGGCCCAAACTAGTGTCCGATGTGTAAAAAGAACGAAGAAACAATTGACCATCTTCTATTGAATTGTGAATTTGCTTCAAAATGACACAAATAACGAGGTAGAGATGGAGGCAATAGTCGTAGGTTTAGACCTCTATATCATAAAATAAATCTAACAAATTGATATCGAGGGAAACTCACAAATTTACATAAATTCAAACATAAGAGAATAAGGAACTAGAATCTCCAAGGATGGATAGATTTAATTTTGTCATGATTAGCATGACTAGAGAACTTCTCACTGACACAGAGGAAGGTGCATAGACCCAAATAAGGAGGTTATTCTAAGAGGAGGAGAACGGGAAAAAAGAGGTAATAATCAAGATAATAGGTGCAGAAAAATGGTCGAATACCTACACAATGGAAGATTTTATCAATTTTTTATGACAAAAATGGTGCAGTTTCTCGGTAGAAAAAGTTGGGGTCACATATTGGTCGACAATTCAGTCAAGACAGAGCAAAAAGATGCAGTAAATAGATCAATACCCACCATTGACAAATCTCCTACAGTCGAGATGATAGCAGGGATATTCAATGAAAATGCAGTATAGAAGAGGAAGGTAACTACAGAGGCATTGAATCTATTGAGGGAAGGCCTAGAGAGAGAAAACATGGAAACATAGAGAAGGGTTTCTTTTCATAGGTCAGAGTGATAGAGAAAATGCTTGAAATATGGATATAATGGGAGTTGTTCTATTGGAAGTGCTTTATCTATTAAAAAAAATGACTAATTATCAAATGAATTGAAAGAAATAAAATAATTTATTGGGTGAGTTATCAAACAATTTAAAAATATTGCATAATATGATTGTTAAAAGAAATATGTCGATGTAATGTACCAGTGAAAAATTGATAATAAGTTCAAATTTAAAACTTGCATCAATCAAACTTCACAAATTCCATACAACTAGTAAAATTGCAATACAAATTAGCTAGTTGTCAAAAATAAAACTACACCAAATTGCACCAACATCACTTGAAATATTTGTATTGATTTAATTTTGATTTCTATAGTAAGGGGGACTATTGTGGCATCTAAATACATCAACAACAATGGAAATTACAATTTGTAACAAACTATGCATCAAACTCACACCTTATAAGATCACTCACACTACTAACCGAAAAAATGAAACTCTCCAATCTTCTCCATAAAAAAATGGATATCCTTGACTCTTGGAAATGATCTTGAACAAAAAATAATAGTAGTAACAACATCAACCACCACAGCTAGAAGAATCTGAAACTATCTCTCTACAAACCTTCATAACCACACTGTAGCACGCACACACTAGCAACACTAGAATTCTTCTAATTGGAAATGAATAAACATAATCCTAAAAGTTGATGTAGATGATATAACAAAAAAATACTAACATCCAAAATTATTTAACACAAAATCATGCATTCCAACAAAAATACCAACCAAACTACACACTTATTCACCTACAACCTATAACAAAACAAGCACACATTGGAAAATTGAACTTTTTAAAAAATCTTTAAAGATCCAATGCAATATTTGAATAAAATTTATCTTTAACCAAAGGGTTTCATTGTTTGATTCCAGTCTCCAATGGGTTTTTTTCCATTGGTTTTTGTATGATAAAATGATATCTCTAAAAATTATAAACCTCAAAATATATAAATAACCAAATCTAAATGCCCCAAATCATGGGAAAATAATAAATAAAATTATATTTTAATTTCTACTCTACCTTGCATGCCAAAATAGACCTTTACTTACAACAATCAACTTGCAATTACATTGTGCATAGATGTTGTCGTCATAGATTCTTGTCATAGTTGGCATAAATCTTCTAAACATAGATTATGGTTGTTAAAAAAGCATCTTATCCATGATCCACACCCTCTTAAGAAAATAAATACCATTATTTAATATTTAATTATTCTAAGATAAAATATTAACTCTTGAATTTACAAAAAATAATTGAAATATTATGGCATCAGGCAAATTCATCGTCAACAATTCACCATTGGAAAATTCACCGCCACCAATTCACCGCCAAAAAATTCACCACCAACAATTCACCACGGGAAAATTCACCACCATGACAAGTTCACCTCAAGGAAAATTCACCGCCACCAATTCACCATTGCAGAAAATTCATTGCGTTAAAAGTTTGTGATTAATTTTCTGTGGCAAGTGAATTTTTGGTGGTGAATTTTCCTTGAGGTGAATTTGTCATGGTGGTGAATTTTCTCGTGATGAATTGTTGGCGGTGAATTTTCCCATGGTTAATTATTGGCGGTGAATTTTCCTAGAGCCAAATATTATACAATATTTTCCCTATTAATTTCTCCATAGCCTCAAAAAATAGGAATTATATATTAGTTTATTCAAATTAAATTTATTTAAAATATGACATGCAAGAAAAATGATAAAGATTAATGTGTGGTAAATATCAACTTAAATTAGGAACAAACATACATCATCTAATTAACAAAAATAGACGATTGATGTTCTATTTTCGGAGATAATTTGTATTCATAAACCTTTAAGAAAATTAGTGCCAAAATTAACCATCAACTTCTAACTCGAAAAATAGTTAATATCATAATCATGAAATGGGTGGTGGGATCACATGCCTTTTCCTTAATACATTATTAATTTATGAAATACTTTAATAGCATTGAACTCAACTAGTCATTTATTGATGGTGATAATAGTTTAATATATTGTTAATTTAGCTTTATATTCATTCCTTGGAAAATCATGTTGAAAATTGAAATATTGTTTATGCATTAGCAAATTATCAACTTGAACTATAAATAAGAATACATCATCCAATTAATAATTATTTATGACTTGTGTTCTATTTTGGAAGATAATTTGTACTTACAAAACTTGGAGGAAATAAATCCAAAAATTAATTCCCAACTGCCACCTAGCAAATGGTAATTTTCAGTATTATAGTAGTATAATAAGTGGTATTTGGTTATATTATTAATTTATTAAATATTTTAATTCAATGTGGACCTCAATGAGAGTATTTATTGATGATAGTGGTAGTTTAATATAGAGTGTTAATGTAGCTTTATGTTCGTTCATGGAAAGATCATATGAAATTGAAATAATGCACTTAGTCTCTTATGTGTCAAGGTGGCTCTAGTTTACTCTCCTTAAAATATTATTATAGGATGTGTAGGGATTTTGGTTGTTGTGGGCATAAGGTTAATTTGGTTAATACCTTGTAATCACTTGGTAACTACCTCAACCACCTTTTTTAAATACAATGTTTAAAAATAATAATTTCATTTGGTTAATTTTTATATCATTTTTTTGGAAATAAGGTTCATTTTCTAACTCTTAGTTGCATTAAGTGACATAAGTCACTTTTACAAAAAGGTAACCAACAACTTATGAATTTGAAGAAAGACCAAGCTATTAATCTTGTTGAGGTAGTTTTCCATATTTATTTGCTAAGTACTTCATTTGCCTTTGCAATCATCTCACCGTCCATCCAATCAAGGACACACAACTTATATCCTATTTAAAATAAATCAATACTTTTGAGGCTCTCCATGATGACACAAAAGCTCAAGTTCTACATCATGCTCATATTTTGGTACATCAATCAATTGGATAAGAATACATGCTCATAGTTAAAAACAATACACTCCTCCAAGCCTGCAAATCCACACAATCCCCTTAGGTTTAAGTGATATTTTGATGACAAAGTTTAGAGCTTCCTCAAGATATTTGATATGGACAACAAGGTCGACAATACATACATAATGAACCATTATAGGAGCAATGAAAAATTTCTCTCATTAGATGAAGATATTGTTATTCATTGTCCACTAGTCTTGCATGGTAATATACATTGAGAATTAAAAACAAATGTGAAACCAATAGCTTTCAACTACAATAGCTATATATTATCAATAGTGAATGTTGTAATGCTAGGTGATTTTTTAAACTTTCCATCCTTTCCTTTGGAAATACCCTTTTTCTAGCTTGTTTTGTTGGTTAACATGTTCTTCTTCAACATCATCATGACCATCAATTTCATTCACATTTATGTTCCATCCAACGGAGGATCATATGCAATAAAACTCTTAGTATAATTTGGTACCTTGAGAAGCCAACCTTTTACCAATAATCTCCTCTTTACACACTTTCTTTGTCATACTTGGATGATACATTATTGTGAGAGAGAGTTGTAGTACCTCTAATGTAGAATTGATGATCATCATCTTCATTATTGAGAAGCTTATAATAAGAGTGCTATGTATGTTATCTAAGTATATGCAGTTAGCACTGTCAAACATTTGTCATGCATAATCTATCTCACCACACCTAGCATACATGGTAACCACATCACTTGTTAAAGAGACATTATCCCTATTTACTAATTTAATCACGTGTGAATTAAGTTTCTTGGCTCTTATGAAGATCCTGGAATGTATTCAATTTATCTTTCAATTAGCATTTTCTTTATCTTTGACTTTCTAAAATCCTTAAATATGCCTTAAAATAAGTTCACGTCACCATATTTTCCCTTGATCTATGTGCTCACATGAATGTATCATATATAGAGCATCTCTTATGTACTATTGGATAAGAAATCTCTTGCCATGTGTTTTGAGGTAATCTATTCCTATACACAAAGTATCATGTTATAGAATTTGACTGACAAATGTTGTTGCCATCATGACATCTTAAAAAATAGATTATAAGCATTCCAAAATCATTCCAATGCCCTCTAAGTTTGTACTATGACTACCTCCAAGAGAGAAGATTAGAACCATGAGACTATATTTCTTCAAGGATTTTTGCTAAACAATTCACCACAAGCCTGCAACTATAACCTCTAACAAAAATTTGATTCCATTATGATTTTATAAATGTCCATACCTTGTCCCAAATGAAGGGTCATGGAAATTCTCACAAAGGTTAAAGAATCTATCTTTACCTATACCAAATGCACTCGCTTGAAAGTCTCTAAAGTATTTTAAACAAACTCATATTTGAACAAAATATTGTACTCATTGTATTCTATGAGACAACATTTCTTTGAGGCATTTATGTTAGTTTTTGAAGACTAAATTTAAAATTAAGAAACTTCTATTTCAAATAGATGTTTCCACTTCCAATTAAGAAACATCTAGTTTGAATAGAAGCTTCTAGTATCTCATTCGAAAGTTTCCCCACTTTTATAAATATGCCAAAGATGATCTCTCCTTTTGAGATGTTGAGAAGAAGAATTAATTTTTGAATTGAAGCTTCTAATGTAAAAAAAAATTATGTTGCAATAAAAGATATTGATCCTTGTCCTGTGGTTTTTCCTCCACATTGGAGGTTTTCCACGTAAATTGTTGTGTATTGTGCATCTTTTGAATTTTTTGTCTATTTTATTTGTTGTGGTTATTTTATTGTTGCTGCTATTATTATTATTTTGGCTTAAATTTCATAACAACTGGTATGAGAGCACAGATTGCTGGAAGATTTGGTGTGTGTAGATTTTTTGTTGAGCAACATGGAGGTCACAACGAATGACATGGAGAAGTTAAACAGGGCTAATTTTGCCCTATGGAAATCCCAAATGGAGGATATACTGATTCTGAAGGATCAATATTTTCCGATCAAAGGAATATCAAAGAAACCCACATCAATGGCAGATGAAGATAGGAAAAAGATGGATAGAAAGGCGATTGCAACCATCCATCAATATCTAGCTAAGAATGTGTATTTTAATGTTGCCGGAGAGAATGCAACAACAAAACTATGGAAAAAGCTTCATGATCTCTATGAGAAGAACACAGTGTCAAATAAAAAATTTCTGATGAAAAAATTATACAATCTCAAGATGAAGGAGGGTGTTGCAGTATCAGAACATTTAGATGAGTTCAACATAATTACTAGTCAACTTGTCTCTATTAAAATCACTTTGGATGATGAGATTAGAGCCATCTTATTAATGTGTTTAATGCCAAACAACTGGGAGAACCTAATCGTAGCTATTAGCACTTCGACACTTGGAGGAACTCTAAAGTTTGATGATGTCAATAATAGTTTAATGAATGAGGAGTTGCGGCACAAACCAATGACAAAAAACCAAGGAGGAGAAGCCTTAACCCTAGCTGATTGTGGTAGAAAATTTGATCCAAACCAACAAGGGCATTCAAAGTCAAGAGGTAGATTGAAATCAAGAAGAGGCATACTCACCTGCTATCATTGCGGCAAACCAGGACACATGAAAAGAGAATGTTGAATCTGGAACGAGAACAAAAGGAACAAAACCCAGCCAGTGCAAATGAAGAAACTATTGTTGTTGCATCAAATGGTGAGGTATTAATTAGTGTTTCATATGAGGATGCATGCCTTTGTACTTCTAATCATGGTATTGATTGGATTTTAGATTCTGGAGCCTCCTACCATGCTACCCCAAGCAGAGAAAATTTTATTTCTTATAAATCTGGTAATTTGGGTAAGGTTTTCTTGGGTAATAATAATTTATGTAGTATTGAGGGAGTGGGAGATATTTTAATAAAAAGAAAATATGGTTGTAGTTTATTGCTTAAACAGGTTAGGCATGTACGAGAGCTTGAAATGAATTTAGTTTCAGTTGGAAAGCTAGATGATGAAGGCTGCCATATAGTATTTGGCAAGGGATGTTGGAAAATTGCAAAAGGTTCACTGGTTGTTGCAAAGGGGTAGAAAATAGGCACTCTTTATACATTAAAATCGAAGCTGCAGAAATCAAATATTGCTATTGTTGCAGAGGAGCCTACAACAGATTTGTGGCACAAAAGACTTGGACATATGACAAAAAGAGGCCTGAAAAATACTTGCTGAGCAAAAGCTTTTGCCTAGAATAAAAGGTACAAAATTTAAATTTTGTGAACATTGTATTATGGGTAGACAAAAAAGAGTCATTTTTAAGGAATAATTCAAAAAGAGATACAAAAATATTAGATTTGGTGCATTATGATGTTTGTGTCCTAATTAATATAAAATCACTAGGAGGGGTTGCTTATTTCGTTACTTTTATTGATGATGCATCAAAAAAGGTGTGGGCTTTCCCTATTAAGAGTAAGGATCAAGTTTTAGATGTTTTTCAAAAAAATTATATGGCTGTTGAAAGGGAAACTAACAAACTTCTGAGATGTATTAGAATAGATAATGGTGGGAGTATTGCTCCAAAGCTTTCGAAGAATATTGTATTAAATATGGGATAAAGCATGTAAAAATAGTTCCTCTCACTCCACAACAAAATGGAACAACTGAGAGAATGAATCAGACAATAATGGAGAAGGTGAGAAGTATACTTTCAAATTTTGGTTTGCCTAAACATTTTTGGGTAGAGGTTGTCTGTACTACTTGTTAATAAATTTCTCTCCCACAACTTCATTAGATGGAGGCATTCCCAAAAAGGTATGGACCGGTAAGGAGTTATATTATTCTCATTTGAAATTTTTTGGGGATGTGAAGCTTATGTGCACATTCCTAAAGAACAAAGGTCCAAGTTGAATGAAAAATCATTGAAATGTATTTTCTTAGGATATGCTGGCAATGAACTAGGTTATCGGTTGTGGGATCCTCTAAAAAGAAGAATTATCAAAAGTAGGGATGTTATTTTTAATGAAGGAAAAATGTTTAAAAATATTGACAAAAGTGTGGAGATGCAAAAAAATGTTGAAATTAAAGGACAACAAGAGGAGCAACAAGAAAATTTGCCACCATTGGAAGAAGCCACTGCTGAAAATAATGACCAACCATTACAACATAATGGAAATGAGAAACAACAAGAAGCAGAAACCGTGCAAGAGTCGTTACAAGATATTTTGGTTCGCAGATCTGCTAGGCCTCATAAGGTTTCACAAAGATATCCTCCCTCACATTATATTGTATTAACTAATGAAGGTGAACCTAGTTGTTTTCAGGAAGCTCGTACAGATGAACATAGTAAAGAATGGAAGAAAGCAATGGAGGATGAAATGGACTCTTTGTTGGAAAATAGAACTTGGGAGTTGGTAAAGCTTCCAAAAGAAAGAAAAGATCTACAAAAAAAATGGTTGTACAAGATCAAACATGAGGGTGATGAGAAGAAGAGATACAAAGCAAGGTTGGTGGTGAAGGGATTTGCTCAAAAATAAGGTATTGACTTTAATGAAATTTTTTCACCTGTTGTTAAAATTTCATCCATTAGAATTATTCTTGGTCTTGTTGCTACTCTATATTTGGAATGTGAACAGTTAGATGTAAAGACTACCTTCCTTCATGGAGAATTGGAAGAGGAAATTTATATGGAGCAGCCAAAAAGTTTCAAAATAAAAGGTAAAGAGAACTTGGTTTGTAGGTAGAAGAAGAGCCTCTATGGGTTGAAACAAGCACCTCGCCAGTGGTATAAGAAATTTGATTCTTTTCTGTTGGAGCATGGTTTTAATAGACTAGAGACTGATCATTGTGTCTACATCAAGAGATATGACCAAGATAAGTACATTATATTATTGTTATATGTGGATGATATGTTAGTTGTTGGAAAGGATAAGGATATGATTAACAGGTTGAAGAAGGATTTGGGTCCAGCACAACAAATATTGGGTATGAAGATCATTCATGACATAAAGAAGAAAAAATTGTGGTTGTCACAAGAAAAGTATATTGAAAAGGTTCTTGAAAGATTTAACGTGAAGGATGCCAAGCCAGTTGGTACACCTCTTGTTTCTCATTTCAAATTAAATTCTTATTGATGCCCTTGTGATGACAAGGAGAAGGAAGAAATGAAAAAGATTCCTTATGCTTCAGTAGTTGGTAGTTTAATGTATGCCATGGTATGCACACGACCAGACATTGCACATTCAGTGGGAGTAGTCAGCAGGTTCCTTGCCAATCCAAGCAAACAACATTGGCAAGCGGTGAAATGGATGTTAAGATATCTTAAGGGTACTAGTCATTACTATTTATGTTTTGGTCATACTAATATGGTGCTTGAAGGTTTTACAGATGCAGATATGGCTAGAGATGTGGACACTAGAAATTCCACCACTAGTTACCTATATACATTTGTAGGTGCAACAGTGTCTTGGGTATCTAGGATACAAAAAATAGTAGCTCTCTCCACAACAAAGGCATAATACATAGTTGTAATTGAAGCGTGCAAAGAGATGTTGTGGATACAAAGATTCCTTGGAGAGTTAGGAGTAAAATAAGACAAGTATGTGCTATATTGTGATAGTCAAAGTGCCATTCACTTGGCGAAAAACCTAGCTTTTCACTCACAAACCAAACACATTGACTTAAGGTATCACTGGATTAGGCAGGTGTTGGAGGAAGGACAACTACACTTGGAAAAGATCCATATAGCTGAGAACCCTGTTGATATGCTTACAAAAATACTACCAAGAGACAAGAAAGAGTTATGTAGGAGGTTGGAAGGCCTGCAGATGACTTGATGCGCAAGCTTGGGCAAGGATCAATAGTCAAAAGGATCATCTACAATTCCAGTTTGTTATCCAAGAGCCTTGCATTAAGCTTCAAGTGGGAGAATGTTATTTGTGAAGGCTAAATTTAGCTTCAAGTGGGAGAATGTTAGTTTTTTGAAGACTAAATTTAAAATTAAGAAAGGACAACTACACTTGGAAAAGATCCATACAGGTGAGAACCCTACTGATATGCTTACAAAATACTGCCAAGAGCCAAGCAAGAGTTATGTAGGAGGTTGGCAGGCCTACAGATGACTTGATAGGCTTGGGAAAGGATCAATAGTCAAAAGGATCATCTACAATTGCAATTTTTTATCTAGGAACCTTGCATTTAGCTTCAAGTGGGAGAATGTTAGTTGTGAAGGCTAAATTTAGCTTCAAGTGGGAGAATGTTAGTTTTTTGAAGACTAAATTTAAAATTAAGAAACTTCTATTTCAAATAGATGTTTCCACTCCCAATTAAGAAACATCTAGTTCAAATAGAAGCTTCTAGTATCTCATTCAAAAGTTTCCTTGCTTTTATAAATATGCCAAAGATGATCTCTCCTTTTGAGATGTTGAGAAGAAGAATTGATTTTCAAATTGAAGCTTCTGATGTAAAAAATTTTTATCTTGTGATAAAAGATATTGATCCTTGCCCTGTGGTTTTTCCTCCACATTGGAGGTTTTCCATGTAAATCATTGTGTATTGTGCATCTTTTGAATTTGATGTGGTTATTTTATTGTTGTTATTATTATTATTCTAGCTTAAATTTCATAAAAATTTCACCATCATTCCAATATATGGTTTATACTTCCATTGTTGCATGTATTTCTTGCAATCTTGGTGTCCATGAGATCACATTCCTTGAGGTATTTCGTTAAACATTTCATGTGCTTTGTCTATGCTTTCACGTATTGCAAGCCTCTCTATTTGTAAATCCCATTTTGGTGCATGCAAAGAGGATGATGGGATGGGTCATGGATTTTGGCTTTATACATGTTGCTTGCATTGCTTGAAATTTTCTACCACCTTATCAACAATTTATTTTGTGTATAACCTCCATGATCATTGCGCTTCATAAGAAGACATTTGTTTGAGGTATTTTATCAAATAGTTTACATGCTTTGTCTTTGTTTCTACATTTTCATGCATGTTAACCTATGTTGGTTCACAACTTTTGTTTTAGCATAGCTTGCAACAATTTCCATAACATCTACCAAGTAGTTCCTATGCTTTCTTATTTTGCATGCATGTCTTTCGGAGTAGATGTAACTATAACATCTAATAAAATCAAATTAAAAACATGCTTCGATGGATGTCAATACCTTGTTCCAAAGCTCTCATTTCAATAGAGACCAAGAGGATACTCGTAAAGGTTGTGCAATTTGGAATTACGCATGCCAAATGTATTTGCTTGAAATTTTTTAAAGTCTTTTCCACAAATCAATTTTGAGCATTTCTTGTAATCATTTTGCTCCATGAGATGACATCTCTTTGAGGTATTCTGACAAAAAATTCACCTACCTCTTTAATGTTTCCAATTTACAAGTATGTTAACCAGAGCAGTTACCATTTCAACCTCTTCCTTCTATGGTTTGATGAACACCCACACATTGTTTCAAAAATCTCATTTTATGGAAATGCAAGTCCGAGTAGTTATAAAAACTACCTCTATATTTCCTTCTTAATGCTCAAAGAAAATGAAGTTTACAACTTGTAAGAAACCGACAAGAGAACATTCCTTCATCAATGCTAAAAAACAGGCAAGTTCACAAGTTGAGAAAAGTTGAGCAAGAGAGGATAAGTTAGAAATTAGGGAAAAAGTGTGTGATTAAAGTTCAAATTCTAACTCATTTAATTTTGACAACTTCACAACTCCTTCATCCAATCAACTATTCCCTTAAATCGATCGTTATGTCCTTATAACTTTCTTTTGGCTCGTCAACCTTCTAAATCACTTCTAAAAATATTGTTTTAATGACAAATCTATGCCTTATGAAAATAATCTCTCATGAACAAATTAACAATCTACTTGATAGACTTTGAAGTTTGTGAGAGAAAATAGGAATAAATTTTGACTAGGTTAACTGTTTTCCACAAAAAAAAATTGGGTTGATAAAAACATCATTACAACCAAAACCTAGAAATATAATTTTATCTAGACTAAATAAAACCTTTAATTTAATAGTTTCCACAATTCGGTTGTAAAAAATTAAAGCTTTAATATCTCAAAAACTGGGTGGTGTCTTGATGCAAAAAATGGTTGCATTTTTTATAACACTATTAAGATCATCTCCATAAATTAGATTTGCATAAACTTTCATAATTTTTGAATTTTAATTGTTTTCACTATTTTTGCCAGTCCACATAGCCAATCTTGGGTACAAATTGAACAATGCATAATATTTTTTTGATCTAGCACTAGATATAGAGTTTAAGCTCATCAACCTATTCCAATCAATTGGACTATGATTCTTTGAGATGAGTTTGACAAATTATGACGGCAGGACACAACTCAACTAACTCACATGATAAGTCTTTCAAATGATAACTTGATTATACACACATCTACTGACTTAGAAACACTTGTAAATATGTATCTTAGATTAGCCTAATAATGAATTTGATCTAAAATTTTGAAAATTGGTCTAGTAAAAAATGGGGTATCAGGTTGGCAAAGGCCAATTGCATAGGTGTGGCAAAAAATCAGATATTTTATTAATGAAACTATTGCTGCTAAATTTTATTTGGAAGAGCCACTCTACTTTTGATCTTTTGTTGGCTAATTATTCAGAGAACTCTAGTCCAACTAAGTCTCTAATTAGTTGCTCAGTTCATGGAGGTAAATCTTTTCAAAAGGTGAATAGGATAGGTAAGTGGTTCCCCCATCTCCTAGTTTTTTGAAAATTAGCATTGATGACTCGTCAAGAGTCAAGAATTGTAGGGATTGCAAGAATTAGGCGGATATGAATGGTTCTACTATTTTTTTCTCTGCCTCTTATATGGGGGATATGCACTAATAATCAAATAGAGGATAAAGTCCTTCTTGTGGCTCTTGAGAAATCCTATGAGTTGGGATGGAAAAATATACTATGTGAGATGGACTCAATGATCCTGGTGTCCCCTTTGAATTAAGATGTGATGAGTAATTATTCTTGGAGCTTGGATTCTCTGGTGGAGGAGATTCTTCATCTTACCTCTAATTTTGACTCTATCTCCTTCACTCATATATTTTTGGGAATGGAATGTTGTGGTTGATTGCCTAACTAAGCGGGCTTTTGATGGTGATAGTAAATGTAATGCAATGGATTAGGGATCTCTACACCTTGATAAATTAGAGCATCTCCTCAAGCTTATTCAAAATTATCAAATGTAACTGCATCTTTCAATGGGCTTGGGAGAAGGGGAGTTTTGCTGACATATCAAACTTTTGTGTTTTTTTGGGTTGGTGGATTAGGGATCACAAACTCCCTTGGATTTTTCTTATGATGGCCTTATCATCTGTAAATCTTTTTTGTAAGTTGTATTAATGGTTCTCTAATATAATTTTATCCTTTTTACCCCAAAAATAATAATATTAATTTTACTATTGATCAAATAAAACATTTAATTATAGTGATGATATAGTGATGTTTAATGTATATATTAGCAAACTAATATTATTATAATATCATACAATTTTTTAACTATTAATATATAACAATAACAATAAACATTATTAAATATTCATTATAGTATTTATAATAGTATGTATAGCATGATTAATATAATAGTATTTATGACCAATGACATAGTATAGGTTAACTACACTTGATCCATAAGGATTTGAAGCATCCCTAAGCTACTAAGCATCAATCCAATCACATAATTCAATGTAAACAAAGACGAAGAATCCATTAAAACTAACATTCTAAAACTGAAAGCTTGATAAATATCTACTCTAAGACATTGAAAATTATCCTATTGGGGGAGTGGTGTCACATTGATGTGGAATGGCGACCCTTTCCCAATCCCTTGGATAATGAGCTTGTTTCAATCAGTTTGAATGAAGAAAACAGATGAAACCGATGAAATATGTATTGTAAAACATGATGAAATCTATTTTAACATGATAAATTCTATGATGATCGATGTCAACAATAAATAATGCCACTACCTGCTCCCCCTGAGAGTTTAACACCAATATTAGTCTAGATCAAAGAATAAATCTTGAGATCAAATGTATTGATGCATCTCCTTATGCATCTAGTTCAAAGAAGGAGGGGCAATAACCCCCAACATCTCCTGAAGATACTCAAAAGTATCCTTAGGAAGAGCCTTATTAAATATATCAACAACCTAATCTTTTGTAGGCACATATTCAAGCTTCACTTCATTCTTTACAACCTTCTCTCTCAAAAAGATACTAGATTGAGATATGCTTTGTCCTTGAATGCATTTATCGTATTTTTGATATATTGATAACAGTTGTATTATCACAGAAGATAAAAATTGGTTCATCATATACCACTGTGATATATTTTAATATTTAACTCATCAACAAAACTTGTGTGAAGAAAGATGCTACTGTAATGTATTCTAGCTCTACATTAGATAAAGATACCGAATCTTGTTTTTTTCTTAGTCATGACACCAATCCACATCCAAGAAATAATGCACTACCACTTGTACTTTTCTTGTCATCTACACAACCAACCCAATTTGCATATGTAAGCACTCAAAGTAAAGTTAGTATCCTTTGGATACCACAAGCTATGATCCAAAGTACCCTTCAATTATCTAAATATCCTCTTCATTGCTACAACATGTGACTCTCTAGGATCTTCTTGAAATCTAGCCACAAGACAAACTACATGCATGATATCCAGTCTAGTAGCTGTTAGATATAACAGTCCTCTAATCATTGATCTATACTTGCTCTGATCAACCTTAGGAGATTCATCATTCTTTCTCAGCTTGCAACCAATAACCATAGGGGTACATATCGGTTTAGAATCTTCCATTCCAAAATTCTTCAACATTTCCTTGACATACTTTGAATGTGAAACAAAAATACCTTTATTTGTCTAATTGATTTGTAGCCCAAGGAAGAAATTCATCTCCCCAAACATAGAATTTCAAACTCTTTATGCATCTCTTACACATAACTTCATTTCCTCCAAAGATTATGTCATCAACATATAAAACCACAACCAAGATTTGATATTTTTCAACTTTGAAGTAAAGATTGCTATATATGGTACCTTTATTGAATCTTTATTGCAACAAGTACCTATCTAACCTTGTATACCAAGATTTGGGAGGTTGCTTCAATCCATATAATGCCTTCTTCAATCTTTAGACTATATCTTATTTATCTAATAATTGAAATCCTTTCAGTTGTTCTATGTATACGTCTTCTAATTCTACATTCAAGAAAGCAGATTTCACATCCATTTGATAAAATTTGAAATCCTTATGTGATGAAAAAGTCAAAAACATCTTGATAGCTTCCATTCTTACCACCAGAGAAAATGTTTCCTCAAATTCTATTCCTTCTACTTGTGAGTAACCTTTATATACAAGCCTTGCCTTGTTTCTTACCACTTCTCCACTCTTGTTTAGTTTGTTCTTGAATAACCACTTAGTTTTAATCACATTTTTGTTTGTTGGTCTTGGGACAAGTTCCCAAGTCTGATTCTTCTCAATATGCATTAGTTCTTCTTCCATAGCCTTGATCCAATACTCATCCTTGCATGCTTCAATCACTATTTTGGGTTTAACATAATCATATGGGACTACAATAGAATTATAGAAAAAAAGGAATATTACACATCACACATTATTAGTAATCATTAATATATCAATACCACACATGCAATAGAGATAAACCAATACAAAAAATATAATGCATTATAATGTGATATTAATCAACTCCTTGTTATATTAGGTCATCAAATGTGACAAAAGAGAACTAGTAACTAGGTTCAAAGATTCCCTTGAAATGTTACTACCTCTCATCAAGATATATGACCATGTGACTACATGGCCTGACTACACTTTCCTACAACCCATACAAACAATACCCTTCCCTTATAATGTTGCATTTACATTGATTAATCCCTTGGAGTATACCCTTGAGAACTATAAAAAATAGACTAGAGACCAACCTTTACAATATCTTAACACATGCATATATAGCATCACATTCAATATTTTTATATGTGCAGGAATGCAAGAGTGGTCAATAAAATTTTAAGTTGCCCATGCTCATTTGCATCACCATCACATGCCATAATGCTTAATGATAGAGTAAAAGGCATTTCATAATTATTTATTTAATTAATTATTAGGTTCCTTTTCTCTAATTACTTAAGCTTACTTAGGTCATGTTATTTTTATGTCTCATGTCATAGGATGAGGATGCATGTCATGATCTTGTTTTATCCTCACCTAGGGTTTCTAGGTTAATTAATATTTTATAAGGATTCTCTATTGTATAATCATTAGAAGATGCGCATTCATAATGACTCATGCTTTTTTGGATCAATAGCTCTTGGCCTCCATAGCTTTACTATTCTCTCTTTTTGTGACAGGTGTTTGATTGTAGGTGATCCTTGGGAGTTGTGGAGATGATTTTTCACAACTTCAACACTTAAAACCATGCCCCTACTTAGTAAACACAAAACTTTATACACAAAGCATGTTTTTTAGGTGTCTATAGGTGCTAAGAGGTGTCATATATCCATACCATGTCTTATCACGTTCACTATGGACCATCAATAGCTTCTTGGGTTATGTAGGGAGGTAGGTAAGGAATTTGGTTGAATTATAGAACTTTGAGGTAGAAGTGAAGGTAAGGTTTGGACATGTTTGAGAGAGATCAAAAATTTCGTAAGGAAAATTATTACACGAAGAAAGGATATGTAGGGAATCAACACCTAGAAGGATGACACGAAGTTCTTGTAAGGAAGGGGAAGTACGCAACATAAACTAGAATAAAGGACAGTTAAAAATGTGGGGAAGGGAAACATTGGTGGAAGTGCATGTGAGGTATACATTTCTACAATGGGTAGACTAAGGAAGGATGTGGGAAAATGGGGCCAAGAAGAAAGTAGGGAGGAGTACATAAATGTGTGTGGAGCCCCCTAGTTTACAAGGAATATGCAAAGGAAGGAGATGGAATGTAGGGACTTGGGATTAAGAGGAAAGTAGATAAGTTTTAGGATAGGTGATATTATAATTACTATCCTAAGTTGATTTATGTGTCTCCATGCTCTTTGGAAAGTGTCCTAGAGGACAGGAGAGACACATTATCTGTTATTTATTTTCCTATGTCAAATTGTAATTTCATTCACAGAGATGGACCCACTATGATGATAGTTATAGAGCATCCCTAAAGAATATTCCTTTTGGGCATCCAAATTTTGGGTGGGGACCACCCAGAAGTACATGCTCTTGTATGTTATTTGCATTTTATCCTGGGTTGGACACCCAAGTTTGCATGTTTTTGGTTTGAGCCATCTAAGCCATCTAAGCCATTATGGAGCACTCAATATTGACCATTTTTTATTGGATATAGGTTAGGCACCCACGTGAAGGCCATGTGATCATTTAATATTTTAACCATGTTTCTGGGTTGTCCACTAAGGGGGCGTGGGTTTTTCTAGGTGGTTTTACTTGTTGTTTCAAGATACCATGTGTGGTACTCTCCCACAAACTTCTATATATTAGAGCATTGAGATGGTGGTTTTAAGAGTTTTTTTTGTAGGTTGTTGGTCGAGTAACAAAATGTTTCCAAGATTCAAAGAGGAGTATTGTATTTTTGTATCTCATTTAAAGATTAATACAAGCATTGCATCCCTTTGTGTGTGGAGTTTTTTCTCGCAAGGGTTTCTCCACATATATCTTGTATTACTTGTGATTCTCAACTTGTAGTATTGTTGTTTTGATTTCATTATTGAAATTATTAATCACATACCATAATATTGGTAATCTTGAATATATAATTTCATATTTGCAACCACATATTTAAGTTCATATTATTGCAATTTTTACCTTTAATTTTCCAACATTTGGTATTAGAGCTAACAGTTTTGTTGAGAGAGGGACACCTTTCTCTTAAGTGTTGAAGGTTTTTTGGCTACACTGGGAGCTTTTTTTTTGTGGGATTTATAAATTTGTGAAGAAGATTGAAAACCATGGATTCTACCTCCTATCTATATATTGAGAAATTCAATGGCACTAGCTACGAGATGTGGAAGTTCAATATGGAGGATCTCCTTGAAGAGAGAGATCAATGGTTAGCAATTTCAAATGAAAAGAAACCATCTAGTGTGTCTAATGAAGATTGGGAAAAAATGGACAAGATGGCAAGAGGAACCATTCATTTGTGTCTTGTAGATTTCATCCTCTTGAATGTTTCAAAAGAATCTACCACATACAAGTTGTGGAAGAGGATAGGTGATATTTACCAAACTAAAAGTCTAACTAATAAATTGTATCTCAAAAGATGTTTGTATTCTTTGAAAATGAAGGATGGTGATTTTGTTGTAGAATATTTAAATAATTTTAATATGATTATAAGTTAGCTTGTATCAGTGGATGTTAAGATAGAAGAAGAAGATAAACGTATTTTGTTGCTTTGTTCTTTACCCAAATGTTTGGAAAATCTAATTGCTGCCATAAGTGGTGGTGGCACAAAATCGAAGATGGATAATCTTGTTGCTATACTTCTTTCATAAGAGATGAGAAGAAATTCCATGAATGCAAGCTCCCAAAATGCCTTACATGTGCAAAGAAGGTCCAAAGAAAAAGGTGGGCCTAAAGGGGACAAAAATAGAGACAAGTCTAAAGGGCATTCTAAAACCCCCCAGAAGAGCAAAGTAAAGTTTTGGAATTGTGGTAAGAGAGGGCATGTGAAGGAGTACAAAAATAAGAAAAAGAGTTTAGATACTTATGTGGAAAAGTCCTCAAAAGATGGTGATTCTGATGCTTTGCTTATTTTAGCTAACATTATTGGTAATGATGCTTGGCTTATTGATTTAGGTTGATCCTATCATATGAATCCTCACAAGGAGTGGTTTATTTCATATTCAATTAATGATGGGGGAGAAGTTTTCCTTTGTGATAACAACACAAAGAAGATTGTTGGTAAGGGAAAGGTAAAGTTTTGTTTCAGTGATGAAAGGTTTAAAACCCTTGATCTTGTTTTGCATATTCCAAAACTTGCGAGAAATTTACTTTTAGTATCCAAGTTAAATGATTTTGGAATGCATGTGACATTTGACAAGTTTGGTTACAGGTTGGTAAGAGGGAGTTTGGTGATTGCTAAAGGATCTTGAGTAATGACTTTGTTTAGGGTTAATGCCTCCACTTTTTGTAACTCTATCAATGTAACTAGCACTAAAATGCATGTATATTGTGGCACCATAGATTGGGTCACATAAGTGAAAAGGGTCTTAGGACCATTTTGAATATAAAGTTGGTTGATGGTATTTCTGATCATTTTGTTGGCATAAATGATTTTTCTGAGCATTGTGTGTTTGGTATATATAATAGATCATCATTTCCTAATGGAACTAATAAAGTTAAGAAGAGATCATTCATTCAGATGTGTTTGAACCAGTTTTGGAAAATCTTGTTATTATGTTACTTTCATTGATAATGTCTCAAGATACACCTGGATTTATTTTATGCATGCAAAATTTGAGGTTTTCACCAAGAAAATGGATTATAAGATAAGGGTGTTAAGATCTGATAATGGGGGTGAATATTGTTCTAGGAAGTTTGATGAGTTCTATAAGCATGCAAGTATTGTTTGGAAAAAAGACTACTCCTTATACACCCCCCAAAAAATGGGGTAGCAAAAAGAATGAACTGAACCTTGATGGAAAGAGCTAGGAGCATGTTGAATGGTGCTAAGCTTGATATATTCTTTTGGGTAGAAGCTATAAGTACTACATGTTATTTGGTTAATAGATCTCTTTGTTCAACTCTTGTTGATAAAACTCCTTATGAAGTGTGGATAGGTAGAAAGCCTTTTGTTTCACATTTAAGGGTCTTTGGTTGTGAGGCTTTTGTTTGTGTGCCTCAAGAGAAGCGTTATAAATTGGATCCAAAAGCACAAAAATGCATCTTTGTTGGTTACAGTGAGAATGTAAAAGGCTATAAGCTTTGGAATCCACTAACCCATAAAATGGTTTTCTCTAGAGATGTGATTTTTAGGGAGTTTATAGCTTACTCGGGTGAAGAACAACCAAAGCCAGAGAAAGATAAGACAAAAATAGTGCACTTCGAGAAAAATATATAAAATTAGGAAGATACACATGTGGAAAAACACCAAGATGGATTAGAGGATGGAGAAGAAGAGGGTTCATAGAGTTTAGATGTTGTGCATGATGACCATACAGAAGTAGAAGAGCAACAAGAGCCCTTTACTCCTACCTTGAGAAGATCCCCAAGGCAATGGAATCTAGTTGACAGGTATATCCCATCAAATTACCATTGTGTATTTTCTTTGTTGAGTACCAACGATGAACCTATATCTTTCAGGGAGGCTCTCTCTTCAGAGGAAAGTGAGTCTTGGATGCTAGCCATGCATGAGGAGATGATGGATTTGGATAGTTGTGATACATGAGATCTTGTCAGTTTTCCCAAAGGAAGAAGCCCATTGGTTGCAAGTGGGTATTTAAAAATAAATTTGGTGCAAATGGTCAGTTAGAGCAGTACAAGGTTGAATTGGTGGCCGAGGGCTTTACCTAGAGAGAGCGAGTTGATTTTGGTGAAATTTTCTCTCCTATTGCTAAGTTAAATTCTATTAGATTCTTATTATCTATTATTGTTTCTTATGATTTTAAAATAGAGCAAATGATGTTAAAACTGATTTCTTGCATGAGAATCTTGAGGAGGAAATTTATATGCAACAACTTGATGTTTTGTTGTGAAAGGAAAATAACACTTGGCTTGTAGGTAAGAGAGATCTTTATATGGTTTAAAACAGTCACCTAGGATGTGGTACCAAAAGTTTGATGCCTTTGCATTAAAGTTGGGTTTTGTTAGGAGTGAGGAGGATCAATGTATTTACATTAAGGTTATTGTTGATCAGATACTAATCATTGTCTTATATGTTGATGACATGTTGTTTATGGGTAACAACAAGGTGATGATTAGGGAGCTTAAGACTTAGCTTGTTGGCACATTTGATATGAAGGATTTGGGGGTTGCAAATTATATCCTTGGGATAGAGATCAGTAGGGATCAAGTTCACGTAAAGATTTGGTTAAGTCAGAGTAAGTATGTTGATACTATTTTGTAGAGGTTTAGTATGTATGACTGCAAACTAGTAAATATTCCATTTTTGGTTGGTACTAAGTTGAGTTCAAACATGTCTCCTAATTCTGATGATGATTTTGAAGAGATGTCTAAAGTTCCTATTCTATTTATGTTGGTAGTTTGATGTATGCAATGGTTTGCATTAGGCCAAATATAGCCCAAGCAGTGGGAGTTTTGAGTAGGTTTATGTCTAAGCTTGGTAGAGAGCATTAGAATTTTGTTAAGAGGGTGTTTAGATATTTGTGTGTTACTTCTGATTACTATTTGGTTTATCATGGTACCGATGATGTGGCTAAGTCATTGGACATACAATGATCTGTTGATGCATATTGGAAAGGTAACTTGGATAGTCGAAGGTCCACGAGTAGCTATGTTTTTACTTTTTTTGGAGGTGCAATGCTTTGGATGAGTAAAAGGCAACCTACAGTTGCATTTTCCACCATCGAAGTAGAGTATATGGCTGCTACACATGCCTCTAAGGAGGCAATTTTCTTACATAGACTTGGTAAAGGTATTGGTTTTGATTGCAGGATAATGAGGATTGGATGTGACCGTCAAAGTGCCATATGTTTAGCCAAAAATCCTATGTATCATGCTTGTACTAAGTGTGTTAACATTCAATATAAATTTGTGCAAGAAATGGTTGAGAATGGTAAGGTCTTGATTGAGAAGGCTGACATTGGATAATGTTGCAAATTCTCTCATGAAGCCAGTGACCATGGATAAGTTCTCTTGGTGCAGGAAGGCCATGGGCCTTGATCACTGTACTTGATTATAATTTTTTATTTTTATCTCATGGATGTAATTGCAATGTATAATGTCAAGTGGGAGAATGTTAGGATAGGTGACATTATAATTGATATCCTAAGTTGATTTATGTGTCTCCACATTCTTTGGAAAGTGTCCTAGAGGACATAAGAGGTAAATTATTTTCTATTTTTTTCCTATTTCAAATTGTAATTGCATTCATAGAGATGGAACCACTACAATGACGGTTACAGAGCATCTCGAGAGAATATTCCTTTTGGGCATCCAACTTCTAGGTGGGGACCACCCATAAGTGCATGCTCTTGCATGTTATTTACATGTTATCCTAGGTTGGGTACCCAAGTTTGCATGTTCTAGGTTTGAGTCGTTGGAGCCATCAAAGAGTTATGAAGCACTTAGTATTGACCATTTTTTATTGGCCATTGGTTAGGCACCCATGTGAAGGCCATGTGATAATTTAATATTTTTCACCATGTGTTCTGGGTTGTCCACTAAGGGGGCGTGGGTTTTTCCTGGTGGTTTTACTTGTTGTTTCAAGATACCATGGTGTTTTAAATGAGATGGTATTTTAAGAATTTGTTTTGCAAGTTATTAGAGTAATGAAGTGCTGCCAAGATTCAGAGAGTGTTGTATTGTTGTATCTCGTTTGAAGATTAATACAAGCATTGCATCTCTTTGGGTGTGGATTTTTTTCATACAATGGTTTCTCCACGTATATCTTGTGCCACTTTTGATTCTCAACTTGTGGTATTGTTGTTTTTCTTTCATTGTTAGAATTGTTAAACACATATCATAATATTGGTAATCTTGAACATTTAATTTAAGATTTGCAACAACATATTTAAGTTCATATTACTACAAGTTTCACCTTGAATTTTTCAATAGTAAGTTCCCAAGAGGAGGGGAAAGTCCACAAGGATAAAGGGATGATGGTGGAAAGAAGGAACATGAAGGGAAAAATTTATAGAGAGATGAAGAGATGAAGCATGGGTAGAAGAGCATTGTGGGTTTGAATGTCCACAAGGATGTGTTAATAAGGTTGAAGGCTTGTGGGAAAGTAGAAAGCTAGGGGATGTAGGAAGTTTGCAAGAAGTGCAAAGGTGCATGAAAATTCCTTAAACATGTAAAGTAAAAGGAACGAGAAGTGGCCTTGTAGAGATGTGAGGGTATAGAGAATCAAGGGAATTATATAATTCTACAAGGATTTCACAACTCCATAAATAAAGAAGGAAAGTGGGGAAGCAAGAAGTAGAGGGAAGGTAGTAGTTTTCCGAAAAGTGCAAACATCCACATAAGTTTTGTAACTCTACTGGGGAATGAAAGTTGACCTAAAAAATCCTCTAGCTTAGATTTTTTTATTATATTTTTACAATCTAAGGAATGTGACAAGGACATGAGAGGAGGAAAAACATGACACCAAGCATAAATAACCAAGGAGGCACATTGGAGGAATTATTTGATCAATTATCAATGATAGGAAAAATGAGGCCAATACAATAAAGTGGGCACCAAACTTAGAAGATTTTCTAATTTTTTAGATGAGTGCCAATAGGAATAATCAAGTTTTAAAGTGAAAATTACTTCAAACTCTCATAAGGTCACTTATGTGCAAATTTGTACTTCTAGTAGTGGCCATATTTGATAGTAGCTTTTCTTAGTGTTCTATTTTCAAGTAATCGATGAGATTATTTTAGGCTATTTGTATTTTATTAGTCATTTTAAAATTACTTTTCTTTGAATTTCCTTACGACTACTTATAAAAAGGTTCACTTTAAAGCAAGCCTTTTTGGGATACTTTATTATTATTTGTATATCCCTAAAGGCTATTATTTGCAAACAATAAATAAGTGCTTTGAACACTCAAAATCTAAAGTATTATGGAATTCTACCTTATGAGCTACCAAAAGTATTGTTTAGCTAAAGTTATTATTGAACATTTGGTGATAACTTCATCAAGAGAACTAACAATGAATTATATTGAATTGATTTTTGTATTTAAAATATTTGTCTACTTGAATTGTAGCTTTGAGTATAATTTAGGTTTTTACTTCTTGAAATTTTGTGTTGTTATTCATTAATATTTTGTTTGTGGTGGAATACTAGGAACTTCATTATTTCTTTTATAGAAACCCCCTAAGTAAAATTTTGTATAGTGTGAATACTTATTGTAAAGCCTGCATTTTGAAATACAAATGAAAGAAAACTAGAATGTAAACTTCCTATCTAAACCAAGCAAAACCTCTAGATAGAGCTCATAAAAGAGATCAAAATAAAGCATACCATCAAACAATCAAAGAAGATGTTACCATAACCTCCATTGTGATTTGATTTGCTCCTTGATGGGTTGGAATGTGGATGCTCCTTGCTTGAAGATACCAAATTGACATGTACCTAACATAAGTGATGATTGATTAAAACTAAGGATATAATACTTGAATTTATAGACTTTTGGAAGGAGGAATGGATGGTCAAGATCTAATGATGTGATTAACAGTGGAGGATGGTTGTGAGGATTTCCCTAGGACCAAAGAGAGGATGGAGGGTGGAGATGGATGTTGTTAGTTTATGAATGGCTAAGATGAAATTACTAAATTTAGTAAGTAGTCATGAGCATGAGGAAAATAAGGGACATGTGCACCTAATAAGGCTATATTCTTGGATTATGTTGAGAGAATAAGGGGACCATAAGGACAAGAATTTTTAGGTACACCCTTTATTCTTGAAATATGTTGAGAGAATAATGAGACCATGAGGACAAGTGTTCTTAGGTGCCCTTTATTCTTGGAATATGTTGAGAGAATAATGGGACCATAAGGAAAAGTGTTCTTAGGTGCCTTTTATTCTTGGAATGTGTTGAGGGAATATATGTTTAATTAAATAATATTATTATTTAATTATTTTAGCCATGTGATATGGATAATAAGTGGAATATTATTTATAAATTTATTTTGAGATGGAAAAAGTGGTTAATTAAATAATATGATTATTCAATTGATGGACTTTAGATAAAAGGGGACTAGATTAGGTGATGGTGATTAGACCTAGGGAATATTTTAGGTCCCTACACTTATTATTTATTTATAATATTAGTTTATGATTGACTTTAGGTTTATTTAGGTCTCATGGAGTTTCCCCTCATAATTTGAAGAATGATTCTACCATACATGCTATTTCATTTTGTGTTGTCTTACAATAAATAAACTACAACACTAACATCAAGGAATCACATTCTAATCTCTATGGTAGTCATTTTTAAAAGTAAAAAAAAATAATCATTTACAAAATCTTTTATTGATCTTATTCACAACATGATTTTCATGGATTCTTATGGCATTATGTAGTTTCTTTCTACTTTAAACCACAAAACTAAAATTTGGGGTTGAGTGCTGCTTTGTCCATTCTTACTCATCCTTGTGAAAACATTTACATGGACTTAGTTAATGGATTTTTGATGATTTTTTGTTTCCATGATTGTGTTTTCTTTTATTATAGGAAAATAATTTTTGTTTCCATGATTGTGTTTTTATGGTTGTCAATTGATTCAAAAAAATGACTAAGTTCATTACATATTGTAAGACCAATTTTGCAAGTTACTTAGCTTAGTTATTCTTTGAATCCATCTTGGAGATCCTTTGGTCTCCCTACTAGCATCAAATCCAATTGTGACTCATGTTTTGTGAGGAATTTCTTAGGAGTTTTTCTTAAATTTTATAAATCCTTCCACCCACATTTAAATGGTCAAACTGAAGTTGTGAATTAGACTATCATGTCAAGTTTGAGGATATTCAACCATACTCCTAATAAGTTAGATCTTAAGCATGCATACATTTGATGGTCCATTCTTCCACAAACTCAATTTTTGAGGTTTATCTTAGTTTCTAACCCTTGGCTCTCTATAAGTTTCTCTTATCTTTTCCTTCTCTAGCTACCATGCACATTAAGAAAGTGCAAGATAGGGCTTAGTCCATCTAGCATTTGCTATCTTTTTCATCCAAATGGTTCAAATTCTTCACAAGACTCAAGCAAAATAAATGTACATCTCATGGATTGTGTAATGAAACAACTTGCACAATAGAAGAATATAATACTAAATATGCTACAAATACTCGATAATAATATGCCACTTTGAGGGGACAACCTCCTAATCCACTTCAATGGGGATACCTCCAATAGTCTTCAAGAAGAACACATTACTTGACATGATGATAATAACTAATCTATACCTCCTCTTTCTATATATATGTGCATATCCCAAATATGATTATAATAATGAATATGTAACTCATTTAAGAGTTATGGTAGCCACAAACTAACTACCCATCACCCAATACACACTATAGGGTTAGGGGAATAATATATTTAGTGAGTATCATCACTTCTAGGTTGGGACAAAATATGGTTGTACTTAAAAACCATTATTTTAAGGAGTAAGCACATAGTCTAGAGTCAATACTCTTTGCTATGGACCTTGTATTATTCTTTAACAAGTTTCCATGAATGATTTTCAACTTGATATTCTAGCATAGTTGTTTATCTAACATGTTGTCAATGTTTATCTCCTTAAACACTTTCATGAGTCAATAATAGAAATTGAACTTCCCACTTTGACTTTGTTCCTAATTTTTAGCTTGCACTAGATGTTAATTGAAATTACTACATAGTTCACCATATTTGCTAGTGTTTTTTTGTTTGATACATTATTTCCAAACAAAGCCAACTTTTGCATTAGGCCTGTTAGATATTTCACCATTAGATGTCTCAAATTTTACATGAGGATTCATAGGGCATAACATGTAAGATAAGTTAATATTATATTATTTTACTATCTCAACATTCATCTTATATGAAGAGGATGGCTCTTAGCGAGAACGGTAACTATGGAGGGAGATTGAATTCTGCTGCTGAGGAAGGCGGTGGAGATGGAGATGGAGATGAGGAAGACAATGGAGCTACTAGTTGGTCTTCTTGTGTCCCCCTTTTAGACTTGGATCGATTGGGTGTGTGGGGGCATTCTGGGCCTCTTCTAGCCCCTGTTTGTTGGCTGGGGAACCTGGATGTGTGGGGTCATTCTGGGCCTCTTCTAACCCCTGTTTGTTGGTTGGGGAATGACTTTAAGAATGGGGAAGATCGAGTTCTTCTCTTCTATGCATGGCTGTCTCCTGGAGCCTTTGAGGTCTCCCTTGGTTGCTCATATGGGTTTGCAGTGTGGGCCCTGTCTCTTGTGCGTCGCTTGTTTTCACTTACTCATGGTGTGGGTGGCTCTATAGTGAGCTACCTTGTTACTCTTGTGGAGTATTTATGCTCCATTTTCTCTATTGTTATGCAAAGTCTCCTTGAGGGCATTGTTTTTATGGAGGTTTCAAGGCTTTATGAATTTGGCTCCTACTTCAATGACAATGTTTTTCTTTTTCTCTCTCCCTCGGAATGCAACGTTTCTCCTTCTTTGTTGTTGGTTGATGATTTTTTGACTTTGGTGGACGTCTGGGCTTGGCCCTTGGTTGCTTATTAGTTTGCTGGAGGTAGGGCGACTGGTAGAAGTATCTTGTGTTGTCCTTTGTGGTGCCCTTGTGAGCCTTGGAGCTCCTTTTGCTTAGCTATTCTGCAATGTCTCCTTGAGGGAAAGTTTGTTGTGCTTAGTTTTTTGATTGTTTGAAATTTTTTTGTTTGGGTATGGTTAATGGGTCATTTGTGCTATGCTCTATTGACTTTAATCTGTTGATGAATCTTGTTGCTTTTCCTTTTGCTGGAGGGAAGGCGTTCTTTGGTTGGGGGGAGCCTTGGTTATAGTTTTGGATCTGTCCCGTGGTGTTGGTGCTCCATGGTTGGGAAACTGTTGTTTTGCCTCTTTATTGGTGTTGGGGCTTACTCTTTATTGGTGTCTACTACAATGTCTTTCTCGGTGCTCTTGTCCTTTATTCTCCCATGGGGATGGGGATTGTTGCTTTCTCCTGTGTGCCTTAGAGGGCCTATGAGGGTTTCAACCATTCTTGTTTCTTGGGTTGCATCGTGGTTGTGGTGGTGTGGTTTGGTTCTTTCTCTCCTGTTGCTCTGCTTTGTCTTAGCCAAGATTTTGGCTATAGTCCTTCTCTTTGACTTTGGGCTCCTTGTTTTTGAGCTCGAAAGGTGTTCTATCTTGGTTAATGTTTCGGTTGTCTCTCAAGCTAATCATGAAAAGATGAACATGGTGTATGAGGAAGTCTTCATTGTCCTCCTTGCTAGAAGGGTGCCCCCCTTTGTTGGTTTACTGATGTGTTTCAAAGGTGTTGTGTACACTCTGGTTTCACAACTTTCTGTGTTAAGTGTGATGATGTTCTTCAAAGCTCTTTTGGGGAAGTTGTTCATGATGTTGGAGGATGCCTTTGTGGGTTTTATTCTTGGAATTCTTACTTTGCTTAAGCAAGGCTTATTGATGTCTCTATCGGTGGGGATGCTCTCAAGGTTCTTGTTGGAGGCCCATGTGCTCTTGTTACTCATGGTTACTATGTGTATTCTCTCTATGGGGGTGTGTGCTACCTTCCTGGCTCTGCAAATGATGTCTCCTATTGAGGTGGAGTCCTCTCCTTTAGAGGTGGAGACCTATCCTATGGAGGTGGAGATGGGTTCTAAGAGTGGGGCGAGTTTCTTATGCTTCTTCAACAAGTATTCTCCCTTGCAACTCCATTTAAGGCAAAGACCACTCCTATTGAGGTGGAGTTTGAGTATGTTGGAGACTCTTTGCTATAGTGGACAGGGTTCCCATAGTAACTTCTCTTATAGAGGTGGATAGGTAAGTTGGTTAAAAGTTTATCTGCTTCAAATTTTTTGCTATGTTCATATTTGAATTGGGTTCTCTAAGAGTTAAGAGTGTTGTGAGATGGCTGGCTCGTGATCTATTGGTTTCAAAATGTTTTGAAATTTGTAATAATTAGTTGGGTTTTCAGGTTGTTTTGTCCACCCTTGGGGAGGTTATGGTGAGTGGGTGTTGTGTTGCTGCGTTGTGGATGACTGTTTGGCCTGTTTCGTTTGCTATGAGGTGGAGTCATGTGGTGAAAGAATTTGAAGGTAACCAAAGGACTCTTGCATCGTGCTATGCTGGGTGCGGCCTCAAGACTTATCTTTATGCTCTGATTAAATGGTTGCTCTGAATCTGTTTCTGCTTAGTTTTATTATCCTAGACTGCTATTTCATGATAGCAATGTTATGGTTTCATACTTGCTGGACTTTGATTAACCTCATAAATGGTCTGCACACTATTTTGGGGATTTTGTTTTTGATTAAGCTAATGATGGCTTTGTGGTTGCAATTTGGATTACTGGGCCTACGTGCCATTTTGATGTTGTTTCTTGACGAGGGTTGGTGTCGTTTTCCCCAGCTTGTTTCTCCTTTGTAACCATGAGATCAGGGCCCTTTCCCTACTTACCTAATAAAAAACATTCATCTTATGTAAAAAGTCAAAAGTTAAATTCTAGTTGTTAGGTTGTTAAATTTGACTTAGCTAATTGTTAATTTGCTTTCAAGTTTCTCATGTTGGTTTTCATTTAACAAATTTGAGATTTCAAACATATAATTTTTATAGCCCATAATATTATTGTGCATAGCTTCTAATTTTGATTGTGTAAGTTTTTTCCCTCTAAGATTTAGAGTATGTTCCAAATCTTATAATTTTGACATATACTATGCTTATACATTTATGTAATTTCTTTATGAAAGTTTTCCATAAAGTTTGTAGATTAATTTATAGAGATTTTTGTCATACAATTGTTGAGTGTAGACCTTCTTTTACTATATTTAATTCCCATAATTGTCATAGGAGTTGTAAGGGTAGAGATTGACATACTAGTTAGGAAATATCCTTATACTTTATGAATTAAAAAAGAATGTGATAAATGATTGTAAATGATTTTTGAAATTTGATCTAAGGTGAGTAGGTTGAGATGATTAGGCCCTACTAGTTTTGTGACTACATGTGATCTTGGGTCAGTCCAACACTTGTGCCCTTGATTTCCACAACTACAATTTTGATCCCTTTTTGTGTCGTTCTAAACTTGGGGTCTACTAATATTTGGTACTTATAACAAAGCTTCACGTATGCCTTTAATCTACAATTAAACACTTGATGTTTTTGAGGAATATTATTGGAACTCGATATGCTAGGCACAAAAAGTGAATTGTTCCCCTCCTCTTACCCTAGTCAAGCCTGTTCACCTTTCTTAACAATTTTGATAAAATCAAATACAATAAGCAACAAAAGCAACCACTATAGCTATAATGATATTTAGGCTTTTGGACTTTGGTGTAGTGAGGCATGATAAAATGAACATTGGAATGACCTATTACAAGAGCCAAGGCTTTGCCATGTGTTGATGTGAGAGGTAGTGTGTAAAGATAAATAGTGACTAATTAGTGATCATTTTTGAAAATAGATGTGATGGAGTTGTCCTAATGATGGACAAATCAAGGGTTGATTGATGATCCAAAGGACCTGTGAGTGGTGCCCTTTTATATTTGTCCTAAGTACACAATTTGAAAGCTTTGACATCAAATAGAACAAATAACAACTAGATGAAAGTAAATTGACTTGAACTTAAGATAAAATTTGAATTTGAATATAGAAGGTTAATCCTATAACTAAAATATCAATTTGGATTAAAACTACACTTAAAATTTTGAATGAAATAGATAAATTGATAATTTAAGACTTATAATGAAAATATTAAATCATTTAAAACCATATACTAACACAAAATTCTTAAAACACAACTAAAAAAATTAAAAATAAATAAAAACAACAGCAACAAGAAGATTGCTAAAATTTAACAATTAATAGATATACATTAAAAATAGAGAAGTAGGTGAGCACCACATTTCCTTTTCTTCCACCAACCCCACACCCACCTACCCACCATTGCCCTTCTTTCCTACTCCATATTCCCCACCCACATCAACTTTCGTTCAAAAACGCAATGTACTCTTTTAACTCCAACAAACTTTCGACCCAACAAATCCACAAGCCAGTCAATTTCGGCCCAAATGCCAAGTTTTCTTCCAACGCCTAACAAATAGTTATTTTAGACCGGAAGATCTGTCGCGTGTTTTTTTGCAATAAGAGTCCACTTTGAAGCTCACAGATCCGAACAGTCCGCGTGCAAATTAATTAGTGTTAGTGTTGGCCATGGCTTCCGTATCTCAGGCACTCTTAAAACCTCACATTGTCACAAATGGAGGCCGTACGAATGGAGAACCACATACTCGCTTGTCTGTCCCATTGGGGTCTGCCCACCCAAGAAGTAATTTGCACATACAAGGAAGAGCTGCACAAAAACCGTTTGCTGCAATTGGACAGCACCATGACATTAGAATTAGACGGAGTAGGATGAGCAAAGTTGGTGTGTGTAGATGCTCAACAGCTGCCCCAGAGAAGCCTCCTCAGGTGGAGCAGATTGTATTGCAACCCATCAATGAGATCAGTGGAACAGTGAAGCTTCCTGGATCAAAGTCCCTCTCCAATCGCATTCTTCTGTTGGCAGCTCTAGCTGAGGTTGGTGGAAATCACTATACTTCTGCTGGTTGTTATAATTATGATTTCAATTTGGGTTATATTTCATTAATATTTTCCATGATATATTTCAGGGAACAACTATTGTCGATAATCTTCTAGACAGTGATGATGTGCGTTACATGATTGGAGCATTGAAGACCCTTGGCTTGGATGTTAAGGAAGAGCGTGAAAAAAATCGAGCTATTGTTGAAGGCTGTGCAGGTCGGTTTCCAGTGGGGAAACTAGGGTTGAAGGAGGTTGAACTCTTTTTGGGAAATGCGGGCACTGCAATGCGTCCTTTGACTGCGGTAGTTACTGCAGCAGGTGGAGCATCAAGGTATGGCTTCCATCTAATATTCCATTGGCGTGCATTTTTTAAAAAAAAAATTCTTTTTTGATCGAATGTTCAGACCACTACTCTGCAAAATCTTATATTTTCAGGTACATTCTTGATGGGGTTCCACGAATGAGAGAGAGACCAATTGGAGATTTAGTCGTTGGCCTTAAACAACTTGGTGCAGATGTTGGTTGTGTCCTGAATACCAATTGTCCACCTGTATATATCAATGCAAAAGGAGGCCTACCTGGGGGAACGGTAAGACCAGGCGTATGATTTTATATATCTCTATTACTATGATGGAAACCGTAGTATGATATACTTTATTATTTCCCAAAAGTTCTAAGTTCCATATAGTTACAAATGCCACAGAGCATAGTAACATCACACTCCACAAACTCACGATTAATCCCAAGTAATCATGAATCACCACGTCTGCTATGCTGTTTCCCCAGTTTTTCCCAAGTTTTTCAAAGAGTGATTCCTTATATCTCTCTTACAACGTTGAATATATTTGTTTTAGTATTAAAATTTTAAACACTAATAGGTTTTTTCTTTGAATTTATAACCTTATGGGAGATTTGTGCAAAACACATAAGGCTAATAAGCAACACCAGGATGGATTATGATAGATCCAATTCCGACTTGCCTTAGAGCATAGGTAATTTGTCCATCAACCTTAATGAATCCAGATTAAATTTAACAACAGTGAAATGATTGTGTTTTTGTCATGTGTGCCTATCTTTGAGAATCTGAGTGATATTGTCTATCCTTTATAATATCCGTTAGTCTATCCTTTACAATATCCCTTATTCATCGTATCTATACTATACCAAGATAATGAAATAATCTCAATTGTGAAGAGCAGTCAAGCAGTCTCTAGATACCCGAAGTTGGCAACGAAATCAGCGCTGTTTCTCATGTGTTCCTTTATGTAACCAGTGGCTATTTGTTGCCTCTGCTCAAATTCGGCAATTCATACCTGTGTCACAAACTTGCCAATGCAAGGGGAGGCCTTATATGACTTATCCAGCAGTTTGGCCTGCTTGAGATCTAGAATGAAAATTCTTTACATTTACCTCCCAAGCAGTAGATTAAATAAAAGTAAAACTAACGCTAAGAATAAACTGAGAAAAGTTCTGCTTTTTACCTTGATCTGTTTTAACTTTTATGACTTTGACACTGCTCATGAAAAAAATCATATAAATGTGGCCTGCTTGAGATCTAGAATGAAAATTCTTTACCTTTACCTCCCAAGCAGTAGATTAAATAAAACTAATGCTAAGAATAAATGGAGAAAAGTTCTGCTTTTAACCTTGATCTGTTTTAACTTTTATGACTTTGACACTGCTCATGAAAAAAATTATATAAATGTTTATAAATAAGTTAATAACCAAATTAGGTCAACAGAATTTGAAATTATAAGAAGCTACAATGACAAGAGCAGATGCTAAAAAGGGTTTCAAGTTTCTACTATTGAAAAAAAACTAAAACTAGAACAACAGAAGATCCTAACTGGAGGGGGTGAAACTAAACGTAGGTATACCCTACGCAAGTTAGGATAAAACTATACAATTCAAAAAACTATGTGAAAGAGATGCTTCTGGCCAAATAAATGACCAATTAATCGAGAGAAGGGTCTGCTAGGGTACATTGAAGATGTTCAATTCTGTTGACAATAATAAACTTGTAGGAGGTATTTTGTATTATGTATAGTTCGAAGTCCTCTAGAAAAGGTGAGAGTGGGAAACTTATTCCCTTTATCTGATCAAAATGGAGAGATGGAAGTTACACCTGTAATTTCCTATTGGATAAATCTTGCTTGCTTAGTGGAAAAGAATGGTAGCTTGCAAATCTGACCTGAGTATGATCATGAGTCAAAATAGATCCAACATGACAAGGAAGATTGCTTTCTTATGATTAGAGATTGCTTGCAAGGATAGTATACAAACGCTAAGATATGGATGATGCCAAATAACTAAATTTTCGCCTCTTTGGAGTCGGAATAATTGTAACATGTATTTGGCTATCTGCTGAAAATATTCTTGTGTGAAGTTATTTTTTTTCTGAATAATGTTTACTTTTTCAGGTCAAACTTTCGGGCTCTATTAGCAGTCAGTATCTGACAGCACTGCTCATGACAGCTCCTCTAGCTCTTGGAGATGTGGAAATTGAGATCATTGATAAACTAGTATCCATTCCCTATGTTGACATGACACTGAAATTAATGGAGCGCTTTGGTGTAAAAGTAGACCGCCACAATGGTTGGGAACGCTTCTCTATAAAAGGTGGTCAAGTTTACAAGTAAGCTTTAACAAGAAGATAGTTTATGCAATTTAATCATTTGAAACCCATTTCATGGCTACAATTTTGGTTAGACTATAGCTTGTAGCATTGTGCAATTAGAGCTGCTCGGATTCCCCTGATGCATTCTAATCTTCTACTTTTACTTTATTCTGGCATTCTAATAGCATCATGAAGAATAATCATTTTAGTAGAAGAAAGAACATCCTATTTTTAAAATTCTGTCATATGCATTGTTCATATCAAACAGGTCGCCAGGAAAAGCATACGTTGAAGGTGATGCATCAAGTGCTAGTTATTTCCTTGCAGGTGCTGCTGTCACTGGTGGAACAGTTACAGTGGAAGGCTGTGGTACAAGCAGCCTGCAGGTAGATGGTAGTGATATATTGTGACCAACCTGGTCGAACCAATTAGAGCCGAGTTCTAACTTTTTTTTGGAAAAGTTTCTCTTTGATGAATCTAATTTTTATGTGTGCAACATGACAGGGAGATGTAAAATTTGCTGAAGTGCTTGAGAAAATGGGATCAAAAGTTGTTTGGAGTGAAAATAGTGTGACTGTGACTGGTCCACCAGCTGAACTATCAAAGAAAAAGCGTTTGATTGGTATTGATGTTAACATGAACAAAATGCCTGATGTTGCAATGACTTTGGCTGTGGTTGCCCTTTTTGCTGATGGACCCACTGCTATAAGGGATGGTAAGTTCCAAGTACTTTTTTTGGTCCTGTTAGTTCCTGATGGCAAGATGTCCAATATTTTACTTTTTCTTAAAGTTTGTGCAAGATGCTTAAAGATGAAATCAACAATGGAAGTTCACTAATCAAGATGTACTGGAACAAAGGAATTCTTGTCACCATCCAATATTGTAAGATCGATCACAGTAAAGGACTCAACAGCACTTGGATTTTATCTTGTTTAGGATTATAGTATCATCAGTTCTTGAAGTTCACTAACTTGAAGATCAATTCTTACCAAAAGTGGTTTATGGTGCAGTTCAATCTTTTTTATATGCTTTGTGCATTGCTGAACATTAATGGGGCTACATTATGTTGAAGAAGTTATCAACTGGTGAATCATAATATTAATCAGTATAGGATGGTATCAAAACTTTAAAAATGCCAACAACAAAATCCCTTCTCCAGGAAAAATAAAGGAAATGTGTCCATTAGTGATCAAGAATAGTCAATAAGGTTGAGATTAGATAATTTATAACACTACATTGGAGTACACAAGGTTTTCTTTCTGAGGTAGAAAATATAGCTAAATGCCACACAAACTGTTGATGATCAAGAATTCCTTAACCCCTTAACAATCACTGATATGACAGAAGTTTACCATTGGTCCCAAAGAGAGGTACCTTAAGGATTGCTTTATGAATCTTATGCCAATCCTTCGAGTACTACAAATGTAAAGTACAACATCCTTTATTTTCAATTAATCTAGAGCAAGAATCATTTCAGTGAGCTATAGCTTCAATATTTATTCAAGGGTAGGCTCTATGGGGAGCACCCAGCAATCCCTGGACATTTTCATATGAGCATTCTCAGGTTCCGCTTGGGCCCTTTAACAATAAAAGATTATGCTATTCATTCTTTTGGTCTGAGCCTTATTGCAAGCATATGACAATGTTGGCTCTGTTTGGTTATGATTAAATCCATGTTTCTTAAATGCGTTCTTCCCTCTTATGGCTATTTGTACTTGTACTTTGTCTATGGTTTAGGTTTAACTACTTTAGGTTTGGCCCCACTTGCATTTGCATATCTTTTCTACTTTGTGTTTAGTTAACCTTGATGACTGAGGGCTTTTTACTGATCCAAATAAAAGCTCCAAATCTCTCACCAGAAATACTGCAAGCACCTTCTAATGGTTTGTACTCGTAGTAACAATCATCCATTTTCTATGGTCTGCAATCTGCAGTACCTCCAAGATTAATCTTCTACCTTCACCAGATACTGTACCAAATATTCCAATTGTGCAGGGGAATCTATAAAGCTTGACTACATTGCATTATCTCGAGGATGCACAAAACCTCATGTGGTATACATCAGAGGATCCACCAGGGTCTTTAGCTACTTGAGTTCCAAACTGTACAGCTTAACTCTCCATATGGTAAGTACCAAGAATATCTTCTCCCCCATCCTTACTGGGGTAGAGCCCACCACATGATTTGTTGGATTCCCCTAGTGGTGTTGAGGGGCAGCACTCCACAGGGCAGGTGTGATTGTTACATTTTTATGTGGCTCAACAATAACTGGTGGAAGACAAAGTGTCACCTGTGGAAGAGTTAACTATTTCATATTCCATAACATTTTTTGATTTTCCTTTTGGCGGCATTATATAATCATATATACAAGTGTATGATGTTAGATAGTAAAGAATAAGTAAGAAAGGGATAGACAAAGAAAGATGAAGATAAGACAGCCTCTAAGTTTTTGGTTGCAATCTTAACATCTTTCCCATGTGTCATTCTGTGAATGTTTATTCTTATTAGTTATTGATAATCATTGTTTAATATTTGCTCCTGCACGTGACACATTTGAGTCCTAGCAAGTTAAAGTGTTATACCCCAGATATCTCCAGCGATCTGGATCATCTACCCTACTATTTCTCTTTTATAGCTGATTGTACTCTCTGAGTCCTACTGACCTATATTGGCTTTTTCTGGGCATGAATATAATGACTTAATAGTAATATAATTCTTTCTTTCTATCTCGTTTGGGTAGCCTTGTGCTGATGTTGAATAGTGGCTTCCTACTTGAAACATAGGAACAGAAATGTCATTAGGTTTAGCATGGATTCACACCCTGCAAAACCAGCTAGCTTTTATATTAGTTATTAGGTCATCATAGTACCACGTGGAGAGAAATTGCCTAAGAACAAGTTACATCCTTCAGAACCTTGTACTGATTCCTCTAATTTTTAGTGTTAGGCACTTCTTGTATCGTAATCCATAACTTAATTATATTTGTTATACCTGTCTCATGCCTAATTCTGTCCCCTACGCATATAGTGCTGTCTACAAACCTGGCAATAGTACCTTTTATTCTTACCAATGATGAACTTTATATTTTGGTCCAAGGATGATATTATGTGACAAAGTAACTTTATTAACTTGTTACTGGGATTCTCACCACAATCTTTTGTGTTTAGTAATGCTATCAAATCTTGTACCTTAGCAGATTTTAGGTAATGGCTTCTAGGGCTAATTTTGTATATGAACATCATTTGCCAAATAGTAACAACAATCAACCACATTCTCATATATCATCTTTCTAGCATTAAATTGGGACTTCATATTCAATATCATCGTTTTATCAGTTATGAGGAGTTGAGGACAATCACATCTTCATTTGTTCTTGGATACTAATATTTATAATTTGGTATATCTTGTTACAACTTGGTAGAATTTATAATTTATATTACTACAATGCATAATATATTCAAGGTAGACATTGTAAACATAAAAAGACAATATAAGTAAGCATTTCAGAACCTCCTGGGACCAGAATCAACTCAAAAGTCTATTTGTCAAAATCATGACTTATAGTCTTTTATGTTGTATGCCTCTCATATGTATAGATATACATGTATTTTCCTTTTGGCTGCAAGAATAGGAATCAATTACAGTGAAACCAAACTTGTGATGTAAATACCAGATTTTTGGGCCAGAATTGTTCATGAATCATAGTGCAAAGATAATCTCCAGTCCAATGCAAACTCTTTTCAGCGCTCATGTCAGATTTTTATATTCGTGAATGATACAGTCAATATCATTCTTAGAAAAGCTTTTTCCAGTGGTAATGTCAGATTTTCGTATTGGTGAGTAATAGCAGCCAGTAAGTCCTGTCAAAGAGTGAATCAGAGGCAAGTAAGATTGCAAAACATCCTTGCCTTCTAATTCCTCTCATTTTCTTTGCTTGAAAGAAACCTCCTTTATTTGCAGAAGGTATTACTAAACTTAATTGTAATTCATTTTGAAATTTACAAATTCCTTAGTTTAAACTCTTCTGATCTCCAATACACAGGCACAAGAGCTGTATGCCTGCTAGGGTGTGAACCTGGGTCATTTGCATGATGACACCCTGTCTCGTCTGCTAGACCACAGCCCAATGAACTTCTCAATTCCACCCTTGGTTATTGGTTGCCTTAGAACATAGTGGAATTTTCCTTTCAATCTGACAGCTGACCAACCTATGTATTTTAATAAATAATGATCTATCATCATTTTCCCTCAATGTTTCCGGAGTATGAGTGCAATTCTGCTTCTGGAAAAATGACAGTAGTGTTAAATGAGTTGACAAAATCCTCCTTGTTCTTTTTAGGCATTTTTAGTAGTTTTACATTTTTCCTTAAAAAGTTACCTTTTTAAATTATTGTGCATCAAATGGAGCAGGTTACTGGAAAAAGGGGACGTCCCCTCCAAATCCCCAAGGTACTGGGACATCCAGAATGTCGGGGATGTTACTTGGACCATACCCCCATGGATTACTGAGTTTAAAACTATCAGCTATCTGTAGGAAATGTATTGAATTAAATTAGGAATATATGGTACATTTGAATATAGGATATCACTAGAAGTTTGTGGTTTGTTGCCATTTAAGGGTTGTACGTCTGAATATAGGGTACTAATTGAAAATTTTCAGGTATTTCAGACATTCTAAATATTTAAAAATAACTTAAACAAATAAAAGCAGCTGAAATTTTAAAAAGTAAATACAATCCTACCTGTTTTGGCTTTTTAGGCATTTTTAGTAGTTTTACTTTTTACCTTAAAAAGTTACCTTTTTAAATTATTGCGCATCAAATGGAGCATGTTGTCCAGCACTGGAAATAGAGAATGTCACCTACATGTTCCCATGTACCCATGGAATACTGAGTTTAAAACTTCAGCTATCTATAGGGAATTTATCGAATTCAATTTGCGAATATATGGTACATTTGAATAATACGATATTACTAGAAGTTTGTGGTTTGTTGTTATTTAAGGGCAGTACATCTGAATATAGGGTACTGATAATATTTGTTTTGGTATCCTTCAATACAATAGTTATTTATCTGTGAGATCTTGGTGTTATGATAAACTTGGTCTTCATACTTAAGAGACACCAAGGTTTAATCTTGGTGGGTTGTGCTTTGGTATTTGCTCGTGCAAAATATCTTCTTTCTAAGTGAGCAATTCATAAGTAATTGAGAGCTCTCCATTGAAATGTGTCAATATTTGATGGCAGAGATTTAGTTACTTTTGCATGCACAAAGCTCAAACTATTGCTTTATGAATATGATTCTAGATGATTGCTGGTGCATTAATTTGTCGATCAGTCATGCCTTCAGTACTTTGGTTTCTGATGCCAGAATAGGAATAAGTAGAAAGAGCAGCAGAGTTTTTGATTAATATAGTTGAATCTTATATATTTGTTTCTATTCAGTTGCAAACTGGAGAGTCAAGGAGACAGAGCGCATGTTGGCTATATGCACTGAACTAAGGAAGGTTGGTCACTTATATCTTTACAAACTACTGGAGTCATTTAATATGTTTTGATTGACCCCATTTAACACTCTAATATTTCTTTATATACTATTTTTTACGGTTTTCTGTTTAAACTTTCAGTTGGGAGCAACGGTAGAGGAGGGGCCAGATTACTGCATCATCACTCCTCCAGAGAAGTTGAAAATTACATCAATTGATACATATGATGATCACAGAATGGCTATGGCATTTTCTCTAGCAGCTTGTGGAGATGTTCCTGTTACCATAAATGATCCCAGCTGTACCAAGAAGACTTTTCCAGATTACTTTGATGTTTTCAACAAGGTTACAAAGCATGGATTTTGAATAAGGTCATGTAATTTTTAGTATTTATTCAGATTGTTCTTGGTTTTTGAGGGGTAAGTTAGGCCTGGGGTCCAGAAGGAATGAATTAATAATTTCAGGCTGTATATATAGAGAGTTGACTGAACAATAAATAATAATTAAATGTACTCTAAACCAAAGATAATTCTAATTCTCAATTTCCATATGGAGCTATCAAGGGAGTGACAAGTTTGAGTATTCACTATTTTGTTATTGTTTTTCTAAGTAGACTGGGTTTGGTTTGCTAACTGTTTTGTTTTGATAGTCATTCCTTTTTAATGAGATTGTAGCAGTATTTTATTGCGGCATTATCATGAGAAGCACAAGTCCACCACGATTTGAAACTAATCCATTGTGGTGCTAAGCATTCGACTTAATGCTAGTCCACAGCCAGACAGATCTTCACTTTCTAACCATTATTTTCTCCGTTAGCATGATGAAGCTTCTTAAAATACACACCCTTACCATAAAAATTAAATTTTACAAAATGATTTAAAGTTTAATTAATATCTATAACCTTCACATAAATAGGGTTGCAATTTCTGAATGGGCTTTTGTAATATAACGTATTGAAATGAACTGGTACATGTCTTAAGGTCATCTTTTTATTGTGGAGTAAAGAGGGTACCAAGTTTCAAACTATCATTCTATCATTTTTCTAAAAAGACATCCATTAGGAATTAGAACATGTCTGAAGCTCATCTTTTTATTGTGGAGTAAAGAGGGTACCAAGATTCCAACTATCATTGCTTCCATTATTCTAAAAAGGCATCCACGCTAGGAATTAGAATATGTCCTGTTCTACAGTGTCTCTGAGTAGCTCCTTTATATAAATTTGATATAAAAATGCATAAATCCCCACTCAAAAAGATAGTGAGAAGGGATCACATCTCATGCCACGTTAGGCATCTATCCCAAGAATCAAGCCTCAAGTCTTAGTGCAACAAGCATTGCCAAAATAGAATGTGGTGAAATGATCAAACATTACAAAATATTGTGTGCTTTGGTACATAAGTAAAGGAAACCACAAACAACAATCTCATTTGTATGCACTTAGTTTTCTTCCACTAGAGCATGTTGGTGTGAATGCAGTGGAGAGAGAACAAGAGCTGACCTAGGGAGCCTATCATCTTGTGGTAGAGGACCCTAGCCACCGTGGCCACCTAGCATGGAAGACTTGTGGATTATCAGTGACAAACTAGACTAACTGTGTTCTAAAATGTTGCTTAGTGCTACTAGTCTCCATGCCCATACCCTCTTAGGCAAGTCCTGTTGCAAGAAGTCATGAGGCATATGATTAACAATACAAGGAGCATTTTGCTAGAGAGGCCAATGAGAGTCAAAGGTGCTCCACCTTTAGCACCACCTTTGCATGCACTAGAATTTGCAACAAAGTTCGATAGTATAGTCTATTATGTACTAAAAAATGAACTTCTAAAGATAAATGATTGAACAAAACATGTTTTTTTTGTCTTTCCATAATTAACAAAAAACTCCAATGTAAAATATGTATGAAATTTGTATGTTTTTTTTGGAGGTATCATGGTTGAATAGTTAAGACTCAATTTTCCAAGTAAAATGCTCTAGTTGGAAGGATTTGGAAGAATATAAAACATAAGTTGAAGCAACGTGGGCTCTAGCATAAACAATAACAAGTGTGTAATGGACTTAAGCTTACCATATGCTTCACATCGAGGGTTTGAGAGGCCCATGTGTACTAATGCTATTCCCCATAGGGAAGTGTGTAAATCAAGTTCCAAGTAAGCTAGTCATTCTTGAGCTCAACGATGGCCATTTAGATGGTGTGAAGCTTATGAATCCATATTGGAGCATTTGAGTTAGGATTTCACCAATATTTAATTGATTCATACAAGTCAAGTTTGAAATACAAACCCTTGGTGAACTAGTTGGGGATAGTGCCAAAAAATTATTTACCCACACCATTGCCAACCCCTCTAGTCATTCTAGTGGTGCTTTAACATCAATTTGTGTAGAATCACATTAGGAACAACCATCTAAATTTTATTGTTTGTTTTAAAGTCACACTCATTGAGGTTAAATTTGGCCTTTATAATTGATCAAGAATACTAGGGCCATGTGAACATGTAAAAAATATTAGTAATAGTGTGGATGTCTTATTTACATAATTTGGCGGCTTTAAGCTAAGACACTTTAAGAAGGGGACACCATGGTAATTGATAATGAAGGACAACTATAATAGATTTGATGCAATACAAGTTGCTTATATAGTAACTTTGGTAATACCAAAGTGCTACTTTGTGTTGACATTACCTTGGTTGGGTGATCTTCAATGCATCACATGGTGCTAAAGGCTAGCAAAGGTCTAGTGTTGCCTCAAGTTACACTACCTTGAGCTAGTGCTCCCTAAGTTGGCATTTCCTCAAGTTGGTGATATCTCAATTGATGTTGCAACAACATCAAGTACCAAAGACACCAACCCGTGATAATTGCTACTACAAACAAGGAAGTTGAACTAATGCATTACCAAGAAAGAAGATTTGTCATCAACCATAGAACCTAACCATTTTGTAATTGATCTTTATTGTTACTATTCCTTCTTGTAATTGTAAATGTACTTGTATTCTAGAAGGAGATCCAACATTCCTTCTTGCTAGACAAATTAGCGAGGATTTTCATCCAAAGTCTCTAATCAATAGAATTCTCATTCTTAGTCTTGTGGTTCAGTATACCTAGGTCACATATGTATTATTCGTGTTCATAATAAATAGAAGAGCTCGGTTGTTTCATTGTCTTAATGAAGGCAAATGATATAATTTGTTATATTTTATTACATATTTGCTATAACAAAGTAGGTTTTTAACTAAAATTTCCCTGTCACCATAGGTTCACCCAAATTGGATCATTGTAATCAAAGAAAATGCTATTAATCCATGGCATCATTCACACACAATAGAGGGAAGAAGTGCAAACTAGACCACCTAGACAACCTTCACCACAAGATTAATATGGCTGATTCTTAAAAGATGGATCTTAATGCTTCCTTATACATCCAAAAACTCATCAAGGACACCCTATAGGAGCAATGTAACACTCTTTTTGGATAGTTCCATGACCTCATGATGCAACTAGGTCCACTGAGAAAAAATATTTTATGCCATGCATGACAACATGTTTCAACATCAAAGTTTTTTTAAAATAAAAATTAATCTCAACATTCTAGCCCTCCAATAAAGGATTGATGTAGGGTATTGGATGATCAGGTGTGACAACTTGAGGCATGCATCTCTATCACTAACTTCACTATAGCAAAGCTCATGTTCACCACATTGAAGATGCATACACCAATTGTGCATTGGAGAGAGAGCTACAACACAGTATGCATATGGCTATGATCATGTTGACACTTGGAAGAGCTTGTTAGTAATGTTTGTGAATAATACTATTATTTAAAGTAGTATGAGATGAGTACATAACATTTCGGTAGTTGCGCCATAAGAAATATCAATTGAGTTGGAAGACTTTAAGAAAGAATCAACGACTTTATAGCATGCCTCAAGTTAAATAACACTACGTAAAATAAGGTGTTACAATATCTAGGTGGACTTAATAGTTACATCTCTATGGAGAAGGAAATTCTCATCTTCGATACTTTGGGGCAAGCCTATTTCCATGCTTTCAAGATTGAAGTGAAGGCAATTCTTGGAAATAAAGGAGAATTGGAAATAGAAAAATCCAACCTTCTATAGTCCCATACAAATACAAGCCTACACCCAACACACAAAAAAAACACATAAGTAGAATCCATTTCCCTAATGCTATCTACAAAAGCAATCCTTTTCAAAACAAAGGCTTGAACACCACAACACAATACTAAGGCAAGAGGAAGTAAGGGGAAAAGTGGTGCAAGTGCCGCAAGAGCAAGGCAAAGGCTAAGATCCATACTATGTACCTATGGGCATGCCTAAGACATTTTTATGCTCTTTTACATGCCTCACACGCATGAACATACCTCACATGCATGGACATACCAATACCACTGACATATAGTTAACACTTTTGCATGAAACAGTCGTAATTTTACAAGATACAATCAAAATATTCATTAGATATAATTGTTGTAACCAAGGAATCCAATTTTCACTTTCAGAATAAAAATAGAGAAAAGGATGAATGATCGTGGATATATCAAATAATGTCAACATACATTGCTACTTGTTGGATATTCCATGTTTTGCTTGTGTGGCCTTTTGCCATTATCTCCTATTTGATACATTTGCCACCCTTTCCTTTTTACATTAACGAATGACAACATGCTTACTCAACTACAAATTAAAATGTATTTTCATGACCACCTATATCCTAATTTTGCATGGAACAAAAACTTATATATGAATAGAAGAGTTGAACAAGTATTCATAGATTTTTTTGAAGTGAATCATGGATGTTAATGAAAAAATTGCATGTGATCATGGATCATGTATCGTGATATGAAATGTTGATGGAAAAAATATTGCATAGTCAAATCCACAATTCATAGATTTTTTTTTTTACAATTTTCCACTAATTAAATGATTATAATTAACTCATCTCAAAAATTATTTTTGGAGTGTTTTAATGCTTTTATACTTATAACCCTTTGATAGAAATAAATTATTCTATATGTATCTAAATGTCCACTAACTATGAATGTTAATTATCATCCTTCTATATTCAAATAGGTTCACATAAAGTAAGTTGATACAACACGATTATAAGAACTTAAATATTCATGAATGAATATTAGTTGTGTGTATAAGATAAATTTCAAGATCAACTTATTCAGTACACCATCTCCCACCATTTTTTTTCTCTAACCTAAAATCTCATTTTAAAACCTTATCCTCTTATCCATTTGACATTTATTATCATATTAGATTAGTGTTTTTTTTATTCTATTATAATAGTTTAGCTTTGTTTTATCTTAGAATTAGAATAGAAAAGGAATTTATCCTTGTACAAAGGATTCCACATGAGTTTATAAAAAGCTATGGCCACATAGGTTCCCACATTATTGGAATTTCTAAAGAACCAACTTAAAATACATGTGAATATTTTTTACTTTGGATTAGGTAGGTGGTGGCCATGAACTACAAATTGGATTTGAATAGCCTAGAATTCCATAAAACTTTTATCATCTATATCTTTCCACTCCCAATGGTTGTCTTACTCATACAAACCTCTGAGCTTGTGTTAAGGAGGGGATCTCATATTTTGTCTAATATTTTGCTGCTAATGGCATTGTTGATTAGGAACTTGTTAGTTGCATTTCTAGTTGTGTGTCTATTAATTTTGAATATTTTGAGCATAATTCTAATTTTGGTTTAATTGTTAGGAATTATAAGCAAATTGATCTTGTTACAGTTCAATATATGCCAAAATCTTGTGTTATCTTTTTCTAAGTTGGTCAATCAAGTATATATGTTGATCTACCTCTCTTTCCTTATGTTCAATCTTTGACTAAGTGGTTGCATTGGCATCATGGAAAGGAGAGTCTTGTTCTTGTTCAATTTTTTGAGAAGATATGGGAGGATTATGATACAAACCTCCTAAAATTTGCATAGGTGGAGGTGGTGGTGAACTTACATCTACACCTTCAATGTGCAACTCATGATATATATTTGTATGTCTTGCATGCATGTTCATATCATTCTTAGGCATGTCATATTCATGTCTAAGACCTCTTCTAGCAATTATAATCATTTAATTAGAGGAAAATTGTCATAACTATATTGATATTGATTCCTTAAGTTAATGAATGCACCTTCTCTACCTAATGTGCCTACTAATTTTGTTTCTTGAGAATCGGTCATAAATGATTTACTAGAGTTCTTATATCTCCATTTAGCTTATTTTATCTTTACATTAGCTTAAAACTTCATTCCCTTATTGATATCTTGGTATCACTCCTCTTTCGATTTCTAATCCTTTAATTTTCAAGCTAGTTCTAGATTTGATATTGAACAAAGTGGCCACTCTTGAATCAAAAGAGATGTTTTTTCTTGAACAATAGAGTACTTTAAATCAATCAAGGACTTTATCTCCCTATTTGCTCTGAAATATTGATTCAATTTGAACTTAATAAATCAGTTGGGTCTTTAAAATATCCATAGTAGTAAATCTTCCCCAAAAATGACACTAAGATGTTGCACAAAGTTGTAGGTCCCAAATTCATAAAGTTATATCTTCTCCTAAGCACCAAAGATATCAAACTTAGGACCAAAACCTCAAACTTATGATCAATTTGGGAAATAATGGACCAATTTACTAAGAGGGTAAGGCCTTCTTAAAATTTGCCTCAACTTAACCAAGTTCGTGTTGTTGGAGTTGATATTTGAACCCCACAACTCTCAAAAATCACCTGCAACCAAAACGCCTATCGCAAATGAGAGATCAAAGCAATTTATTTTCTATGAAGCTAAGAGAGAATAGATTGATCCATAAAAGCATTTGATATGCCTTTTCTATTGAATAATGAATACCTGGATGAATGAATGCAATGAATGAGAATCCTTATAAAAATAAAAATAAAACCCTAGATGAGGATTTCATTAAAGATTGTGACAAGTGTCATCATCTTATGCAATGAGATAATTTAACATATAAATAGTCTAATCTAATAATAAAAAATCACTCCTAAGTTTAGATTAAGTAATTAAAGTAATAAGGGACCTAATAATTAATTAATCTTATCAAGTGATGTCCTAATTACTCCAACATGGGCTTCCCTAAGATGTATTAGAAATAAATACAAAAATATAATATTTACCTTGACACAAACAATACCTAGTGTATAATATACCCCTATTAGGTTGTCACTTTGTATTTGTATGCTAGTTCTAACATGCAAAGTTATGTATTTGTAGAAAGTAGATGATATACCACATGAAGATTCTAAGAATGTGTTCTTGATAGCCCCTAATCTCGTAATTATGCACATCTAGATGTGGAAATGGATAAAATTTATTACAATACAAACTAAAAATAATATTTAAATGTGATTGTTATGGGTGTGTTGGTGTGATGGGAGGTTGAGCATAAGGTATCTAGTGGGGCGGGGTCAAGATATTTTAAATATAAAGGATGCAATGAATAGAATCCACTTACAATACCTTAATCAAGATACTACTAAAGAATAATCCATCCAACCATACATATAGTTTAGGCCCTATTCATACAAATGAGAAGATGAATGATATTGCAAAACATCAAAAGAATCTAAATTAATAATCGATGAATAAACCCACACATTTATATTACTATCTTAAAAAGTGTAGTGCCTCTCATACTATTTCCCAGATAGACTGACAATTGATATGTTTTATGATGAGACATTATGATACATTATATGATGTTAGATTCATTGTTATGATGATTCCATTGATGACACTTCTGTTACTTGAGGTTTTATGCACATGTTATGATTAGTATATGGTTTTATTCAGGTGACTATGGAGATCTATTCTGATTATGAGGACTAACCCTATTATGAGCATTATGTGATTATTTTATCATGACGGTTATGTGATTATCATGTGATTGATCTTATCTTGATTACTATGTAGTTGGTTGTTATACGAGTTGATTTAATTACTGGGTGTTGTTCTTACCGATGTGATTGAGTGAAAGGAAGAGTGTCGCATCACTCACTTGTGATCACCCTGTGACGTTGTGATTCCCTTTCTCATTATGTGTTATATGTATATATATATATGCACAACCATTTTGTGTGCTACAGGTTGCAGGTACATGCATCAACTCCACCTAAATTGGTAGGTTTGAGAGTGTCTTGAACCCAATGGATTAGTTGATCAGAGATAACACTTCATCCCCTACCCTAGCCATCACCCTCAAAGAGGAGGAGTATTCGGTTCAACACCATGTCAGTATTGTCAATTTGGTCAGTTAGTGTTGCTTGAGGTTTTGCTTTTCAACCCTAGATAGTAGTCAAGTAATTATTTGGGCATTTGATTTGATTTAATTTAAATTGTTTGATAAATGTCGATTGGATGTCTTATGCATTAAAATAAATTGTTAAGTAAAAGGGTACCTTTGATAAATATAAATATATATACATATAATCATAGTTAATAATAAAATAAATTTATAATGCAATGTTATAATTAATAAATATTAATAATATGGTAAATAAATAATGTGTTACAAGGTCGAAGTTAATTAATTATAATGTGTAAGTAATCGTGGGTAAATGGTTCTATCCATATGTGTGAAACTTGGTATCAATTATATTTACCCAAATTATAATTTTTCAAACAAAATACTTTTAATCAGCTATTGATTTAATAAATTAAAATTAACTTAATCTGTGTGATAGCTAGTTGGGATTTCCCGTACAACTACATCCTTCTTATTCCTGTAACCATTTTTGTTTTGGAGGATTTCATTTTGTTCTTTTGGGGGAGAAAATTGTCTGTAAATTTTTCTTATATTGTTAATTTGCTAGGAATTGTGGTTTTGGAAATTTGGATTGCGGAATCAGAGAAGCTGAAATTTTTGGAACTCAACATCAAATTTTCGTTCCCGCCAAGCATTGGATCTAGGTTGGATTTTATCTTTTGTTTTGCCTTTATGAATGTATGATCAATGGGATTGATTTCTCTATCTCTGTTCTCCGAAAACAAATATTTTGCTTGTTCTTTAGTATCATTGATTGATCGATGCATGAGTCGTTTATCCATTCAGAATTTTCTTAAAATTATATTTTTTGATATTCTTTATCCGATTTCACTGGAGGTTCATGTTGTACGTTAAGATATGTGTCCTCATAATCCAGAAACTTGAGCAATATTAGTCTATAGAAAATATTTGTTGTTTCAGTAGTTGTTCAAATAAAATAGTGTTGTGAATTTGTCCCTTGGTAACCAAAATGACATGCCACCTTCTTCTATCGATGGAAAAAATTCCATATCCTTAAAGTGCGCCTTTCTGCTACAAGCATTGCATTCCATGATATGACATCGATTTACACCTCCCAATTACATTTCTTGAAAGATTCTTAAGCCTTTTCAACAAATACAATCTGTGCACATTCTACTATCATTGTTGTTGGAATACTATTCATTTGGCTATGTAGTTGTAGTAGGTAAGAAATTAATAATGGAACTCTTCAGCACTCCATCCTCCAGCTTCTCTAGAAGCTTCTGCCTTCCAGACTATTCCAGCACTGACCTCTAGCTCTTGTATGCATCGGATATCTTCTAGAGATCTCCTGGAGATCTATAAATATAGCATTCACCTATCTATACGTGAGTGCAAGAATAGAACATCAAACTGTTGTATAATATAAGTTTGTTGCTCTGTTTGTTAAGTGTTATTCTATTGCTCTATGTTTTTCACTGTGCTAATAATATATTTCCATTTGCTCTGTTTTTATTTAGTTTATCATGCTCATCAATGTAATGCAATAGCTGGTGTTAAATAAATTGTTGTTCTATGTTTGTTCTGTTTTTCATCATGATATCAGAGCACTGTGAAATCTTGGGCTGTAAATTGTGATTTTTGTAGTGTTGGCTATGAATTGTGCAGGTTGTGATTGGAGTTTGATCAACATATTTTGCAGCAAAAAAAGAAAAGAAAATCAAATCAGTAAAATTTGGTGAGAGATTTCTGATTTTTAATTCTCATCTAAAAAATAGAGAAATTAATATAATGGATTTCATTGGTATTCATCTACCTACAATTAAGTTAAATGGAAAGAATTATTATGATTGGGAGTCTAGTATGGAGATTTTTCTAACACTTCAAAATTGTTATGAAATTGTTAATGGTAGTGAAAAGAGACCAGCAAGTAGTGGAAAAGATCAAGAAGATTGGGATACAAGGGACAAAAAGGCAGCAGCATTAATCAAGTCTACACTTTCAGAAGAAGTTTTTCCAGAAGTTCGCAATGAAAGAAGTGGAGTCAAAGTATGAGAAATTTTGAAGAATACATATCAAAATTCAGGTGATGTATGGATCTTATCTCTCACTGCAGAATTATATAATATGAAATTATCAAGTTCACAGGAGTTAACCCCCCATTTAATTAAATTAAAGGAAAAGAAAAATGAGCTTGCTTCTCTTGGAAAAAATATTGATGATAAAGATTTTGTGCAAATAGTTCTACAAAGTCTTCCAGGATCTTATCAATCATTTATAAGGGGACTAGACACTGCAAATAAATTAAAGAGTATTGAATTTGAAGAGTTATGTGCTAAACTAGTGCAAGAAGAAAAACGTCAAATTAAAGAAAGAGAGTCATTTAATGATGAATCTCAAGCATTCATAATGAAAGGGAAACAAAATTACAAAAATTCACAAGAAAATCAGTTTAGAGAAAGAAATTGGAAGTATGAGAATAAAAATATCCCATCTAAGGATTATAATAAAAGTAAGTGGAAATGTAATTATTGTGGTAAGCTAGGTCACAAAGAAAATGAATGCTATAAAAGGAATAGAGATGTAGAAAGGAAGCCAAATAAGTTCACAAAATTTTTTGACTCTAAAAGTAATGCTTTTTGTGTTGCATTTAAGGAAAATAACTCTTTTAAGGATGATTGGGTAATTGATTTTGGTGCTACACAACATATGTCTCATAATAAGGAATAGTTTGAATCAATAAGTGAAAGCAATGCAGAGAAGATATATTTGGAAAATAATAGTGCTTTAGAAGTTAAAGGGACTGGAAATGTTAAAATTGATAATGGTGTGTTTAAAAATGCGAAGTTAGTTTCAGAATTGAAGACAAATCTTCTTTTTGTATCTCAAATTGCTAATCAAGGGTATAAAATAGAATTTTACAATGACAAATGTTTGATCAAGGATGTGAGTAATAATTACAAAGTGACTGCAATTGGTAAAATGGAGAATGGGTTATATAAATTTCAAGAATTCACTTCTAAATGTGGAAATAAGAATATGTGTCCTATTGCCAAATATGACGATATGAGCAGGTTATGGCATGAGCATATGGGACATATCAACTATCAAAGTCTCAAGCTTATGGAGAAACTGTATATGGTGCATGGGCCTCCAAAAATCCTGTCAAGCCATAAGGTGTGTGAAGGATGTGCTATGGGAAAACAACATGTGGAAAGTTTCCCACAAGGTAAATCATGGAGAGCAAAAACTCCTTTACATTTGGTTCATAGTGATGTAATGGGTCCTTTTAGAACACCGTCACTTGTTGGATCAAGGTATGCCCTCACCTTTATTGATGATTACACTAGAAGAATTTGGGTGTATTTTTTAAAAATGAAGGATGAAGTGTTTGATAAATTTAAAGAGTTCAAGGCATTAAGTGAGAATCAAAGTGGAAGATCTTTAAAAATAATAAGAACAGATAGAGGCATGGAATATATGAACAAAGATTTCTTAGATTTTTGTAAACAACATGGTATAAAGAAGGAATCAACTGTCTCCTACTCACCCCAACAAAACGGAGTTGCAGAAAGAAAAAATAGAACTATAATAGAAATGGCTAGATGCATGCTTCACTCTAGAAATATAGAAGCTAAATTTTGGGCTGAAGCAATTAGTACTGCAATTTATATTTTGAATAGAACACCTACTAAGGCAGTTTTGAACATAACACCAAAAGAGGCATGGAGTGGTAGAAAGCCTACAATATATCATTTTAGAGTCTTTGGTTGTAATGCATATGCCCACATTCCAGATGAAAAGAGGAATAAGCTTGAAAGGAAAAGTGAGAAGTAAATAATGGTTGGGTATAGTGAGGAGTCAAAAGGATATAGATTATATAATCCTAAAACAAATGAAATTCATATTAAAAGGAATGCATGGTTTGATGAAGATATTGAGAGTAAACATTCTCCTACATTATCTTACTTTCCAATTTTGATTGATGAAGATAAGTTTACTAATGATCCAAATCAAGGTGTGCAATCTTCTGCAGGAGGAGAAGGAACACAAGTTGAAGCATCAAGTGAAAGTGAAAATGAAGACACATAGAAGACTAGAAGCATCCATGAAATCTACCAAGAAGGACCTAGAAATATGTTTGATAACTATGCTCTTATGACTAGGGTGATGCAGGTTGACACTCCAAGTACATATGAGGAAGCAAAAGGAAAAGAAGAATGGGAGGCAGCAATGCGAGATGAATACAATTCTTTGATGAAGAATGAAACATGGGAATTGACAACCCTTCCAAAAGGTAAAAGTGTGGCTAGTTGCAAGTGGACCTATAGAACAAATTTCACATCAGATGGAGCAATTGAAAAACACAAAGCAAGGCTAGTGGCTAGAGGCTTCTCACAAACATAAGGTATTGATTATACTGAAACCTTTGCACCAGTTGCTAAAATGAGTTCAATTCGTACAATAGTTGCTTTAGCTGCAAAATTTGGTTGGAAAATATTTCAAATGGATGTAAAAAGTGCATTTCTACATGGTTATTTAAAAGAAGAAATTTACATGCAACAACCACCAAGATTTGTTAAAAGTGGTGAAGAACATCTAGTGTGAAAATTAAAAAAATCATTATATGGTCTTAAGCAAGCCCCAAGGGCATGGTACTCCAAAATAAATGAGTACTTTATTAATGCAAGATTTAAAAGAAGTAAAGTTGATCCGGATGTGTATGTAAAGCATAGTGATGATAAAGTAGTTGTTATTGTATTATATGTGGATGAATTGATTATTACAGGAGATCACACACATAATATTAAAATAACCAAGGATCAACTCAAACAAGCTTTTGAAATAATTGATTTAGGGTTGATGCACTACTTTTTGGGCATGCAAGTATGGCAAGAAGAAGGAAGGATCATGCTTTCTCAAGCTAAATATGCTCTTGATGTATTGAAAAAATTTAATATGAGTGATTGTAAACCATCTAATACACCATGTGAAGTAGGATTAAAATTGAGCACTAACTCTACTCAAAAGAGGGTGGATGGAAAATTGTATAGACAATTAGTTGGGAGTCTTTTGTATCTTACTATAACTAGACCAAATATTGCATATGCAGTTGGTATTGTATCCAGGTACATGGCAGATCCACACATTGAACATTGGAAAGCATCTAAAAGAATACTAAAATACATTAAGGGCACTTATCAGCTTGGCATTGAATACAAATATGGAGGAGAGCCTACTCTAGTTGGGTATACAAATTCTGATTATGCAGGTGATATTGATGATAGAAAATCAACCTCGAGATATATCTTTCACCTTGGATCAAGACCAATTTCTTGGAGCAGCAAGAAGCAAGCAACAATATCACTATCATCTACAGAAGTTGAATATGTAGGTTCATCAAAGGCATCTCAAGAAGCATTATGGCTTAGAAGACTACTTGAAGACACACACCATCCATAAGAATCTCCTACTATAATATTTTGTGATAACCAAAGCACTATTAAGCTAGCAAAAAATCTTGTATATCATGCCAGATCTAAGCATATAGAATTGCATCATCATTTTGTTCAAGATCTAATTGAAAATCAAGTGGTGGAGCTACAATTTTGTGGAACAGAGGATCAAGTTGTAGACATCTTTACAAAAGCATTGCCTATTATAAAATTTGTCAAACTCAGAAATTTGTTACATCTTAAAGAAGTTGTTATTCTCTTCAAATAAACATTATGGGGGGGTGTTGGAATAATTTTCATTTGGCTACATAGTTGTGGTAGGTAAGAAATTAATAATGGAACTCTCCAACACTCCATCCTCCAGCTTCTCTAGAAGCTTCTACCTTCCAGACTGTTCCAGCACTGACCTCCAGCTCTTGTATGCATCAGATATCTTCTAGAGATCTCCTGGAGATATATAAATATAGCATTCACCTATCTATACGTGAGTGCAAGAATAGAACAACAAACTGTTGTATAATATAAGTCTACTGCTCTGTTTTTTAAGTGTTATTTTGTTGCTCTGTGTTTTTCACTATGCTAATAATATATTTCCATTTGCTCTGTTTTTATTTAGTTTATCATGCTCATCAATGTAATGCAACAGCTGGTGTTAAATAAATTGTTGTGTTGTGTTTGTTTTGTTTTTCATCAATTGCATTCCATGATACGAGATCTCTTTGAGGACCTTCTGTCAAGCAGGCCATGTGCCCCGATCGTTACCTGCACCCTTGTTGTCGTTGCAACATGTGTTTGGTCTAAGCTTATGTGAATTGAGAACGCTTATTGCTTGGTCTTGCTACGTCCAATACGTTCACTGGCCCTACTGGATAAATTCATCATTTCTATTTGTATGCACCCAGGGGTGTCTTGTTCGCTTTGTTATTTATTTTTGTTCCCAAGTATTGTATGAGTCGATTTTGGCATGATGTATCTCCTATCTATAGTTGCGAGTTGATGTATGCCTGGATCGTTTAAATTTGTGCATATTTATTTTATATGTTTGCTCTATCGGCAACGCTAAAACCTAACTACCAGTTTGGCTCTATATTCCAGTGATTTTCTTATGAGGCTTTAACTCAATGATCAATAATGTGGTGTCACATTGGCCAATATAATTTGAGTCAAATTATCTTGATATTTTATGGGTGGTTCGTGTGCCCTAATATTTGTGTCTTTGCAACATTCCATTTATTGCGATTTAAATTTGATAATGTTATTATGATTTCATTTCATCGATAGTGTGACATATATCGATTGGAATTAGACAATATAATGATTTCACTTTATCGATAATATATATATAATATTATATTATGGTAAACAGTGAAAGAATGTGATAGATTAAATAATAAATGATTAAGTAAAATGTCATTTAATAAAATATTTTAATTGGATGGTTATTATTAAAAAGAATATTTTAATTGTTATAGGTAAAAGAATTGAGTATTTAATTAAGTGAATTGATTTATTTCGTAAATATATAGGTTATTTGATTTAAATGATTTAGAGTAAATATTAAATGATTTGGTTTACTCTTTGATAACTAATTAGTAAATGAATATTGATTATTTTTATAATAATTTAATAGTTGATTAATAAAATTGCCATGTGAATTAATTAATTAGAACATTATGATTAATTGTCTATATTAAACAATGTGTCTTGATGGTTGGTTTAAGTGCTTATGCAATTGTTGAAGATGGGGGTCGTCTATGCAAATTTTGTTTAAGGTTTTGTGCCATCGGGAAGTGTGTTAAGTATGTTGGTTTCCAAAGGCCTAGGAGGGGGTGTATTTGTATGAATAGTCCTTAGGGTTGTTTAACCTTGGAAGTGGTTGGATATGTTGTTGGTCATGTTCATTTAACAAAATCAGACCCTAAGGGTGTTGCCTCCTGTCTATGTATGGATTCATGAGATGTAATGATATTCTATTGAAGATTTTTCTAGTTGCAAGTAGGGGGAGTGGCTCTCAATGGGGGCTAGAACCCAAAGTGGTGTCCAGGAAAACCCATTGGAGGGTTTCTTAATCTGGTGATAACCTTAATAATGAATTAGGGGGATGGATAAAATTCACATTTAAACAAGATAATGGATGCATCACCCATTTCTTGTAGTGCTTGTTTAGGCTAAGGATGGGTTGCGAAAGCCTAGTTGGCAAGATCAAATTCCTTGTCCTCACGAAAGGAATGTTGATTCCATATGTGTCACCCTATGGGGTCGGGACCTAGTGAGAGGTTTACAAGGACAACCATAGATAGGGTTCAGGGTCTAGTGAGACTGTCAAGACAACCCATGCTAGAACCATGCAATGACACTCCTCCCTATTGCAGCCTAGCATTCCCTAGTTGTATTTCATCTTTTTGTTGTGTGTGCCTTTGGAGGTGTTTTTGGTGTGATTATTTGTGTTGTTATGGTGTTATGTGTAACCCTTGCTTATGTTAGCCTGTTTCTTTCTTGATTGTCTGTTGGATGTGGGACTTGTGTTATCTCCTAGCACAGGGGGTGGACCTAAGGGTTCCACATGGTCGGAAGGTTGGTTCTTTTCCTCCATTGGGTATTCATGTTGCATGTCCATGAGCATGGTGATTGATCATTGCACTGTGGATTCCAGTTTTTGTTCCAATTGAGAAGACTTCCTATCATGTATTGTATTTTAGATTGTATTTTTGTATGTATCTCTTAATGTAATCCTATTTAATCTTCCTACACGTACTAGAGGAAGCAATATTGTAATTATTGGAATGATGTGACAATTATTGTTGTTTCCTTCTTGTAAAGAGTACTATAAAGAATGCAACATTCATATGAGAGCTAGCTAGAAAATCATATTTATATTTGATTATCAATTGTCACATTATGGAAGTGAGTAATATAGGATCATTTAATTTGGTGCTTTAAATGAACCTTATATGTTATATTGCTCATGTATATTTTATAATTAATGAAAATTTCTTGTAATCTTGATGTTGGTTGTGTGAGTAGTGCAATCGAGGAACCTTAGAGGACCTTGGACTATTTTGTTATGTTATGCATTCTATAGTTATTTGTTTTTAAAAAAAAAATTGTTGCATTAATTTGACCTAGTTTGGTGTTGTGCTCTAAGGTTCCTTGGTGGGAGTGTTACACTTGGTATCAAAGCCCGAATTCTAACATTGGGTACTCTGGTTTCATATGAGCCCATTATGTTGTCTTAGTTGCTTGGACTCTTGAGATTATGTTTTTCCCTTTTCTCTATCCTCGCCTAACAACCTTAGACTTTTCATTTGGTGGTGTTTGTGTAGGAAGATGCCTAGAGGTCAAGGTCGAGTTCATGGTAGATTTTGAGGGGGTGGTCATAGGGCTAACCACTAGAATATCCCTTCTCAGGATTCCCACGAGGGTCATCATGAGAAGCAACAGGGTTCTCAAAATGATCAGGGGAGTGAGGGTCAAAATCTTGGTCATCCGAAGTTAGAGGGAGCTCAATTACGTATTTTTCTTGAGGAGATCCTTGTCCACCTAGGCCCTAAATAGGAGGGTAATCAACAAGGGGAATCCTAGCACTCTAGGCATATGGATAGAGAGAGAGGTCTCCTAGGAGGAGAGATGTCACAGCAGAGCATGAGACTATTATAGCATGTCATATGAGGGATCTCTTGAGGTCACGCCCTCCTACCTTCGATGGTTCTAAGGGTGGCTTGGAGGCAGAGACTCGGTTGATAGATTTAGATAGGTGTTTTTCCATACACCTGTATGGTAGTAATACCAAGGTAAGATGCACCATCATGTACCTTAGGGGTTTTTCTTCTACATGGTGGCAGTTGGAGGAACAAAAATTGCATTTGGATATTGGTTCAATTTTTTAGGAGAGGTTTAGAGCTCGCTTTTTGTTTGAACATTGGAGGGAGCATCGCGCTGAAGAGTTTCATGAGTTGAGGTAGATGGCTATGTTTGTGGAGCAATATGAGCATAGGTTCTTTGAACTCAAGCAGTATTCTGGTATAAGAGATGATGAGGCCATGTTGATCTATCACTTCATTAGGGGCTTGAATGCCCGCATCAAAGGGGGAGTCTGTGTCTTTGAGCCAAAGACCATGGAGGTGGTAGTAGAAAAGGATCGCTTCGTAGAGGAGAAACTAGCCATGGCGCTAGGAGGGCAGACAAGTGTACAGATTGGAAATGTGCCTTTATCAGGCTTTGGATCCAAAGGTGGTTAGTCTCAGGCAATAGGTTCATCTACAAGCCAACATGCACCCGCTAAGGGTGGACAATAATAGTAGTAGCATCATTCTGAGTTGAAATCCAAGAACTATCAATTTCAGCGAGGTAGTGGTTCTCAGTCTGGGAAAGACTGCAATTGGCAGTGAGCCAAGCCTTATCATCTTGGTCAACTAGCTCAGAGCACTTAGCCTGTAGCTAGTAGAGGTAGTTTCTAGCAGCCCTGTATACCCTTAGGCGGTAGTAGCTATGGCAGAGGTAAAATATTTTTTCTTATGACCAACAAGGCCATATAGCCAGACAGTGTCCACAAAAGAGCACATCAAGATTTAGCCAAAGGCCAACAACCTCAAAGCCGATAGTGGTTGATGCAGGCAGGTCTCATATAGTGTTTGCAGTAGTTGACAAATAATAGGTAGAGCATAAGGGAATATTTGTGGAGACCACAGGTGTGTTGCATGGTGTTGGTATTTATATCCTTTTTGACTTTGGTGCTTCTAATTCATTCATTTCCCCTTACTTAGTGGAGAGATGTGGGTTGGTGGAAGCAAAGCAAGATGCTAGGTGGCAGGTCGAATTGGCCTTAGGAGCTAGAGTAGTGGTAGAATCCCTTGTGTATGGATATGGATTTAGGATTGGTACTCTCTTTAACACTGTGGATCTTCACATCATACCCTTATGATTTTATGACATACTTTTCGGTATGGATTGGTTGGATGCTCATCGAGCAGTTATTGATTGCCAGCGCAAATCCATGCAGTGTTTGGATGATTCAGGCAATGAGGTAGAGGTAGTTGGCACTCAAAGACCAATCTCCTTGTGTATGATTTTTGTTATGCATTTCAAGAGATGTATGCATTAGGGTTTCCAGTTGTTTGTTGTGATAGTTAATGATTTGGAGCTAGGGGAGAATCGATAGGTGTCCCTCGATGATCATCCTATTCTTACAGAGTTTTCAGATACCTTCCCTAGTGAGATTTTGGGGATGGCACCTAAGCATGACATCAATTTTAGGATAGATCTTATTCTTGGGTAAAAATCAATTTCTTGAGCTCCATATCAGATGACTACTCAGGAGCTTAAGGATATTCACTTGCAGCTAGAGGATTTGTTGGCTAAGGGGTTCATTCATCCTAGTGTCTCTCCTTGGGGAGCACTGGTCATTTTTTTGAAAAAAAAAAGGACGGATCCCTTCGATTGTGTATTTATTATCGATAACTAAATAAGGTGACTATGAAGAACATAGATCCTTTGCCAAGGATTTATGGCCTCTTTGTAATAAAAGAAAAGGTGTGGAAATGCCTTCCTAATGCTAATTCTAAGAGGAATAGTGCAAACTACAAGTTCAAAAATAATTACAGTTCATTAAAATTGCAAATTACTAGAAACAAAATAGACAATTAAAGCATACACATAATTGGACACCAGTATTAAATGTGGGAAACCCCTTATGGGAGAAAAACCCACCACACCAAGAAAAAAACTTTGTATTACAGTAAAAGATAATTACATGCAAATTTGTAGTTCTCCTTTGCAAATATCAATTTCACAGCAACAACATTTCCCTGATCAACCTTGTACAAATCAAAAATTGATTACAATTCTATGACTCACTGTTACAACGCTTATACAACATACAATGAAGAACATAAAATATCAAATGTTCAGAACCTTCATTGTTATAGCACATTGCAATATATATCCAATAACCATGGTCGATTCAATTTCTTACAAACGGTTTGGTTCAGTTTACTTTACAGAGCAACTGTCAATCTTACCAGTCAGGGAATGGTCACCACCAACTCAACACGGTCCTCAATGACCATCGTATAACTCAAAAAGTCAACCAAGTCATCATTCATTCAACCACAGTCCACCTTCAAGTCCATCAGCATGACCAACACTATCGATGAGAGGTTGGAAAGTCACATCGATATCCCATGTCTCCCCGACATCCCAAAAGAACCACCATGACCACACACATCACCAAGAGTCTCCTCGATGTCAACCAAAAACCTTATCAACAAGACAACAAGCATTGGAGATAGTCTGAAATGTTTCACCAAGGTCCCAAGTCATCTTGATGACCTTTGGTTCAAATGCAGTTTGAAACACCTCATCAGCAGGAGTCACACCAATGTTCAACTATAATAGACTCATCAACAAAACAACGTGCTTCAGAAGAAGTTCAAAATGTCTCTTTGAAGTTCCATGTCTCCCCAATGACCCAAGTTGGATGTCCTTTCCTTGGATTGGCAAGATTCACAGCAACGTTCAATAGTCATCGACAAGACCACCGAAGTCGATTTAACATTCTCAGGTCCAATCGTAGGCCAATGTTACCCCGATGCCACTGAGATCAGTAAGACTCTCCCCAATGGAACTTCTCAATTGGAATTCTAACATCGTTTTGAGTCAAGAAACTCACACTGACAGTTCAGGTCATACCAATGGCTACCATCAACAAGACCGACCACATGTCTCACTGATCTGACCATTTCGAGCCTTTAGAGAAAATTTCGTGTCGGAAAGACATCCTAGGTGTCTCATCTATTTTTCTCTTTTAGGAGGTTCAGGTCAAAATATTGAGGCCCATGTTTCCAACAAACTCCCACTTGATGAAGATATTTTGACACCTCCAGAGCATTCGAGAACTATTGAGATTCATGGGCTCCAAGGCCCATCGAACTAGCACACCACCTGTACTTGTTTGTGCTCACAACTGGTTTCGTCAATGCATCTGCAATATTCTCCAAAGTATCCACTTTTTCTAAAGTCATTTCCATCCTCCACCATATCTCATACAAAGTAATACTACACATCAATATGTTTTGTCCTAGCATGGAAAGTTGGATTTTTCACCAAACAGGTAGCACTCTAACTGTCACAACAAATTGTAATTTTCCCTACACTGAACCCAATATCAGAACACAAAAATCTAAGCCAAATAACTTCTTTTCAGGAGTGAGTTTATGTCATGTACTCTGCTTCAGTAGTGGATAAAGTGACTACAAATTTTCGCTTGCTCATCCAACTAATTGCACCACCATTTAACATGATAATATATCCATGTGTGGACCTTCTATTGTCAATGTCCCCTTCCCAATCAGAATCCACATAATTGTGAATGTTGAGTGATCTTTGTGAACTAATCGACTTTCCATGATAGCACAAAGTGTATTGTGATGTGCCTTTGAAATATCTAAATACCCTTTTCACAACATCCCAATGTGGCCTTCCTAGATTTTCCATAAACCGGTTAAGTATTCCCACTGCTTGGGCAATTTCTGGCCTTGTACAAACCATTGCATACATTAAACTTCCAATTTCACTTCCATAAGGTACTCTGGTCATGTCCTCCATCTCAGTAGGATATTTTGGATAATCTTCAAAAGATAGCTTTGTTCCCTGCAAAACTGGAACAAATAGCTGCTTGCAATCGTTCATACCAAATCTCTCCAAAACAGTGTTAATATACTTACTCTGGTTGAGCCAAATATTTTTTCTTTTTCAGCCCCTGGCTATTTCCATCCCCAAAATATACCTTGTTGCACCAAGATCCTTCATTTCGAACTTTGCAAACAACTGAGATTTTAGATTAGAAATCGTAAACTTACCATTCCCTATGAACAACATATAATCAACATAGAGGGCAATAATAAGAATATGATCATTTTCAATTTTGAAGTACACACAATGATTTGATTTCGATCTTACAAATATTAATGACAAAACAAATGTGTCAAATTTTTGGTACCACATTCTAGGCAATTGTTTCAAACCATACAAAGATTTCTTTAACTTGCAAACCAGATTTTCTTTACCTTTTTCCATAAAATGCTTAGGCTAGGATATATAGATTTCTTCTTCAAGATCATCATGAATAAAAAATATCACATCCATCTATTCAATCTCCATGTCATATGTTGTTGCAAGTGACAAAATAAATTTGATATTTGTTAGCTTGGCTACAGGAGAAAATATTTCTCCATAATCAATTCCCTCTACCTGGGGATATCCCTTCGCAACCAAACTTGCTTTATATTTTTCAACACTGCCATCCAGACCGATTTTCTTTTTAAATACCAATTTACAGCCAACAAATTTCTTGCCTTCAGGTAAGGGCACCAAAATCCAAGTTTCATTCTTCTCTAATGATGTCATTTCTTCCTTCATGGCTTCCAACCAAGAGTTTGAGTCAGGCATTCCAATTGCCTCTTTTACAGTCCTAGGATCATCAGTTCTAGTAATTAAAGCATAGTCACATGCAAAATCTAACATAGAGAATCCATACCTCTCAGGTTGCTTCTTCTCACGTATAGACCTCCTCACAGGCTAAGGCTAAGGTTGTGGTTCTTCTTCAGAACTCTCAAAGCTGCTCGAACTCTCCTTAGATTCAGGTACACTATCAATTTGTTGTTTCTCTTTTTCTAGTGTTAGAGGAATTTCAACATCATTTTCTTCCTTGACTTATTTCATCCATGACTACAAATACACTAAAGAAGGTTTCAACTCACGAAAAATAACACTTTTTTTTGTACACAACCTTTTCAGTCACAGGATTCCAAAGATTGTATCCTTTCGCACCAATGTCATAGCCAAAAAAATTCTCCAATTTAGATCTCTTCTTGTTCGGCACATAAACATATGCTTCGCAGCCAAAGACACGAATATGTCTCAGAGAGGGCTTATGACCAAACCACACTTCCAAAGGCGCTTTATCAACAAGTGTTGATGAAGGAGACCGATTCAATAAGTAACATGTTGTAACCACAACCTCAACCCAAAACTTCTGCTCTAGACCAACATACTTCTTGCCTTCTCCATCAACGTCCTATTCAACCTTTCAGCAACTCCATTTTGTTGCAAAGTGTAAGGTGTTGTTTTATGCCTTTCAATTCCATGGTCTTTACAATACCTTTCAAATCTTTAAAACACAATTCACCATCATTATTTATCCTCAAGCATTTAATTTTTCTTCAAGTTTGATTTTCAACCAAGTTCTTAAACTCTTTAAACAAACTGAACACTTCTAATTTACTTTTCAAAATATATACAAATGCCCTTCTCGAATAATCATCAATGAAAGATACATAGTATTTTTACTTCGAAAACGAAGGAACATTTACTGGACCAAAAACATCAAAGTGAATATAATCCAAAACACCAAAATATTTATGAGGACTAGAGTAAAAAGAAACATGATGATGTTTTCCATATATCCAATGTTCACAGAATTCAAATTCCAGGTTACAATCATCAAGCCCCTCAACCAGATTTTTATTTTTCAAAGGCTTTTAAACTTTCTCACCAATGTGACCGAGCCTTTGATGCCAAAGCATAGTCTTCTCTGTTGGAAGTTTAACTTCCAAAGATTTTTCACTAACAGGAATATTTTCCTCCTCTTCACGAACAAATTTTTGTGACTTTGCAGAGACAATGTTACATTGAACAATAAGTGCTTCCAGCTTGTACAAAGTACTGATTCAAGCATCCCTTGCGAGCACTATGGAGCCTCTAGTCATTTTGCAGCTATTTCTTGAGAAAGAGACTTGCACTCTAACACCATTCAGCTTTCTTACAGAAAGTAAATTCCAAGCAAAACCTGGTATATGCATTATGCCATCAATTCCTTTAATTCTTCCGCCAGGGAATTGAATTTTGACTCTTCAATTACCAACTATTTCCAAAGATGAATCACTTGCCAAACACACCTTTCCACCATTGTATTTTTCATACTTTGTGAACCAGTCTCTATGATATTTCATGTGGAAAGATGCTCCAAAATCAATCATCCAGACATCATCTGATGCCTGAGTTTCCAAGGCTGCAAAGGCATCTGCATCGCTCTAAGAAGAACCATTATTTGAAGAGTTGTTCTTCTTCTTATTTTTCTCCTCTTTATAATCCTTTCGGACATGACCAAGCTACCCACAGTTCCAACGCTTAACCTTGGACTTCTATCTAGGAGACTTTGATCTCCCTTTTGATTTCAATTTGGACTTCTTATCCTTCTTCTTCTTTCCTTTTCCTTTTGATCTACCACAAACAACAAGATCCTCTTTTTCCATCTTAGAAGACTTCCTTCTCATCTCTTCCGATAACAAAGAAGCAACCACATCTTCCATCTTGAAATTTTTTGTCGTACTCCCTATAGCCATTACTAAATGATCCCAAGAGTCAGGAAAAGAACATAATAGAAGCATACAACGATCTTCGTTATCAATTTTTACACTCACGGATGTTAACTAAGTAATTAGCGTGTTAAATGTATTCAAGTGATCAACAACAAATGCTCCTTCCTCCATCTTCAAGGAATAAAACTTCTTCCTTAGAAATAAATTATTCACCAAGGACTTGCCCTGATAAATATCTCCCAATTTCTTCCATAAAGAAGATGTGATCTTCTCTTCATGAACATTTAGAAGGACTGAGTCTGCCAAACAAAGCCTTATTAGCCCGTTTGTTTTTCAATCTTCCAAAGCCCATTCTTCTTGCTTCATGCCAAAAGGTTTCACTCCAAAAACAACAACCCAAAGATCACGATCCACTAACAAATCTTCCATTTTAAGTTTCCATAACTCAAAATTTCTACCATTGAACTTTTTGTTTTCTACTCTTCCAGATGTGCTTGTTTTAATATGCAATTTGAATTACCAGACTTCTACAAGAATCCCACTTCAGAATTGACACCAAAAACCAACCTTACCCACAAGGATAACACAATTGACCAGGCTCTGATACCACTTGTAAGGAAAGAAAAGGTGCGGAAACACCTTCCTAATGCTAATTCTAAGAGGAATAGTGTAGATTACAAATTCAAAACTAATTACTATTCATTAAAATTGCACATTACTAGAAACAAAATAGACAATTAAATCATACACAAAATTGGACACCAGTATTTAATGTGGGAAAACCCTTACGGGAGAAAAACCCACCACACCAATAAAACACTTTCTATTATAGTAAAAGACAATTGCATACAAAGTTGCAGTTCTCCTTTGCATATATCAATTTCACAGCAACAACATTTTCCAGATCAACCTTGTACAAATCAAAACCTGATTACAGTTCTATGACTCACTATTACATTTCTTATACAACATACAATGAAGAACATAAATTTTCAAATATTCAGAACCTTCAATGTTATAGCACATTGCAATATATATATCCAAAAACCATGGCTGATTCGATTTATGTACAAACGGTTTAGTTTAGTTTCCTCTACAGAGCAACTGTCGATCTTACCAGTCAAGGAACGGTCACCACCAACTCAACACAGTCCTCCAATGACCATCATACAACTCAGCAGATCAACCAAGTCAACATTTTTTCAACTGTGGTCCACATTTGAGTCCATCGGCATGACCAACACTATCGATGAGAGGCTGGAAAGTCACATCGATATCCCATGTCTCCCCGACATCCCAAAAGAACCATCATGACCACACGCATCGCCAAGAGTCTCCTTGACGTTAAAAAAAAAAAACCTTATTAGCAAGACAAGCATCGAAGATAGTCTGAAATGTTTCACCGAGGTCCCAATTCATCTTGGTGACCTTTGGTTCAAATGGAGTTTGAAACACCTCATTGACATGAGTCACACCGATGTTCAACTAGAACAAACTCATCGGCAAAATAACGTGCTTCAGAAGAAGTTCAAAATTTCTCATCGAAGTTCCATGTCTCCCTAATGACCCAAGCTGGACGTCCTTTCCTCAGATCGACAAGAGTTACACCAAAGTTCAATAGCCATCGACAAGACCACTAAAGTCAATATAACATTCTCAGGTCCAATCGAAGGCCAATGTTACCTCGATGCCACTGAGATTGGTAAGACTCTCCCCAATGGAACTTCTCAGCCAAAATTCTTAAATCGTTCTGAGTCAAGAAACTCACACCAATAGTTTAGGTCATACCAACAACTGTCGTCGGCAAGCCCGACCACATGTTTCACCGATCTGACCACTTCAAATCTTTAGAGATAAATTGCCTGTCAAAAAGATATCCCAGATGTCTCACCGATTTTCTCTTTTAGGAGTTTTAGGTCAGAAGATTGAGGCATATGTTTCCAACACTCTTTAATCAAATTAAGGGAGCCAAATTGTTCTCAAATATTGACCTAAAGTTGAGGTATCATCAATTGCATATTTTTGAGGAAATATTCATAAGATTGCATTTCACACTCGTTATGGGCACTATGAGCTCATCGTTATGCCATTCGGGTTGACGAATGCACCATTTGTATTTATGAGCTTGATGAATGGAGTATTTCAAACCTATCTTGACAGATTTATCCTTATGTTCCCGAATGACATTCTGATTTATTCTAGGACTATGGAGGAGCACGAGGAACACTTGTGGTAGGTATTGCAGTGTTTGAAGGAGAATCGGTTATATGCAAATTTGGAAAAGTGTGAATTCTTTCAAATAGAGGTGAGATATTTGGGGCATGTCATTTCAGGAGAAGGTATTGGCATGGATCCTTCAAAGATCCATGCCATCATGGATTGGCCCAAGCCCACTAATTTTTCATAGGTTCACAACTTTATGGGCTTAGCAAGTTATTATCGACGGTTTGTGTAGGGATTTTTGAGGATAGCTCACCCTATCACTTCCCTTTAGAGGAAAGGGAAGAAGTTCATTTGGTCAAAATAGTGTTAGGTAGCCTTTCAAAATTTCAAAGAGAGGTTGAATAATGCACCCATTTTGGCAATTCATGATCCTGCAGGAGATTTTGTGATGTGTATCGATGCATCTTTGGAGGGTCTAGGAGCAGTATTGATGCAGGATGGTCACGTGATAGCATATGAGTCTCACAAACTCAAGGATCATGAGTTGAACTATCCTACACATGACTTCGAGTTAGGTGTCATCATTCATGCCTTGGTGAGATGGAGACATTTTCTATTAGGGTATCAGTTTGAGTTGCATAGTGATCACCGCATTTTATAGTACATATTCACACAGCCAAACCTGAATGCTAGGTAGAGAGGATGGATGGATTTTTTGTGCGAGTACAAATTTATGGTGAAGTACATCTAGGGTAAGGAGAATTTTGCGGTAGATGCTCTTAGTCGGCGGAGGCATGAGCTTTCAGCAGTTACTCTTGGAGTAGATTTGAGGGGTCATATCCTTGCAGCACTTCCTGCAGACAATTGGTATCAGGAGGCAAAGTCAGAGGTTGAGTCAGGCAGAGCCTTGGAGGGAAAATATGTAGGTTATTCTCTTGATTCAGATGGTCTCTTGTGGCACTTAGGTCGCATCTATTTTCCTTCTTTAGAGGCTCATACCCTAATTATGTCAGAGGCACAATGGGCACCCTACTCAACTTATCCGAGTGTCAAGAAGATGCATGCAGACCTCCGTCAGTTGTAATTTTGGTTCGAGATGAAGAGGGACATTACAGATTTTATCTCGAGGTGTTTGGAGTGCTAGAGGGTTAAGGTGGAATATCAATACCCCATAGGTCTTCTTCAATTGCATCTTGTCCCAGAATGAAAATGGGATATTATTTCAGTGGATTTTATAGTCGACTTGCCAATATCTTCTCATTGTCATGACACCATCAGGGTCACTGTGGACAGGTTAACTAAGGTGGAACACTTCTCTCTTGTTTGGTCTTCATATAATGCTTCTTCAGTGGCCAAGATTTTTATGGAGGATATAGTAAGATTACATAGGATTATATGCATGATCATCTTTGATAGAGATCCGGTATTCACTTCACCACTCTGGACATCCTTGCAGCATGCGTTAGGGACTCAATTGAACTTCAAATCAGCCTACCACCCAGACACAGATGGGCAGACCGAGAGGGTCAATCAGGTACTTGAGGATATGCTCAAGATGTATTTCATGGATCAACAGACTCGTTGGGAGGATAATTTATACTTGGTGGAGTTTGCGTATAACAATGGGTACCACAATTCTATCACTCTGCCCCCTTTTCAGGCCTTGTATGGTCGTCCTTTTCAAACCCCACTGAGTTGGGATCGTCTCGAGGAAAATGTTCTCCTAGGACTAGAGATGCTCCAAGAGATGGAAAAACAGATTGTTCATATTAGAGACCATTTGGTGGCAGCACAGGACAAACAAAAGAAGTATGCAGATGCTCATAGAGTGGATTGCCAGTTTTTTGTTGGTGATCAGGTGTTCTTGTGGCTGCGTCCGTGAAAGATTCATATCCTCTATGGAAAAGGCTCTAATCTTGCACCACATTTTGTAGGACCATTTGATATTTTGGAGAGGATCATCCCTATTATGTATCGTCTTTCTTTTACACCCAGTTTATCACATATCCACGATGTATTTCATGTTTTTGTTCTTAGGCTTTACCATTCAGATATTTCACATGTTCTTGACTAGAAAGCCTTGAAGGTAGAGGACGAGAAGTTGGCCTTGAAGCTTGTGGGAATTCAGCAACACACGAGACTCGTCCTTAGGGGTTGAGATGTTGAGCAAGTGAGGATCCAGTGGGATCCTAATGATGATTCTTCAACCACTTGGGAGGACGCATCTCGGATGCGGAAGTTGTACCCTTTCTTGTTTGCAAGCTTCCAAGAGTAAGCCCAATCCTAGAGGGGGAGGATGTAGTGCCTCGCGTACTATTTATCTGATAGATTGAAAGTTGATCTACTTTATAATGAGACATTATGATACATTATATGATGTTAGATTCATTGTTATGATGATGTTAATGATGACACTTCTGTTACTTGAGGTTTTATGTACATGTTTTGATTAGTATATTGTTTTATTCAGGTGACTATGGAGATCTATTTTGATTATGAGGACTAACCCTATCATGAGCATTATGTGATTATTTTATCATGACTGCTATTTGATTATCATGTGATTGATCTTATCATGATTACTATGTAGTTGATTGTTATACGAGTTGATTCAATTTCTGGGTATTGTTCTTATTGATGTGATTGAGTGAAAGGGATAGTGTTGCATCCCTCACTTGTAAGCACCCTACAACATTGTGATTCCCTTTCACAGTATGTTTGTTATATGTATATGTATATGCACAACCATTTTGTGTGTTGCAAGTTGCAGGTACTAGGGATCGACTTCACCTGAATTGGAAGGTCTGAGCGTGCCTTGAACCCAATGGATTAGTTGATCAGAGATAACACTTCATCCCCTACCCTAGCCGTCATCCTCAAAGAGGATGAGTATCCGGTTTGGCACCCTGTCAGTATTATCAGTTTGGTCAATTAGTGTTGCTTGAGGTTTCGCTTTTTGAACCTAGATAGTAGTCAAGTAATTATTTGGGCATTTAGTTTTAATTAATTTAACTTTGTTGATAAATGTCGATTGGATGTCTTATACATTAAAATAAATTGTTAAGTAAAAGGGTACCTTTGATAAATATAAATATATATACATATAATCATAGTTAATAATAAAATAAATATATAATGCAATGTTATAATTAATAAATAATAATAATATGGTAAACAACTAATGTGTGAAAAGGTCGGAGTTACTTAATTAACTATAATGTGTAAGTAATTGTGGGTAAATGGTTTTACCCGTTTGTGTGGTATCAATTATATTTACCCAAATTATAATTTTTCAAACAAAATTCTTTTAATCAACTATTGATTTAATAAATTAAAATTAACCTTAATCTGTGTGATAGCCAGTTGGGATAGTTGGTTGGGATTTCCCGTACAATCGACATCCTTCTTCTTGTAAACGTTTTGGTTTTAGAGGATTTCTTTTTGTTCTTTTGAGGGAGCAAATTGTCTATAAAATTTTCTCATATTGTTGATTTTTTGGGAATTGTGGGTTTGGAAATTTGGATTGTGGAATCAGAGAAGTTGGAATTTTTGGAGCTCGTCATCAAATTTTTGTTCCCACCAAGCATTAGATCTAGGTTGGATTTGATCTTTTGTTTTTCCTTTCCAAATGTATGATCAATGTGATTGATTTCTCTATCTCTACTCTTCGAAAAAAATAAATCTTTTTCTTCAGTGTCATTCATTGATCAATGCATGAGTCGTTTATCTATTCAAAATTTTCTTAAAATTATATTTTCTGATATTCTTTATCCGATTTCACTAGAGGTTCATGTTGTATCTTAAGATACGCGTCCTCATAATTCAGAAACTTTATCAATATTAGTCGGAAAGATTTGTTGTTTCAGTAGTTGTTCAAATAAAGTAGTGTTGTGACTTTGTCCCTTGGTAACCCAAATGAAATGCCACCTTATTCTATCAATGGAAAAGATTCCATATCCTTAAAGTGCACTTTTATGCACATGTCCTGCAAGCATTGCATTCCATGATATGACATCAATTTACACCTCCCAATTACATTTCTTGAAAGCTTCTTAAGCCTTTTCAACAAATACAATATGCACACATCCTACTATCATTTTGTTCCATGATATGTGATCTCTTTGAGGCCCTTCTATCAAGTGGGACATGTGCCCCAACCATTACCTGCACCCTTGATGTCGTTGCAACGTGTGTTCGATCTAAGCTTATGTGAATCAGGGATGCTTATCACTTGGTCCCGCTACGTCTAATTCGTTCACTAGTCCTACTAGAGAAATTCATCATTTCTATTCGTATGCACCTAGGGGTGTCTTGTTCGATTTGTTATTTATTTATTTTCCCAAGTATTGTATGAGTCGATTCTGGCATGATGTATCTCCTATCTGTGGTTGTGAGTTGATGTTGTTGGAATCTGGGAACACTGAGAGGGGGGGTGAATCAGTGTTCTGCAATCTTCAACTTTATTAATTTGATATTTAATACATTTCAACTTTAAACCAAAGGAAGGATGTAAACACACAAATAAATTATTCAAAATGCCATAACACAAGGATTTTTGCTTGGAAACCCTATTAGGGGAAAAACCACAGTGGAGGTCAATCCACAATTTGAGTACTCAAACATATTTTTTACAAAATGGGAATGCACTTGCATTCAAGCACACTACCTAGAGCTCACTGCTCAAAATGAGAAGGCTCATTTCCTTACAAAGTATTCAAATTAAGTCCATCTAAAGGATTGAACTGAAGGAATAACATCTACTCGTGCCTAGTTACAATTTTAGTTAAGCACATTTGTCGATCTCTTGACCTCTTATCTGATTTTTCTCTTCTGCTCTGTACTGCTATAATTCGCATCACAAATCTTATATGCGTAGGTGAAATCGCTCTACTATCCTTCTAATTTTTGCATCATACACCAATAAACTTCATATCCATGTCACATCCATATCAAAATGATATAACTGATCACTCATATATATCTGCAATAAGAGATTCAATCATCCATATGTCAACTTTAATAAAACATAAAATATTTTTCAATGGTCGGTTGAAGCCACAAATGATTGTCAATGTGCACCATCCAAAGTCGGTCGTAGCATAGTGAGGACCTAAATAAACTCCCCCTAGGCCAATGACCTGAGATCAATTTCCAGAGGAATTATCGGAAGCAAGTTCCGATACATAACTATTTCCTGCATCAAAATCAATCTTTCTTACCCATGTCTTCTTCATTTTATCTCTTATTTCATCGTCAGTCACTTTTCCCTTTTCTTTATCATCTTTATGTGTATTTCTGCCTCTATATGTCAGACCTCTTTTATCCATATTTTTGTTCCTACAAAATCTTGCAATGTGACCGTATTTGTTGCAATTGTAGCACACAATATTTCCTTGTCTAGACCAATCATTCCATTGATTTCTTCTTGATCTACATTGGTTAGAAATATGCCTAAATCTTCCATAGGTATAGTATTCAACATTCCTTCTATTAATAGAGTTGTTTGACACATTTCTACATTCAATTGACTTATGACCAAATTTTTTGCAATTGAAACATTGACTAAAGAATGATGGATCACTTGATTTAATTTTACTTCTACATTGAGTTGCCATATGACCAGATTTATTGCACGTAAAACAATATCCATTAAAATTTTGAGAATTAGGTTGTCCTACTAGATGCCTTTTTTCTTTGTTCATCAAATTTCCCTGCCTAAATTCCTTTGTCCAGATCCGAAACATTCTCCTTTCTCATATCTAAGGCCTTGCTTGTCATTTTCATTCTTCTATCCTTGAGTCAACTCATCAATCTTAACTGAGATAATCTTATACTTCTCCTTGTATTCATTTGTAGTAGTAAGTTCATCCCTTAGAATAACAATTTGTTTTTCAAGCTCTTCTTCATTGTTTCTGGATTGTTGCAGTTCAATCTCTAGCTGAATGAATTCTTCATTTATTATTTTGCATTCATCATATTTTTCTTTTAAGGACTGAGCAATATTTTCCTCATTCTTCTTTATTTCTTCAATCTCCTTAGTCAAATTCATCACCATAAATTCCATATCATGTTTTAGGGTAGCATTGTCTCTGGCAAGCTTTTCACATTCTTCAATTATTTCCTTCAAGGTTTGATTCAGGTGAACATCATCCATGCTTTTGTTCTCTTTTTGCTTAATCTAATCACAAAGATCTTTTCTCTTTTCCCTGGATTTAACAATCTAATCCTTCAATGTTTGAATGAATTTCTCAACATCCTTAATATTTTCTTTCAATTCCCAAACTTTTGCTTTGGAATGATCAAGATCATCAAGCGCCACCAAAAGTTGTTGTTGAAGACTACCAGAGTCCACTACATTCCAAGATCACCTCAAGCTTTTAAAGTCCTTCCAAGGAACTAAGCTCTGATACCAATTGTTGGAATCTGGGAACACTGAGAGGGGGGTGAATCAGTGTTCTAAAATCTTCAACTTTATTAATCTGATATTTAAACCATTTCAACATTGAACCAAAGGAAGGATGAAAACACACAAATAAATTAATCAAAATTCCATAACATAATGATTTTTGCGTGGAAACCCTGGTAGGGGAAAAACCATGGCGGAGGTTAATCGACAATTTGAGTACTCAAATATAAGTTTTACAAAATGGGAATGCACTTGCATTCAGGCACACTGCCTAGAGCTCACTACTCAAAATGGGAAGGCTCACTGCCTTACCAAGTATTCAGATTAATTCCATCTGAATGAATAGAATCTACTCATGCCTGGTTACAGTTTCGGTTAAGCACATTTGTCGATCTTTTGACCTCTTATCTGATTATGCTCTTCTTCTTTGCACTACTATAATTCACTTCACAAATCTTATATGCGCAGGTGAAATCGCTCTACTATCCTTCTAATTTTTGCATCATACACCAATACACTTCACATCCATGTCACATCCATATCAAAATGATATAACCGATCACTCATATATATCCTCAACAAGAGATTCAATCATCCATATGTCGGCTTTAATTAAACATAAAATATTTTTCAATGTTCAGTTGAATCCACAAACGATTGTCAATATGCACCATCCAAAGTCGGTCATATCATAGTGAGGACCTAAATAAACATGTTCGAACATAGAAACATTTAGAAAATTACTACTTAAACATCCACAATGGCTATATCCACCAAGTTGGCCTTTTAGCACTAATAAATAGGAAATTGATAAACCAGATCTCCTAATTCATATACCAGTGAATGCACACCTAGATGATTCTTGGACAAGATAGTACGAACATCAAAATACCTTTCTCTGAGATCCACAACTTAAAATGATAAGTTGATATTGCAAATTCTTCAGTCGGATACCGTGTTCTTCATTTTGTCTTCCAATATGGATAAATATCAAAATGTGGACTGGATCAATGACAACACCATATTCCAAAAGCCATATGCCAATAGATGTATGCCTAGATCATTTAAATCTATGCATATTCAATTTATATGTTCGCTCTTTCGGCAACCTTAAAACTTAACCACCAGTCTGGCTCTATATTCCAGTGATTTCCTTATGAGCCTTTAACTTAATAATCAATAATGTGGTGTGACATTGGTCAATATAATTTGAGTCAAATTATCCTGATTTTTTTGGGCAGGTCGTGTGCCCTAATATTTGTGTCTTTTCTACCTTTGCAGCATTCCATTTATTGTGATTTAAATTTGATAATATTTATTATGATTTAATTTCATCGATAGTGTGACATAGAACATGCAAAGTTACCTATCTCTATAAAGTATATGGTATACCACATGAAGTTTCTAAGAATGTGTTCTTGATAGCCCCTAATCTTGTTATGCACATCTAGATGTGGAAATGAATAAAAAAAATTACAACACAAACTAAAAAGAATATTTAAATGTGATTTTTATGGGTGTGTTGGTGTGATGGGAGGTTGAGCATAAGGTATCTAGTGGGGCAGGGTCTAGATGTTTTAAATATAAAGGATGCAATGACTATAATCCATCTACAATACCTTAATCAAGATACTACTAAAGAATATTCCATCCAACCATACATATAGTTTAGGCTCTATTCATACAAATGAGAAGATGAATGATATTGCAAAACATCAAAAGAATCTAAATTAATAATCGATGAATAAACCCACACATTTATATTACTATCTTAAAAAGTGTAGTGTCTCTCATACTATTTCCTGGATAGACAGATGATTGATATGTTTTATGATGAAACATTATGATACATTATATGATGTTAGATTCATTTTTATGATAATGTCATTGATGACACTTCTGTCACTTGAGGTTTTATGCACATGTTATGATTAGCATATGGTTTTATTCAAGTAACTATGGAGATTTGTTTTGATTATGAGGACTAACCCTATCATGAGCATTATGTGATTATTTTATAATGATTGTTATGTGATTATCATGTGATTTATCTTATCCTGATTACTATGTAGTTGATTGTTATATGATCTCATTTAATTACTAGGTGTTGTTCTTACTGATGTGATTGAGTGAAAGGGACAGTGTCGCATCACTCACTTGTGAGTACCCTGTGACGTTGTGATTCCCTTTCATATTATGTCTATTATATGTATATATATGCACAACCATTTGGTGTGTTGCAAGTTGCAGGTACAGACATCAACTCCACTTGAATTGGCAACTCTGAGCACGCCTTGAACCCAATGGATTAGTTGATCAGAGATAATACTCCATCCCCTACCCTAGCCATCATCTTTGAAGATGATGAGTATTCGATTTGGCACCATGTTAGTATTGTCAGTTTGGTCAGTTAGTGTTGCATGAGGTTTTGCTTTTCGACCCTAGATAATAGTCAAGTAATTATTTGGGCATTTGGTTTTGTTTAATTTAAATTATTTGATAAATGTTGATTGGATGTCTTATACATTAAAATAAATTGTTAAGTAAAAGGTAACCTTTGATAAATATAAATATAATCATAGTTATTAATAAAATAAATTTATAATACAATGTTATAATTAATAAATAATGATAATATGATAAATAAATAATGTGTGAAAAGGTCAAAGTTAATTAATTATAATGTGTAAGTAATTGTGGGCAAATGGTTTTCCTCATTTGTGTGAAACTAGGTATCAATTATATTTACCCAAATTATAATTTTTCAAACGAAATTCCTTTAATCAACTATTGATTTAATAAAATAAAATTAACCTTAATTTGTGCGATAGCCAATTTGGATAGTTGGTTGGGATTTCCCGTACAACCAACATAATTCTTCCTGTAAACATTTTGGTTTTGGGGGATTTCATTTTGTTCTTTTGGGGGGAGAAAATTATCTGTAAAATTTTCTTATATTGTTGATTTGTTGGGAATTATGGTTTTGGAAATTTGGATTGTGGAATCAGAGAAGTTGGAATTTTTGGAGCTCGGCATCAAATTTCCGTTCTCGCCAAGTTTTAGATCTAGGTTGGATTTGATCTTTTGTTTTACCTTTCTAAAAGTATGATCAATGCAATTGATTTCTCTATATCTGCTCTCTGAAAATAAATGTTTTGCTTGTTCTTCATTGTCATTGATTGATCAATGCATGAGTCGTTTATTTGTTCACAATTTTCTTAAAATTATATTTTTTGATTTCTTTATCCAATTTCATTGGAGGTTCATGTTGTTTGTTAAAATGTGTGTCCTCATAATCCAAAAACTTGAGCAATATTAGTCTATAGAAAAGATTTTTTGTTTCGGTAGTTGTTCAAATAAAATAGTGTTGTGACTTTGTCCCTTGGTAGCCCAAATGAGATGCCACCTTATTCTATCGATGGAAAAGGTTCCATATCCTTAAAGCATGCCTTTCTACACATGTACAATAAGCATTGCATTCCATGATATGACAATTATTTACACCTCCCAATTACATTTCTTGAAAGCTTCTTAAGCCTTTTCAACAAATACAATTTGTGCACATCCTACTATCATTTTGTTCCATGAGACAGGATTGAGGCCCTTTTGTCAAGCAGGTCATGTGCCCCAACCATTACCTACACCCTTGTTGTCATTGTAGCGTGTGCTCAATCTAAGCTTATGCAAATCGAGAACGCTTATCACTTGGTCTTGCCACATCCGATCTGTTCACCGACCCAAGGGTGAAATTCATCATTTTTATTTGTATGCACCCAGGGGTGTCTTGTTCGATTTGTTATCTATTTTTGTTCCCAAGTATTGTATGAGTCGATTCTAGCATGATGTATCTCCTATTTGTAGTTGCAAGTTGATGTATGCCTAGATCTTTTAAATCTGTGCATATTCATTTTATATGTTTGCTCTGTCGGCAACATTAAAACCTAACTACCAGTTTGGCTCTATATTCCAATGATTTCCTTATGAGGCTTTAACTCAATGATCAATAATGTGGTGTCACATTGGTCAATATAATTTGAGTCAAATTATCTTGATATTTTTTGTGTAGGCCGTGTGCCCTAATATTTGTGTCTTTACTGCCTTTGCAACATTCCATTTATTGCGATTTAAATTTGATAATGTTATTATGATTTCATTTCATCGATAGTGTGACATATATCAATTGGAATTAGATAATATAATGATTTAACTTTATCGATAATATATATAATATTATATTATGGTAAACAGTGAAAGAATGTGATAGATTAAATAATAAATGATTAAGTAAAATGTCATTTAATAAAAGATTATAATTGGATGGTTATTATTAAAAAGAATATTGATTATTTTTATAATAATTTAATAGTTGATTAATAGAATTGCCATGTGAATTAATTAATTAAAACATTATGATTAATTGTCTATATTAAACAATGTGTCTTGATGGTTGGTTTAAGTGCTTATGCAATTGTTGAAGATGGGGGTCGTCTGTGCAAAGTTTGTTTAACGTTTTGTGCCATTAGGAAGTGTGTTAAGTATGTTGGTTTCCAAAGGCCTAGGAGGGGGTGTATTTGTATGAATAGTCCTTAGGGTTGTTTAACCTTGGAAGTGGTTGGATATGTTGTTGGTCATGTGCATTTAATAAACTCAAACCCTAAGGGTGTTTCCTCATGTTTATGTACGGATTCATGATATGTTGTAATGATATTCTATTGAAGAGTTTTCTAGTTGCAAGTAGGGGGAGTGGCTCTCAATGGGGGCCAGAACCCAAAGTGATGTCCAGGAAAACCCATTGGAGGGTTTTTTAATCCAGTGATAACCTTAATAATGAATTAGGGGGATGGGTGGAATTCACATTTAAACAAGATAATGGATGCCTCACCCATTTCTTGTAGTGCTCATTTAGGCTAAGGATGGGTTGAGAAGGCCTGGTTGGCAAATCAACTTACTTGTCCTCATGAAAGGAATGTTGATTCTGCATGTGTCACCCTATGGGGTCGAGACCTAGTGAGAGGTTTACTAGGACAACCATAGATGGGGGTCGGGGTCTAGTGATAGACTGCAAAGACAACCCATGCTAGGACCATGCGGTGACACTCCTCCCTATTGTAACCTAGCATTCCCTAGTTGCATTTGCTCTTTCTATTGTGTGTGCCTCTATATTTGTTGTTGGTATTATTATTTTTGTTGCTACGGTGTCATGTGTAACCCTTTCTTATGTTATCTTGTTTCTTTCATGATTGTTTGTTGGATGTGGGACCTTGTGTTATCTCTTAGCATGGGGTGGACGTAAGGGTTCCACATGGTCGGGAGGTTGGTGTTTTTCCTCCACTGGGTATTCATGTTGCATGTCTGTGAGCGTGGTGATTGATCATTGCATTATGGAATCTAGTTCCTGTTCCAGTTGAGAAGACTTCCTATCATGTATTGTATTTTGAATTGTATTTTCATTTGTATCTCTTAATGTAATCGGATGTAATCTTCCTACATGTACTAGAGGAAGCAATGTTTTAATTACTGTAAGGATGTAACAATTATTGATGTTTCCTTCTTGTAAAGAGTTTTGTAAGTGAGTAATATAGGATCATTATGGAAGTGAGTAATATAGGATCATTTAATTTGGTGCTTTAAATGAACCTTACATGTTAGATCGATCATGTATCTTTTATCATTAATGAAATTTTCTAATAATCCTGTTGTTAGTTGTGTGAGTAGCATAGTCGAGGAACCTTAGAGGACCTTGGACTAGTTTGTTATGTTATGCATTCTATAGTTATTTGTTTTATAAAAAAAAGGTTCCATTAATTTGACCTAGTTTGGTGTTGTGCTCTGGGCTTCCTTGGCAGGGGTGTTACAAAAAGTTACAATTACAAAATCTTTGCAAGGATTTTTAGTTTTTTTGTTGATCAACTAATCAAAAACAATCCAAAAATACACACAATATACATGTAGATGCACAAATAATGGTGAATCTACACATCAGATTCACTCTTTAAGAATTCTAATGTTTCATTGCAGATTTGGGATGAAACCCAAATCATTACAATACAAAAAATTATTAAAACCCTATACTAGAGACAAACCCTAGTAGCCTACAAGTTTCTTTTCTTCTTTCTTCATCTACAACCTATTTTCTCTCATTTTAATAATAAAAACCTAGAAATATATCTCCACACATTTGTGCAACCTTGGGAGAAGAAACTTCATCCCGCTAGTGAGGTTTCCAATGCCCATGACATTGTCATCTTTAATGCCTTTATGCAAAAATTTCCTCTTCCAAATGTGCAAATAATCATAAATATTTTTCTTATTTATAGTAGTCACCTTGCACATTAATGGTTCCACTTGATTTTAGTGTATTGGGCAAGGAGGAGCCCATGAAATTCACTAAAATGGTTTCCAAGAGATGGCATGAGCACCATCAAGGTTTGAAACTCAATTTTTATATTACTTAAAATATGAATATCTTTGTTATCCATCACTAAAATTGCCTTTGAATCCACACCCTTGGAATAAACAATGGTTTTTGGCAAGAAAATCAAATCAGGTAGTTGCAAGGCCTTATCAAGTCATTAATGGTGCTCTAGGTTGTGCAAGGAATTAGGTGAAAGGGAACAATGCAAACTACAAGAGTTTCAAGAAAATTTGACATTTGAGGATACCTTATAACCACTATTATTGTAGAGGAGTAGAAGTAAGCCATGTTTCATAGTAATTTCAAGTAGATAAGGGCATTCTCGCATCAACAACTTTGAGAGGATACATAATGGAAATAGTTGAGGAGTCACATATCAAGGCAATAAGGAATTCATCCCTTAAGGAATAAAAATAAGGATAAGTTTGAACCAACAATCATGATAATATATATAGTAAAAAGTGTTAGGGATTGAGGCTCAAGAATACTAAGAAAAAGACACTTTAAGTGAGGGATGGCCAAAAATATGACTCTAAAAGGGAAATTAGTATGGAAAAGTGTGAAACATTGACAAAGGCAATAAAAAATGAAGGTTGGAAGAAATGGATGCCAAGAAGGAAAACTCTAAAATCCTACCAAGAGAAGGGGATGAAGGTTGGGGATGGATGAAATTTATTCTTATATGGTAAATTCTAATATCTCGATAAGAATAAAGGAAAAGGAAAAGTTGAGAGGAAAGATATACTAGGAAGAGAAACTCTAAAATTTTAAAAGAAGTGTGGTCCTTAGAAATTTGAACATAAAATCTCCACGCCTTGAACTTTTGAGACCTTTGCAATTTCCAACATATGATAGGCACATGGTAAAACATGAAGAACAACACATGCAACTTTTGAAAAAATGAGATATGTTAGGAACAATCTCATATTGATTGTGTATGATAAGAAAAGTAAGGCCAAAATTCATAAAGACGGATATAAATTCAAGCAAAAAAAATGGCCATAATCAAATTGGGCAAAAAAAATGGCCAAAATTCATAAAGACGGATATATATGTTAGGTATGTTCTTGAGTAAGGTTTTTGGTAAAATGAATCCCTAATTGTGAGTGGGGTTTTCTATCTTTTTGGTAAAATAAATTAGGGTTTCCTAATTTTTTGGTTTGTCCTTAGTTATTTCACTTTGATTATACTACTATATGCAAGTATATTCTTAATTTTATGTTTTTATTTTTAAATTGTGTGCTTGAGTATCATTTTTCTAATTTTATTATATATGTAATAAATTTCTAGCATTGAAATATGTGTTCTTGAGTATGGTTTTTTACTAAATTAAATAATTTAATTTTTGCATGGCTTTCTATTTTTCTAGTTTTGTGGTAATTTGATAACCACAAAAACCATATACTTGATAATTCATGTCTATTAATTTTTTAGAGTTTTCTAGTTTTCCTTGCCTACACTACTACAATCAAATAGTTTTTGAAATGACCCAAAATGATCTAAACGGTATCTTGTGTCACGTGGGATGGATCCAATGATTTAAGAAATATTTAGTGCTCTTCAATCCATGCAACAAATAACTATATTATTTTATTCAATCCACCATGTAAAATCTACAATGATATTCTAAATTATATCTCTAAAATGACCATATACACTTTGCAATAATGCCCTAAATTGAATACATATTGACCAGATACACTTTACAATGATGCTCTATTGTATGATAAATAATCACATTATGACATGTAGCATTTAAATCACATTCATTTAGAATCTATCCTTCAAGTGATAGCTTGAAGAAAAATATAGAAATTGGCTTATTTATACATATCATGTTCATATTAGAGATATTGCCAATGCACACCTTTTGTTGTTGCAATAGAGGCTATTCCACAACATTGGTGTGATGTCGTAGAATTGCACCTAGGGGCAATTCCACATTTTTGCATCTTGCCTAGCATTATTACACCTTAGAAATATTAATGGAAACATCCCATGAGTCAAAATTTCACGATTCTAACTCCATGCAAACACATGGTGAAACAATAGAAACCTGACATAGTGTTTCCCAAAAATCTAGGCCCTGGATGCCTACATGGTGCACGGACATCCACGCGATGCGCTAGCATCCTGGCAGTTTTTTGAGTGTGAAACAATGAATCTAGAACCTTAAGCCTTGTGACACGTGTCCTGGCACTTAGGTCTCAGATGAAATGACTCTGTGCCACCCTTGCATGCATGAAAACCCCTTCTTGGCTCTCATTTTGGGGTTGGGAAGCTATCAGTTGAAGTAATATCACCACTTGCTCTAGTCTTGGGTAAGCTCCATCCTTGAATAGCAACATCTTCTATAGGAGAAGCCATGTCGAACTGAGGTCCCTCAAGTAGCTACAAGATCTCACGCAAGCACATAGCGACGCGCTTGTGTGCTTCGAAGAGGGTCTTGACCCATGGGTAACTCTCTCTATCTCTCTATCACTCTTTCTTACTAGCCCATTTATTACTTTGTGATGCAGGCTCTACTCTAAACTGGGTTTTTCTTTCACCACGCACTTTGTTTATTTCCTTTACACTCTTTTCCAAACCTAGTTGTCCGTGGAGGTGGGAACACCAAAATGGGGGTATGACTAAGGCATACCCCTATACAACCCCCCAACCTTTTCCCTTTGATATTATGTGTGTAGGTTACAAAGTGAAGCTTGGAGCAAAGATTTGAATGCACAGTAGAAGGTAACCTTGTTTCAAGTCCCTTTGTGTTTTTCTTTAGATTCAAGCTTTCTATTGATCATTTGGCCTCATGCACTTTTGACCCGAGGTTAGAATTGAGATTTAGTTTCACCTACTTGAGCTCCTGAGTTCCTCGTGACTTAGGACGCTAGTGCATATTTTGGACGACAGCGTGTCACGTTGGTATCCTGAAACCGTGCTTGTGTCTTTTGACCGACAGCTCTTAGGCCAGGGGTAGAAATCTTAGAATCTTGCCCTCTTGAGGTCTGAGATAACTTTCTTACCTTTCTTTGTAGATTTTTCAATTCATTCAAGTTGAGGTGTATAAGGGAAATTCCTTCCTTGGTGATCTCTTGAGAATAAAGAGCCCTGTGTGCAGCGAATCCCTCTTATATCACATTTTGGTGAACCTGACGTGAACATCTGATTCGTTTTCATAATGTTGCTTATTTATAATGATCTCTTTTTAAAAAAATATTTTGATATGTTGGAAGATGCTCTAGATGGTTTCTTAGAAGAACTCTCCCCTATTTGTAAATCTTCTAAACAAACTCCCTCTTTGCCAGCTGAAGAGTCGGTAAATGTGGTTGTAGTTTTTGTGGTTCCTCCAAGCCCTAAGAAACTCGTCATTTACGTGACCCCAGTTGAGCCATCCACTAGAGAGGACTATTTTGTCTATAGGATTTCATGTTGTAGCAATCCGTTAGACTTATACTCAAGGTTCGCGAAAGCTACTGAATCTACTTCTTATAATGTTGTCGAGCATACATATAATACAAGGAGAAATAAACAAAACTTGGAAAAACAAGCTTTTGTTCCAACACCGCAACTAGTTCAAACTCCTACTTCTTCACCACCATCTCAACCCAGCCTTCCTTTGTCTCGTAAAATCATGATCAAAGCACCAGGTATTATGATCTTGTTGAGAAACTTCATATTACTCTAGCCAAGATCTCACTTTAGGACTTGCTTCAGACCGCTCTAATTTATCAAGAGATGTTGCAAGAAGCTTTACAAAAGATCCTCTTGTCTGCCTCTACTAGTCCTACGGACGTAGATGCATTGATGGCAAATATTCGAGCAGATTCGCTGAATATTACGTTCCACTCGCAAGAACTCTCGCCTCTAGATATGCAAAAACAAGCAAAGCCTTTGATGATTATAGTTAATGTTAACATCGGTATTAGGCATACCCTCGTTGACACTGGTTCAACTCTCAACATTTGTGGTATAGACCTATTGCCTAAAATTAAAGTTGATTCATCTTCTTTAGCAGCTTCTTCCTTCTATATTTGTGGGTTCGATAACACTAGTCACCAAGCTCTTGGTACAATAATACTACCCTTGTAGCTAGGCCCCATTAACTTACCAACGTTGGTTTATGTGATGCTTGGCCCATTACTGTACAATCTCCTTTTAGGGAGACCTTGGATTCATGTTATAGGCCCAGTAACTTCTGCTCTACATCGTTCTTTTTAGTTTGTTGCTAGCAATCGGGTGGTTACAGTTAAATAAAATCCAAAGGTTGTAAACCTTTTTTTATTGGCCATCGTTGGTCATAATTCAGCCACATCCACTCTCAAAAATTGTATTCCCTCCATAACTATTGATTCTATCGCATGTTCTTCATAGATACCCTCTATGGAAGTCATTCCCCAAGTGAGTATTGAACAAGATGAACCACCTAAAGCAGAAGATCCTAAGTCTCCTCCATATTTTCCTTCATCTTCTCAATCGAATTCTCTTCTAGGTGATGATTGGGGTTCCTTGAACTTCTCTGAGTTCTTCATTTTGGAGTATAAGTCGAACGCCTCTGGTATTGAAATCCCAGGTTCTACTGACATGAGGGTAGGTGACCCTCCCATTGAGGAAGAGAAGTGTGATCGTATCCATGACACTACTCCTCCCCTTACCTAGGAGAGTGACCCCCCTCCAACAAAGGAGGTAAATGTTTGCGAGCTAAGTAAAGGAAGTGGGACCACTCTCATAGAAACTTTTGACATCCATTGGTGGAATGAGACACTCTACGTGGAGCTACCCCCTCTTGAATTCCTACAAACTCGCTATGGGTTTGGGTATGAACTCGCTTCTTAGTATAGCTATGGGAAAAAAAGGCCTACGACGTATCGAGCAAGGAATCCAAGTCCCTATCCAGTTTAAGCAACAACAATGCTATCTGGATTTGGGATGCTCTGTCGAACAGTCCAATCAAAAACCTTGGCGGAGTGTTAATATGATTTCAGTCGAGCCGTTAAGTTTGGTCCATCTTGAGTTGATAGAAGAAAGGGATAGTTCGAGAAGGTTCCTTTAGAATTCTTCTCTTTGGAACAAGCATTAGGGGAATTTCTAGGTGCTTACTCTTCGTTGCCTCCCTATCATCACAAAAATGATTCTTGTATCGCTTGCATAAACAAGCGTATTTTGGAGAATCGGTCTTAAGCATCAATGAGGGAGACCCTCTATCTAACATCAGCAATGATGTTCCGATATCTCATCCTAAGGATTGCAGTCCTCTCCTTAAAGGAGATACTATCAAATTCCTTATGGATCCTAAGCCTTCAAAAAAATTAATCAAGATTGGGAAGTGTCTCTCTCCCAAAGAGGTTGATGAACACTCTGATCTCTTGCATACTCACCCTAATATCTTCGCTTGGATGTATGAGGATATGTCCGATATAGATGAATCCATAGTGGTCCATAATATCATCCTATGTCCCAATTCCAATCCGATTAAGCAAAAACTTTGAAAGATCAATCCTAGGGTAGGTTTGATGGTAAAGACTGAGATAGAAAAGTTTTTGAAAGAAGGTTTTATCCGTCCAATTGACTACTCTCCTTGGATTTTGAATATAGTTGTTGTTAGCAAACCTAACGGCCGAATTCGTATATGTATTGAATTTCAAGACCTTAATAAGGCTTCTCTTAAAGATGATTTTTCGTTACCTAATATAGATCTGATTGTGGACTTGACTACAGGTCATGCGTTGTTATATTTTATGGATGGCTTCTCGGGTTATAATCAGATTTGTAATAACTAGAACGATCAGTATAAGACAACCTTCACTACCCATTGGGGTACCTTTTGTTATGTGGTCATGCTTTTTGGTTTGAAGAATGCAGGAGTGACTTACTAGCGAGCGATGACCCTGATATTTCATGATTTCATTCATAAAATCCTAGAGGACTATGTTGATGACATCTTGGAAAAATATATAAAACATCAAGATCATGTGAAAAACCTTCATCTTATCTTCGAGAGGCTTCAACTCTACAAGATGAGACTCAATCCGCATAAGTGTGTCTTCGGCGTAGATGCCGACAAGCTTCTTGAATTTATAGTCTCTTATCATGGGATTGAGGTTGACACGAATAAGATTGATGCTATTGTTAACATTCCTCCACCGAGGAACATTACCGAGTTGCAAAGTTTACAAGGGAAGATTTAGGTTATTCATAGATTCATATCTTAGTTGGTTGATCGTACCCTCCCTTTCACTCACTAATTGAAAAAGGATGTTTGCTTTATATGTGATGAAGAGTGTCAAAAATCCGTTGAATCAATCAAAGCCTATTTGACCAATCCTCCTGTATTGATTTTGGTTATGCAAGATAGACCTTTCCTGCTTCACCTTGCTACATCACCATATGCTTTGGCAGCTTTTCTAGCTTAGTATGATCAATTAGTAGACACTCCCTCATCTCACTCTTTCCTTGGATTGGATCTGTTTCTTAATGAGAATATTTTCACGATTAACTATGATCTCGAATGGAAGATGTACTTCGGTGGATCGAGGTGTCAGACTGGTTCTAGAGCAGGTGTGGTCTTGATATCCTCGGAAGGCAAACCAGTCCCTCCATCCTTTCGATTATATTTTCTTTGCACCAATAATATTACTGAGTATGAAGCTCTTATTTCCAACTTACTTGCCGCGATTGCGTTAAAGATTAAACATCTCCGTATACTAGGTGACTCTGAACTTATTGTGAACCAAATTACGGGAACTTATCAGGCTAAACAAAGTAGATTATCTCGATATCAAGACCTCTCTTTATCCTTGCTTAATCAATTCTCCTCTTTCACAATAAACATGATCCCTAGGAGAGAAAATAGACATGCGAATTCCATGGCAAGCGTTGCTTCCTTGGTACCACCAGAAGAAGATACGAAAGAATATCACTTTGTGGTTCAATTCGTGCGAACCCCAACAATTTTCGATCAGCCTGAACCCAAGTCTCTAACGTTTTTTCACACAAACTCAGGAGAATGGTTCTCTAGTATCTACAGTTACTTAAAGACTAGAAAATTTCCCGATAATGCGACAAAAAATTATCACACTCGTATATGAAAGCTTTCAGTGCGTTATATCATTTATCTTATGTTCTTTATCAAAAATATTATAACAATTTTTTATTAAGGTGTCTCACTAAGGCATAAATACCCCTTGCCCTTAAAGAGGCCCACTCAAGCTTTAAGGGTGGACATTTTGGTGGTAAAACCCTGGCGAGAAAATTGTTACACATGGGGTACTACTGGAAAACAATGGAACAGGATTCCTTCAATTTTGTCAAGAAGTACCTTCAATGTCAAAAACATAGTCATCTTATCCACACTCCTGCTCAGGAGTTACAAAATCAAACTTCTCCTTGGTTGTTTGCTAAATGGGGGTTGGATATCATAGGGAAAATATCACCTCCTTCTTCCAAGGGTCATACTTTTATCATTATTGCTACAGATTATTTTATGAAATGGGTTGAGACCATTCCACTCCGATCCAAAAACTCTAAGACTATCTGTAGTTTCCTCATGAATAATATGATTTCTCATTTTGGATTGCCCGCTACACTTGTTTTTGATAATGGCACACCATTCAAGAACAAGAAAGTAAAGAAATTTCATATTCAACATAGATTTTCTACACCATATTATCCACAATCCAATGGTCAAGTAGAAGCTTCTAATTAAACTCTTGAACTCATCCTTCGTAAAACTGTTAATAAACACGTTAAGGATTGGCATATTCAATTAACATATGCTTTGTGGGCTTATCACATGAGTGTTTGTACGGTGATGGGGAAAATGCCTTATAACCTCGTGTATGGCACTAAAGCTATCATGCCTTTGGATTTGGAAATTTTGTCCTTATGGGTTTCCCTTGGGGGTTAATTAACGATGAAACCTACCGAGCTAACTACTTGCATCAGCTAGAGATTCTCAACGAGCATCGTCTATAGGTCCTCAATCATCTTAAATCCTATTAGTGGTCGTTATCAAGACAATTGAATCAGGGTGTGCTTCTTAGGACCTTTAAGCTAGGAGACCTAGTTCTATGTGAAAATCAGCTAAATGTAAACACGCCACCTGATCAGAAAGGGAATTTTAGCCCTAACTGGTTAGGTCCTTACATCATGATTTATGTGTATGGTTTGGGTGCCTATGAATTACCATCTATGGATGGAACACCTTTAAAAGAACCCGTCAATGCGATGCATCTTCATCAATACTATGCGTAGTGTTCTAGTATGCCACATGTGTGGTGTTCTCCCTAAAAGGCAATAATACTACATATACCGACATTTCTCATTCACATTATGAATTTTTTGTGTTTATGGCATGACCATGTGTGTGTGTGAAACAAAAAACATACATACATGTGTCTTGCTATGTTATGTATCCATACATCGCATTACATCCTTTAAAAAAGGTAATTTGATCATTATTGTATTTAATTAACATGTAACCAAATTTGTTTATTAAATCATGATTAGCATCTAATGAAGGCATACATCCATATAAGAAAATAACATCCATAGCATGGACATACATGAAAATGGAAAATATACACATAAACAAAGCCGTGATATTGAAATCGATATATATATGTCCAATGTATGAATCAAATGTGAGGTACATGTATCAGGCCACTACTGTAAAAATGAGTGGTTTTTGAATATATGTCTATACAAAAGATCTACAAGAATATATGTGTATATGTATCTCACTATAAAAATTATATATAAAAGATGGGCTCCTATCCTCATGGTACATGGCTCCATGAGCCCTCTAGCTCTGGTGGTCGCTCTAGTGCTCTCAGAGGAGGTTACACGATGGTCTATGAATGGGATTGGTGGGAACGTGACACATACATGGCTACCTGCATCCCTCTAAGCTCCCCCTACAGCGAACATATGTCCATCTTCGCCTGCACCAACTCCTACTATAGTCGTTGGACATTTGTCAAGATCACAGCTTTTGGTTGCACATCAAGCTCATCAAGGCGGCTTTGTAGGGTATCACACACCTAATTAGTGGCCTTAGCCCTCGTCATTTCCACGTCTCACTCGATGAGAATCGTCTGTAGCTCCTTGATAGTTGATCGTGCTGCCCTCAAAGAGTCGTCAACTCTACAATAAGTTACATGATCTTCATGCCCCGCTCCTTGTATGCAGTCCTCAAGCGCGCTACCGACTCAAAAGTGGGGGCATGCCTCCCTATTGATACTGGGTGGTAGGCCTCAAGAACTTTTGCTTGGATTGGCACGGAAGGGGCCACCTCTGAAACACACAGAGCTATAAGCCAATTCCATCCATGTGCATCCTCTGCAACCATAGAGAGAGAAACAAGAATCAATATCACATGGCATATATAAACATATAATAAAAAGAAAGATCAAAAGCATAAACATGTAAATAATGTACTACATATACCTGGATCCCCTAGCTACCATGTGGGATCAGGGTGTGGATAGACACTAGGTCCTGCACCGTCGATATTGACAGCTGACCCTGGTGACGCTAGAGTTGTTATTGCTGGAGCATTGTAGATAAATGGCATTGATGAGACAAGGGGAACTGTAGGGGGATCTGATCTCCTTTGCTACCTCAGCCTCATAGGCGCCGCCTCCTCCTCTTGTGCCCACTACTCCTCTACGTTGCCCTACTGGTGGCCTCTCCTCCTGTCTTGAGGGGGTTGGTGGGGAAATTCCCCTGTGGGCCTGGATCCCCTCTCGGGGTGCCCTCACTGAAAATTTGATCAAGACAATGCATCTCCCACCATCGCACAAAATCTACTACCACCCCAACATTATTTGTCGCCCCCATGGCCGATAGATCATGGTCGAGCTCATCATCATTCGAAGGGACAATGTATGTGATGGTAGGGAGAGGGCGATCTCCCACCCTCGCTGTGTTGCGGTGTGCCTTGGTGTAAGTGTGAACGTTCGGTGGTATGGTCTGGATTCAGCCATGTTGCTGCATGACCTAACTCTAGTAGTAAGGAACAATCACAAAATTGTGGTGACCAATCAAAAATGGTCCCACTATAGGTTCCTCAAGAACCTGTCGTCATCTACCCACCTAAAATATTGGTAAGGTCTCCACCTAACATCTCTCGTGACAATAGTGTCAAAGTGTAGCCACTAAAACTATAAATCTCTAAAACACCACTGGCCTGTCATGTCATACCAATGGGCCATGGGAACCTAATATGACTGTTGTTGGGGAAAAATGATTGGCTGGGTGCACATGATGTGGGCGAAGGCCCACACCTGCAAAAGTGTGCATATTTTCATATTGCAGTACTCATAGTGCACGTACCACCCGAGCTCCTGGTAAAGGTGCACTAGCATGTTGCACCCCCAGGAAAAAAACAATTTGATGCTCTACCATCTCTCTAATGGTATGGACGAGGCCCTCGTGAAGGTGCAAGCCTCATCCATCTATAGTGATGTGGAAGGCAACTGTAACAACCATCACATGACGTAGCAACAATGTTGTGGTCCTCGCCTAGTCATACCAATGTGTATAAACATGACATGTGTCGTCGTTGTCGTTTGTCCTCCCCATGCAGTAGAGGATGCCCTCGCTCCACTCCAACGCCAATTAGGTGTCATCTATGGCCACCCACCGTCCACGAATAGGTAGCCTGAGGATCCGATAGACGTCCTCGAGAGTAATAGTCATCTCTCCACAAGGTAGCTGGAAAGATGACATAGTGGTGTCCCACCGCTCCATCGGGGCGATGAGCATCCTCTCTTGGTATCGCATCTCTGGCATGGTAAACATGTGCCAGAGATTGACCCGCTCTAGATGTGTGATCTTGTCTTGTGAGAGTTGATCCCTCTACTCACTGACGAAACGAAATGCTCGCCCTCGGGATGCTCTCGGATCTCTGGGTACTCCTACAAAAAGTAAAAAATTCTAAGTCAAAAACATCATAACAACAAGAAAAAATGCTAAAATACATATGTGTGTTGCGCAGATGTCTGTGCGTTGTCTATATGTCCCAGACCACCATGATTGCCCGAAGGACGCCAATGTGTCCTAGGTATGACAACATGAACTCTGGACTATAACGCATGTGACGAAAGACAACACGTATTGAATATGTGCGCATGAAATTTGGATGCACATGCACCTTGACGAGTAGAAACATGCAAAAAGTTAACCAAGTTACATTATAAAAATGAGGCTTAGTGACCTACCTAGTCCACCTTGTGGCCCTCGACGATGTCCTCGCACAGTTACTCCAATATTGGCACCTTGTACTCTCTCCCACTTGGCATTTTGCTAACTTTTCTCTCACAAAATTCAATAATTTTCTCACAATGAATAGTGAAAATGACCCTTCTAGGGGCCCACCTAGGTATATATAGGCCCCTTGGGGCCCATTTTTCCTAGAGCTTGTGGCTCCCCGGTTTCTCCTGACTTTACCCCACCATGCTAGGGGAAAACTCAAGAAGGGGCATATAGTCACCTCTTGACCACATTTTTCCTCTGAATCAACGACTTTTCTTGATCATTATTGTCTTTGTGGTAGTTTCTTCTAATTTTTTGAAACTGACTCAAAAAATTTAGTTTTGCAGGATACAATTTTGAACGATTTTTCGCGATCATTGTGTTGTTTTTTATTGGGCTCAAAATCTGGGGGCATCCTCGATACTGGTTAGCTCAACCTCGATGACCTTTGTGGTCCCTCTTTCTTGGCACACAATTCTACAAAATTCAAAATTCGAGTGAAATTTTTCTTCTCTACATTAGTGAGGCTAATTTCTTCCAAAATCGAGCCCACTAAAGTGGGGGCAAAATGTAATGTTGTAGAATTGCACCTAGGGGAAATTACACATTTTCGCATCTTGCCTAGCATTTATGACACCTTAGAAACATTAATGGAAAAATCCCATGAGTTAGAATTTCACGATTCTAACTCCATGTGGACACATGGTGAAACAATAGAATCCTTACAAAGCATTTCTCAAAAATCTAGGCCTTGGATGCCTGCGCAATGCACGGACGTCAGCATGACACGCTAGCGTCTTGGCGGTTTTTTGAGTTCGAAACGGTGAATCTAGAACCCTGGCCCTTGCGACACGTGTCTTGGCAGTTAGGTCTTGGATGAAACGGCTTTGTGCTTCCCTTGCATGCATGAAAACCCCTTCTTGGCTCTCATTTTGGGGTTGGGAAGCTATCAGTTGAAGTACTATCACCACTTGCTCTAGTCTTGGGTAAGCTCCATCCTTGAATAGCAGCATCTTCTACAGGCAAAGTCAGGTTGGACTAAGGTTCCTCAAGAAGCTACAAGCTCTCAAGTAGCTACATAGCGACGCGGGTCTTGACCTGTGGGTAACGCTCTCTCTCCCTATCACTCTTTCTTACTAGCTCATTTATTAATTTGTGATGCGGGCTCTACTCTAAAGCGGGTTTTTCTTTCACCATGCACTTTGTTTACTTCCTTTAAACTATTTTCCAAACTTGGTTTTTCGTGGAGGTGGGAACACCAAAATGGGGGTTTGATTGTGGCAAACCCTTATACAGACCCCCAACCTTTTCCATTTGATATTTTGCGTGCAAGTTATGAAGTGAAGCTTGGAGAAAAGATCTGAATGCATGGTAGAAGGTAACCTTGTTTCAAGTCCCTTTGTGCTTTTCTTTAGATTCAAGCTTTCTATTGATCATTTGGCCTCACACACTTTTGACCCGAGCTTAGAAGCGAGTTTCAGTTTCACTCGCTTGAGCTCCTGAGTTCCTCACGACTTAGGACGCCAGCGTGTCTTTTGGATGATAGCACACCATGTTGGTGTCCTGAAACCACACTTGTGTCTTTTGGTTGAGAGCTCTTAGGCCAGAGGTAGAAATCTCAGAATCTTTCCCTCTCAGGGTTTGAGATAACTTTCTTGCCTTTCTTTGTAGAATTGTCAATTCATTCAAGTTGAGGTGTATAAGGGAATTTCGTTCCCTGGTGATCTCTTGAGAATAAAGAGACTCATGTGCAGCAAATCCCTCTTATATCACAATTGGCTATATTGTTATTTATCTAGGTATTTCCATAGAAATACCTACTGAGTTTTTAATTTACCTACATAGTAGTACAATTTTTCGTTTGATGAATAGACACAAAGATACCTAATATTATGTTATTGGAGGTAGCTCCATAGTTGTAATGGGATGTGTTTTGAAATTCTAAATTTACTAGTGTTCCAACTATATTTTTATTTGATACATTAAAAATTTAGGAAGCAGTCCAAATTTATTACTCAAAAATCTATATGAATGTAGAGAGAAACTATATTTTTGATGGCATGCATTGATATTCAAACTAGTTTTTACTTCTTTTTATTTCTTGGTTTCTCAATTATTTGTTTGCTTGCTTAGTATCTTTCTTTATTAACTTATATAATTCAATACTATATTCATACATCTCTCTATCATTCTAAAATTCTATTTTTCTTTATTTTATCTTTCAATTTGTCAATCATTCTATCCATATACCATTATATCAATCTACTTTTATATCATTGAACCACTTTAATGTTTTATTATGATGTTATTAAAGGTATCTCCACAATTGGAATAAGTGTTTTAAACTCTTAAATGTAGGAGTATTCAATCTATTGATTAAACAATACATTAAAAAGTATTGGTGTTCAACCTATTTGATTTCTTGCTTTGGGGGATTTCAAGATTTTCATGTTTTCATACCTTTCTTTCATTCCCCGCATTCCAAATCCTTTTCCTGTATTATTTTTTGGGACTTCTCTTACCTTAATGTAATTTCCCTCGATTCCTCATGCCCTAAACTCACTTTGTCTTACTTGTTAGGATTTTGAGCTTGTCCATGCTCAGTGTCCATTTTACTTCATTTCCTCAAGTCCCTGATTCTCTAGTTTCATGTGTTTCAAACCATTGGACTCTTCTCTACTAGAAATCCTTGCCCTTGTCCCCACACCCTCACAACCCTATTCCCTCTATCTCGTGAGATTTTGGATTTTTTATCTATCCTTGTATTCAATCCAAAGGATTTTGTATCTCCTAATATCTCAATCCCCATTCCTTCCTATATCAAGTATATATCTATGAATCTCAAACCCCTCTCCTTCCTACATCAAGTATATCTAAAGCCCAAAACATTTCCCTTCCTATATTAAGTATCTTTGAAGTCCAATCCCCAATCCTCGCCATTATTCTCTCTTTTGAACCTTCAAGTTTCTCCCTACCATTATCTCGGTATCCCATTCCCCACTACCTCACCACCTATATTCTTTGGTCCACAAACATTTGCATCTTGAAATCCCATTCCTTGAATCCCAAAACTCAATGTCCCTCTTACAAGTGCACCCTTTGGAATGTGAATCCCTTGACACCTAATCTATCTTGAAAATGCACCCTCCCTACATGCATTTCCCCGAATACGTATTGTTAGAAAGAAAGGTTTCACCTACCACCTGGCCAACCAAGGATTCTTTGATGAGCCTCAATTTGAATGCAATAAAATGGTGGGAAACTTCCAAATTCCTATTAGCACATGTAGTCCCACACTAGGCCTTCAACCTTTGTATAAGGTGGAAAAATTCACCAATTTGCATCTTTTGATAAGTTTTTCACAAACCCTATCTCTGGTTTGAGCACTAGTGTTGATTTATTGAATCTAAGGAAAAAACCTCTTGGGTTTTAGAGATTAGCAGATGAAATCCCATTGATTTGTTAGAGGTTGAAGGATGAAAACATTTTGATTTTCTAAGGGCCTCTTTATATGGATGGTGCATCTACATTTCAAGTTTGGAGAATTTTAGCATTCTAGGTACTTTAGCATTTTGGGTATTTTCATAATATATTTATAATCGTTGTGATTTTTGTAATTAGAAAATATTTTAACAAGTCTTTATGTCTAATCATTTGAAGCAAAAATATATTTGAAGGCATCATTTGAATTAAATACTTTGTTCTTTTATATATATTTATTTTATTTTATGTGTTGTGTGTATCTCAAATCAAAGCACTTTTCATGATTATCTATTGTGGGTATTTTAGATCTAAGTATTTTACATAAATATGTAACTATGGGTCATCAAAATGAAGCAAGCAATGGATCAAGAATTATAACAACCATTGATTAATGTTATTGCCTTAATGCATTAATTTTATTAGGATATGTGAAGTTGACTTGTGGCTAACATAACCCTTAATTAAGTTATAAAATCATTTATATAGTCTTAGATAGGTAGTCTACTCAGTTTGGATAACATCCAAGGCATAAGTATGGTAAATATATGAGGTAGTGATTATTTTATTATCTCCATATTGTGAATTTCGTTCTTATTGAAGACTTTTGGAAGTATGTCCCCTCAAAGTGGCTTATCATTCTGAAGTATTTGTAGCATATTTCTAATTATATTATTCTCATGTACAATTTATTTCATTACAAGTGGGATTAAAGCATGATCTTGGCATCTAGAAGGCAAGAAACAAAGTAATCTTTAGTTTTGGCGATCAAATTATGAATCTCCTATCTCTCTCAATGGCATTTTTTTTATAAATGTTAAAGAGATAATCAAGGTAATATTGAAGCAAATATCGTCAAAAATCAAGGTCATTTAGAAATTTTTTTAAGTTATTGTGAAATTGGTGTTTTCACTAGTTTCACTTCCAAAGCTCCAAACACAATAAATTTTTGGGATATTTTTCACACAATTGGGATAATACTCATGTAAAATTTCCTACAAATTTCAACTTATTTTGATTTAAGTTAAGTTATTGTGAAAATCATTTTTGCAACATCATGGCTAAAGCTTCAACATGAAGCAAGGGAAGGAATATAGTCACACCTCAGAAGTCTCTTGAGATGGATGATCCAATTATAGAAGAAATAGATTCTCGGGATGTTTTATCTCCTATAGATAAAGCAACCACCAAGGTTAAGGAAGAAATCTTAGTAGTAATGGTTCAAAAAGAAGATATCAATGCAATATGCTCAAAATTAGCTTCTCTCATAAACCCTTTAGATTCTTAGTGGGCAAATCCACACCACATGACTTGGGAAAAAGAGAAGTCTACTAAAGGCCATGACCCTTTGGGGTTTGACTCAAATCTAAAGCTAGACAATCACAAAATAAGGCTTTGGCTAGCAATAATTCTAGATCTTGGAACGTACTACCAAGGGTGGATATGCATAAGTTTAACTATCAAGATCCATTTACATGGATAAATCAAATGAGGAATTTTTTATGTACATGAATCCCAAGTGGGTAGAAGGTGACAATGGCTTCCTTATATTTGGAACCTAACCAATTCATTTCTTATTGATAGTTTTATGCTCAAAGGAAGGAAAAAAGTCTCAATGTCACCTAGTCAATTTTTACATAAGAGCTACAAATGCACTATAACACTAATATATCAAATAATTGCTTCAATCAATTAGCCAAACTACAACAAATAGGATCAATCAAAGATTATATTGAAAAGTTCCAAAACTTATCCTTGTGAAGAGAATCAATTACAAAGGAGAACTTGAATGTCCTATTTCTTGGTGGGCTCGAGGATCACATCTAACATGAGGTATGCATGTTTAATCCTTCTACTATATCTTATTCTTTTATCTTTACATGTAAGGCGGAGTTGTTTTTAGCTCTTAGGAGGCAAGGGTTTAATGGCACATGAGAGAGAAGAGATTTTCAATACAACTATTCCCTCAACCCACTAGATTGACTCAACAAATTGAAAAAAAGAGGCAAAAGGGTTATATTTTAATTATGGTATCAAATATAAGTAAGGATGTAAAAAAATGCTAGAAATAAATTGTTCCACATTGAGGGGCCTATTGAAGAAGAATAAGATGAATAAATATTTGAGGTTCACAATGAACTAGATAAGAAATCAAGAGATGCCCAACCAACTATTTTTTGTCATGCATTTTCAAGAATTAGCACCCCACAAACTCTCATGGTAGTGGGTTTCTTGAAAAAAGAATAACAATGTTGATAGACTCAAGAAGCACTCACACCTTCATCAACAAGAAGTTACTCGCTCATTTGAATTGTTTTATCTATCCAACTCCAAAATTTCAAGCCATGATTGTAGATGAGGATACTGTTAATTATTTGGACAAATGCCATAGCATTAAACTTTCCATGGAAGCTTACCAACTAGATTGCCATATGTTTGCTATCTCTATGGTAGCAACAAACATTTTTTGGGTATCCAACAACTTACAACATTAGAGACAATTAAGATGAACCTTCAAAATCTATTCATGCATTTCCATAAACTAAGAGAGTTGTAGACAATGGTAAACTCTCATCAAATTCAAAAGATGCTTAACTAGGGAGCAAATGGGTTGATGGCCCAATTGCTTTCATTAGAATCTTATCAATCAAAGGTTCCTACATTGTGAAATTTGCAAGTAGTTATGCATAGTCACTTATAGTTTTTAGAAATATGCCAAATGGATTGCCTCCTAAAAAGAGATCATGATCATGTCATTCAATTAGTACACGGGATTCAACCGCCCAACTTTAGGACCTACAAGTGCCCATATGTATAAATGTGAGATTAAGAAGATGGTACAAAAAATGGAAGAGGTGCTATTATCAAGCATAATCAAAGTGTTGCCAATACTAGCATGGTGTGATGGTTAATTTGTGGTGTTGTTCTTGCCATCAAGGTTCAAACCTCACCGGGTTGCTATTGTTAACTATTTAAATTGAGGATGAGGTCCCATGTTTGTGACCTCACCGATTCAAAGCTCTAGATCAAAAGTGTTTCACTTGCCCCCTCAAAAAAAAGGCATAATGAAAGTGCTTACTCTTTTCAATTGGTAATGATGAGTAAGAAATATGACACCTAACAAATTTGTCATGAGAGATCAACAAGTACACCATAAAAATTAAGCTTTTGATTCCAATAATTGATGTTTTGTTAGGTAAGCTTAATGGTGCTATTCATTTTACCAAACTTGTGATCTTTAGTTTAGTTATCATCAAGTTAAAATTAGAGATGAATACTAGGGAGGAACACTTGTAACATGTGATTAAGGTTTTGGACATCTTTTAACAACATTAGCTTGATGCCAAGTTATCCAAATTTGTTTTTGGAGTCAACAAGGGAGTATGTAGATCATATTGTTTCACATGAGGGAATCAAGGTGGACACGCATAAGAACAAAGCCATAATAGAATGAAAAGTGCCTAGGACATCAAAAGCTCTATAGTTTCTTAGGGCACTAGTTACTATCACCGGTTTGTAAAAATTTATGGTAGCATAACACTTCTCACAAAAATATTGAAAAAACATTCCTTCCAATAGAGTGGGGCAACCACCAAGGCATTTAAGAAACCAAAGGAAGCCTTGTGCGCAACTCCAATTTCAGCTACCCCAAATAAAGTTTAAACCTTCATTGTGAAATGTGATGTTTCTAAGTATGGGATTGGCACAATTCTCATGCAAGAGGGAAGACCCTTTGTGAGTCACCAACTCAAAGGTAAAATTTTGTTGAAACTAGTTAATGAGAAAAATATGATGGCAATTCTACATGTAATTAAGCAATGGAGACCTTATATGATGGGAAGACACATTAAGGTTAAAACATATCATAATAGTCTCAAATGCTTCTCAAACAAAGGTTGTCTTCTCATAAACAACAAAAATGAGTGGTCAATTGAAATATGACTTTGAGATCATATATAAAGGGGAATATTGCAGCTAGTGTTCTATCTATGAGTGATGAGCCCACATCACTATTGTTTGCCCTTTCCATATTGCAAGTAAATTGGTTGGATAAGGCACAAGAAGTACAAGGGCGTGGATACTTAAACTCTCATTTTAAAAAATTCAATACAATGGAAGTGAGTTAAAAAAATTGTATGAAAAGGAAATGATCTATAATACAAAGATAGATTGTACTTATACAAGAACTCAACCTTTAAGTTAAAGGGTTTTGGCAAAACTACATGCATCTCTAATGAGTAGGCACACAAGATTCTTAAAGACATCAAAGAATCAAACAAAATTTCTTTTACAATAGGCTCAAAGGGGATATCTAAATTTTTGTAACAGAAAGATTGGCATTTGATGCAAAATAAAGGGTAGACAATTAAGACTTTGAGCCTTCTATGACCCTTATCTATTTCAAGCTAAAGGTAGTAAGAGATACCCATGAAAAGAAAAAATGCCATCGTGGATGTTGATCAGCTTATCAAATATGTACATTTTGTGTTTTGTCATTCGTATGTAATAAATATTGTAACTGTTTTTATAAATATCATTCAAAAACTGCATGGAACTCAAAAAAACTTTATAAAACTAAAAACATAATAAGTGATAATGATCCCATATTTACAATTAATTATTGACTATGCTTTGAACTTAATCTTTTAGTAATTTTAAACAAATTCCCATTGTGACATCAAATTATAAACACTACAACTTATTGTTTTTTAATATGCAAATATTTCATTCAAAACTAATACAATCTGTTGTTACCTTTAACAAACAAGTTAACACAATATACTTTCGAATTTATGCAACTTTTAGGTTACACTTTGTCTTCCTCGATTTCAATTTGAATCAACCGAAGGCTTCTTAGTGGCATAAACCATCATGCTGAAATCAACCACCTTTAGACCCTCCACTTTATGAGAATTTTATCCCTTTCAAAACCCTCGTTTACTGAGAAAAAGCCTTCCAACTGCCAAAAATATTCAAAAGAAACAAATCTATTGACATAAGCCTTGCACAGACGGCTGCTAAACAGCATGGATAGACAAGATGCAAAATTTAAAATGCTCACACCATGTAAACATGTTTTCTCTTTGTATATGCCAGTTTGACAGTTTTGAACTGCTGCACTGCTTGCAACAATGGGGTACAGAATCCATTCATTGTCTCGCCTATGAAAATTGCATATCTTTTACAATAATTCGGTGCAGGTCATCAACAAAACCATAAGCCATTATGAAGTTTTAATCATACTTCCCAAAAATTTCCTACACAAGATTGCTATTGATCCTCCAAACACAAATAAATGAGAAACAGGACAAAAATCCATCAATGCAAGCATCCGATGGTTCAAACAAGCTTCTAATAACTTCATTCATCTAGTATAACAGGAGGAAACATCGACTCCAGTTCATTTTCTACAGAACACAAGACCAGAAGTTCGCCAAAATCGATGCCGTTCGTTTCTCTACAATCTTCTAGAAATCTGAGTACATAAAAATCCTCAGAGAGAACGGGAGAGCAAGTGCACATTCAGACCCCTGTTGATCCAAGGCAACCTCCACCCCTGATTGTAGAATCTAACTCATCCAGCTCTACAACCTCTGGGGTTAGAATCTTCTCAATAATCAACTGAGCAATCCGATCACCAGCATTAACCTGAAAGTCATGATCAGAATGATTGAAGAGAATCACAGCAACTGGCCCACGGTAATCTGCATCAATAACCCCAGCACCAACATCTATGGAATGCTTCCAAGCTAGCCCAGACCGAGGAGCTGCACAAAACCAAATCCAATTCCTCAAGAAAATCAAAATTCTCTCTGTTGAACCCCAAGGGAGCCTCGGAATTAAAAAACCTAGTGCCAGCTTCCATATATCAAGCAGATACCAGGTTCAAAAAGCCCTAGGTTAATTTAAATAAAAATAGGAGTGGACAAGTAAAGGTAAATGAATAACTACCAACTCGGGCATAAGTCCCTTCTGGTATGGCAATGGACAAGTCAGTTGGTACCATAGCCTTTCCACGAGCCGGAACCACACATGCAGCAACACTGAAGGCACGAATACCAAAGAATCAAAATGGCTCTAAAAACAGGATTTATTGAAGGGGGCTCTTTCTAATTAAGTAGACTGAGAAATACTACAATTGCAGAAGCTCTTTGATCTGGAGCTCTTGGGTTGCCATGCCAAAGCCCTAGGCTATTGCCACTGAATAAACCCTAATAACAAACAATGAGCCAGCTGTATATTTACGACAGCAATGGCACCCTCTACCATGAAAGGCGTTTCCAGTTTAGCAGCAGTAACCTAAACTTGGGAAGGAAGTCATACCTGGAAAGATCATAACCAGCAGCCAGAGAAGAGGCCCTGCTTGGCATGACAGCATTGCAAGACAGCTTCTTTACACGCAGTAATGCCCCTGAGCTGTTGTTCAAATCAGCAGAACTTCCATTTTGGTGCTCCTTTTCCACCTTCTGGATTTTGGGTAGAGGCTCTGACATTGCTTCGCCTTTCACAGAGAGAGTGGAACAAAAGCTCAGCCCAATCAATCCTCCACAATATTGTTTTAACCGTCCCACGCAGCAGCCTGTGTCCAGGCTTCTTGTAAATCGCGTTTTTACCAGCGGAGCACTTATCATTTGTGTTATACGGTGACCAAATCGCGCTTTTAGCAGCCGCGCATTTATAATTTGTGTTATAGAGGGAATACTTTGTCGATGGCGGGAAAACTGCAAATGGTGGCGCCAAAATAGGTTCGGAATTTGGCCCAAACATTAGCAAAATGTCAAGGAATAGGGGAGAGGATCCATAATTGAGCATATTTCAATTGTTTATATAATGCTCAATATTTTTATTAATATTGGATCAGTAGTTGTGACATGATTATCTATAATTAAATAAAATATATTTATTTAATCTAAAAAGAAACCAATCATGTGATGTCACATCACCGTTCAACTATTTACGATGTGAATGTACAAGTCTTGGTCAACTACATCTTGACAAAAAGCATGTTGATGTAGCATCATATTAGATGATGTGGCCCTGAAACGAAAGCTATAAGAGGGGACTTGCCAAGTAAGTTGTAAAAAATTGGGAGTGATTTGAAATTTTCACGTAGGATAATTAGAAGCGCAAAGTTAGGATGCACAACTACTGGGTCCTCTCCCCTATATATTATTTATATAATTATAAACTAGTAATCACACCTTTGTGTGCAATGGGTAGGCCGAAGAGTTGTGGAAAGTCAATTAGGGGAATTTGTGGTCTATTTTTTTTTCATACATTTGTGCAATATATGAAGTCATTTGGTAGGTCATTTAGAAAATGATTTTGTGTAACAAAGGTCTGAATGGAACAATGATAGCTTCAAATCAATTATGCATCCACTTATAAGGTTCCAAACATGACTGAAACAAAACCTTTGAAATAGGAAGATGATTAGGTTCCATTACGAACATGCTCATGTTATGTTTGCAATAGGGAGAGGGAGAGAAAGGAAGAGATAGGGATAAAGAGAGAGAGGGAGAGGGGGTAAGGAGATAGGGATAGAGAGGAAGATGGATATGAAGGAGAGGGAGAGAGATAGGTAGAGGAGGGGGAGAGAGAAAAAGGGGAAGACATGGAGATATACAAAGATATGGTGACAAAGACAAGTAATAGAGAGAGGTATAAAGAGAAAGGGAGAGAAAGATAGAGAGGGGGGAGATAGAGATAGGGAGTGTGTGTATATGAATTAGAGAGATATAGAGGGAGATATATAGAGAGAGGGAGAGGAGGGTTATCTCTCTTCATTTCTCTATCTTAATTAACCTTTTTTTCCTAATCAACCTTCCACAAATATTTAACCTAAATTAATTATTTTTGTACTATTTAAATTTAATTAACTATAATTATATAAATTGAAAGTGTTGGAAGAACAAGAACATTGTCATTGATATGCTTACTGACAACACAAGCATGAGGGATAAGTGCATTGTATTACAGTGTTGTCATTGATGTCAACATTGTATTCTGGCATGAAGATCATCATGTAAGTCAATTTGTATAGCTTGAACATGTTTGAAGATGGTGACCCTGTGGGCATTTGCAAGAAGGTTTGATTTGATGAAGACAAATAAAAGAGAAATTGGCTAAGAATCAAAATAATGTTCTCAGTGTATAGGACATTCGGTATTCTAGTTCGCATTGGTCCGTTGTGTAGAATCTTGCTCTGTGGTTTTAATATAATTTTCTTGGATGTTAGAAAACTTTATATTCAGAGTTTCATAATGTTTTGGTTTTTGGTGTTGAAGATATGAATGACACAAGTTCCTAGCATTTACAATGTTACCAGTACAATATGTATGTTTTGGTGAATCTGCACTTCTCCGCTCATTGGTATTTGGCCTTGTGGATTTATGGAGATATTGATAGGTGTCAATAGAGTGTGAATTCCAAGTGGCATGAGGTTTGGAGGTTTGCATGACAATTTTTGGATGTACTGTTGGTGAATTTTTTAATTAGATCATTATTGGTGTCGACCTAATAAGTTTTGTGTATTGCAGAGTTATAATAAGTATTGTTTTGTTATGTGGGAGCTATTATAGGTCCATGCCAATCTAATTTGATTTTTTGTGAGTTTTGGATATCGACATAAAGTATGTATATGTGTATGTTGAGCCAACAAGACATATTTTATATGATACATCTAATTAGGCCGACCTAATTGATGTTGGATGAAATTAGTATAAGTATGAGTTCATTTCAATGTTGGAAAAATGAAGTTGGCGAATACACAAGTATAATTGATGTGAATTGTGCGAGTATAAGGTGAATATGGAGCAAAGTAGAGTGTTAGTGCAAATCAATATGAAGTGTGTAAAGTCAACATATTGAGCTTCAATGGAAATGTATTCCAACATGTTGTAGATGCACTTGTAACAGTTCAAATCCTGGTTGTGTGCCACCACTCTCTTCTATCTTTTCTTCTTTCAGTGGGCAATGAGTCCACTTGGATAGTAGTCCACCTGCAGTGAGTCCACTTGGATAGTAGTCCACCTGTAGTGAGCACTTTTATAATATCTTATAACCGGTTATAATATATTGTGAGCTAATCCTCATTGTGGTTTTCCCCATTTTGGGTTTTCCACATAAAATTTTGTGTTCATGTGTTACGTGCTTTGATGGTTGCTTTCATAGTTTCCTTTCTTGTTGCAAATTGAATATGCTACGTGGAATGAATGTTTAAGTGGTTTAAAAGAATATTGATTCACCTCCCCTCCCCAACTTAGTATTTTGGGTATTCAACAATTGGTATCAGAGCTTGGTTCCTTAGAAGAAGCTCAACCGCTTGGGGAAGATCTTAGAGGTTGAGCACATGGTTGTTAGAATATTTCCTATTCATCCGGAAGAGATACCTGTTGTTGGATTTACAAAAGAAGAGTGCATGGTTGACATGAATGGAGAACTCAAAATTGCCCTTGAAGATCTGGAAAAGACTGAAAGTGAGAACAAAGATCTGAAGGAAAATGGAAAAAAAGCAAGTGAATGTATCAAAAAGTTGAGAGAGCAAATCAAGAAGTTCAGGGAAAGACATAAGGAGGTCAATGAACAGCTAAAGCAAGCAAATGAGACAATTACCAGTTTGAAGGTGCAAGTTGAAGAAGGAAAAAGAGTTGATGAATGTTTGAATGCAAAGATGAAAAGAAAATCTGAGGAATGTTCAAAACTTGAAGAAGAATTTGTGACCTTAAGATCATATCTTGAAAAAGAAAAGAGTCATGAAGTCAAATTCAAGATGATTTCTACAAATCTCGATGAAATGATTGCAAATCAGAAAGGATCTAAAGATAAAGGTGGATAAGGATTTGAGATAGGAGAAATCTCAAAGACAGATCAAACTCCAAATCAACCTAAAAAGAAGACTGAGGATAAGAAGAGCAATGACAAACAAGTCTGGAATCAAAGGAAAGACTTCAAAAGACCACCAGTCAGACAACCGAATGCACAAAGGTACCCATATTTTAATGGTTTTTGTTATTTTTGTAATAAATTTGGACATAAGGCTATGGAACGTAGAAGTAGAATAAATCAAAATGTTCCATATTTTTTCGATCAATATTTTACATGCAAAATATTTGGTCATAGAGCTATTGAATGCAAAAATTCAATGACAAATAGTTATAACAATGGTATGAGGCTTCAATATTTTAATGGGTAATGTTATGCATGTAATGGATTTGGGATTAAAGCTAATCAATGCAAATCTAGAATGAATGGAGGTAAGCTTGTTCAAAATAATGTCATATGTTACAATTGTAATAGACCTAGACATATCACTATGTTTTATAGAAGCAACAATGTGAAGAAGAATGATTCGATAAAGAATAATGATATGGTGAAAAAGGTTGATCTAGCAGAGATGAAGAAAGAGATGGATAAGATTTGGAAAAAGAAGAAAGGCAGTGAGACTAATCCTAAGTTTGTACCAGCATCTGGTGCAGATGTTTCCTTTGGAAACTAAGAAAAAAGCTTTGGTTTAGGAAGAGAATTAATAAAAGACTTTATTGCTTGCTAGAGAAATATTTTTGATGCTTCAACACACAAATATCAGGTGTGGGTCAATATGCTTGACCTATTGGAGAAAGAATCGGTGGAAAATATTGAATTGCAAAAGATTGTGGAGCATTTAAAGTTGATTGTGCATACAATTAGGGTATGATAGCTTTATCAAATGAAGCATTCAATACAAAATTAGGTCAATCTCTAAAGGGTTTGTAAGTGATTTCATTCAATCAAAAATCATTTACAAATGAATATTCAAGGAGAGAAGAGCAGACAAAGAGTGAAGTGATGTGTTCGAAGAAGTCGAGATTTAGTGCGAGTGAAATCCTAACCGGAGAGCAAGTGAAAAGGTATTTACAGTTTCCATTTGCCCTAGTTTTAGAAAGCACTTTTAATTTACTGCAAATATGTATACACCACAAGTGGTAGACATTATGGAGCGTCCTCACCCTAAATTCAAATGACATCCTGACAATTCATTGATGGATGATCCAGATGGTGAATTTTTGCACATCTCATATGGATTTTTGCACATGGAAGATGTTAGGGCATACATTCATGTTTATTTGGAAAAAATATAGTCATACTAAATTGAGTGATGTGTGGTACAAAGAGCTAACCAAAGATGATTTTGAGTTGAAATCAGAATTTAAGAATTTGGCGGAGAAGAAACACAATGTCTGGAATAATTTTCCTATCTTTTGCTATGTGGATGAGTGGGTGAGATACACCCTAAGTAGAATTCATGACAAATTCCTCTAGTTAGACGTACTACATCTAATAAACAAAGAGGCAATTAGGGTTGTGACAAGATTGTGCTCAACTAGACTGGCTACGATGCTTAAATCAGTGAAAAATGAAATAGTGATGGAGTGAATGAGTGCAAAGTATGATAAGATAGCCTTGACCATCAAGGACATAAATAACTGATAGTTAAATATGCTTCAATGATGATTGGATACAATATTTTCTTCACTAATAGAGAGAATTCAATATCATCTATTGTTATCAATACAACATATGAGATGCTTGAGAAGGGTGAAGACTATGACCTATGTGAGTTTTTGAGATTTTAGCTTCTGGAAAACCTATAGAAGACAAAAGATTCTAAGTATGCTTTTAAGTTTGGAACTTTGATCATCTATTTACTTTTCTACTTTTTGAATGAATTCCTCGGAACAAAGAACATAGTGTGGCTGAAGAATAGGCTTATAGCCCACTAGATTAGATATCATTTGATGAGGTTGGGAGACTTAGATGTACAAAAGATTTCCCTCTAGGGGTTCTTCAAAAAAAAATGAGAAAATATGTAGGCAAGACAAAGGATGCCTAAAAGCATGGTTGAAAAGTAAAAGAGTGACATCACTTATATTGTAATAAAATATTGTTGCATTATACAGGCTATTGAGCCTAGGACTGTTTGGATCCCAGAGATGAAATATGAGATTATTCAAGAAGAAATCACTTGCTTAGTAGAATTTATGCTGAGCAAGTCAAAAGACACCTTTGAAGAGAGGTATGCCACATATGAAGATAAATCCATGGAGGTGCACATGGATCAAAATCAATCATAAATAAAGAAGACCATTGACAAAATGACTACAACATTTGCAGAGGTAATGGGCCTCACAAAAGAACACGTTGAGAAGGAAAAATATATTTCTATCTCACCAGGAGGGTCATCAAGCATTAGGAGATCCGGTAGAACAAATACCACTCCTCTGGTTGCCCCAAAGTCCTTTGAGACTAAGACTATTGTAGAAGGGAAAAGGAAAGAGTCTGTAAGTACTCCGACAAAGGAGAAAAAACCTCTAGTTAAAAATCAGAAGAGGCTAGAAAAGGAAAAGGTTGCTTTGACAACACAACAAACAACTAGCCTTATAAGAAGGAGAGTAAAAAAAAGCTACAAGGAACAATACTTGGGAGTGAATTTTGAAGAAGAAGGACCACAATTGGTCTAGAAAAGGAAGTTTGAAGCAGCACAAGGAGAATCTAGTGCAAAGAAAGTAATATTTGATATTGTTGACACAGATAGTGAGGTAGAGGTTGAGAAAGAGAAGGAAGAATACATATGAGAGAAAAGAAAGTAGAGTCTAGTAAAGACATAAAGTCACTAGAGGATAAGAAAAAGAAGAAGAAAAATGATTTAGTAAGTACTCATAGCCCCATAAAGTTGGATGCTCTATTTAATGGGATTGTCGAGCATGAGATTCTAGAAGAGACTGTTGTATTGTATACCGATGCTCATGAGGTAGACAAGGCCACCATTGTAGAAGAAATTATCAATTATATTGTTGCATTTGAGGTTAACATGCAGAACATTGAAAAATAGTTTTTAGAAGACGTAAATAATGTATTATTTGCTAGAAGGCAAGAGGCTATTGAGGAAGAAGCAAATCTAAAATCTTTTGCTTTGAAAATATTTGTGCACCTCTCTCCGAAGAAAATAAAGCCACATTGGCTAGATTGTACAACAAGGAGTTCTAAACAAAGCAAAGGGTGACCACTCCCATGAGCAAAGATCAAAATGATCTAGAAATGCTCTAGAATGAGACTCTGGAGAAGGTTGTAGAGTTAGCACAAAGTTAGGGATGACTCCAGAGAGCACAAAATAAATGCATGTTGATATGCTAGCTTTGGATGTGAACATTGAAGAAGAAGCACATCATGATGATGCTCAACATGAGCATGTAACTGAAGAAGGAAATATGTGGGACAATGTTCCTTCGAAAGTGGAAGAAATTGCAGAAAAAAATGTTGAAGGAGTTACTAGAGAAGAGATTGCAGAAGAAAAAGGTATTGAAAACCAGAAGGAGGATACTTCCACTAGACATAACACATCCCCTTCAGTATCTACGACAAATGTTGAGGATACTGAAGGCCACTTTGAGACAATTACTCCGCCAGATAACAAAGATCAATCCACTGGTGAAGATGTGTTTGGGAATACAGAAAAGGGTGATGGGAAGAAGGAGAAAAAAAATGAGACACCAGTTAACACTAGTGATAAGGAAGAGTATTTGAAGGAGAATATTGTGGCAGAGAGTATAAAGACTACTAATGAATCTTTTGACTCCTTCGGAGATTCCTTAAAGAAAATTTTAAGCATGCAGTTACAACTTCAGCCTGTAGTGTCTACCCAGTTAATACAACTTTTGATGCAATAGGGACAAGTGGACATGGACAAGATTTATCCTCTTCACAAGCTTAAATTGGGTGATGCTTTCCATGCTTCTATATGAAAATAAATATTAGACACATAAAAAGAGTGGAGAGATGATTGATGAGGCAGTAAAGATTCTACAGGAGGCCATACTTGGCGTAAGTGTTGACAACTCTTTATCTGGTATGGAAAATATAAAGTTCTTGTTTGATTTGTTTAAGAAGTATGCTAATGGATTGAAATGGAAGTTAGATAAATAAATAGAGAAAAGGAAAATGATAAAAGATTGTTGAATATAAGGGAGAAGAATGCTAGTGCAAACAACAAATTTTAGGAAAATTTTAAAGGTGTGTAGGCTTGTGTGGTAGAAGCCAAAGTTTTATTCCAATTTTGTATGAAATGGTTGAGCTCTACAAAGAGCACAAAAGATGAGGTGGACTCTATTGACTCCCAAATTGATAAAACTTTTGGTGCTTATGATTTGGTACAAGACTTGGATGGAAGCACAAGGTTTGATATTAAAAATCTACATGAGCAATTCTTCCAACTGTAACTTAAGAAGGAAAAGATCATAATGTAGTTGGGTCATCTCAGGGATCTGGTGGACTCCAAGTTCATACCTATTTCCAATGCCTTGTTAAGTTTTGAAAAAGACTCAAATCTAAATTTGATACCCTACACTCTAGATGATGGTGAAGAAATCTTGATGGAGTTTGAAACCCAGAGCAGAATGCTTGGCCTAGCCAAGAAGAGTTGGGAGGAAGGAAAGCAAGAGTTGCAAGCCCACCTTGAAAAGATGCAAAATTCAAATACCTCCTCCAAGTGATTGTATTTCTTTTTATGCATTTCAATTTATTATTTAGATTTCAATGTACATATGCATATGGTATAAGGCAATTTTCTAGTACAATTTTTTAGGGGGAGTTGGTTAAGTTGTTAGCTTGTATATATGTACATATCTATCAGGGGGAGTTTCAGTATATGTGAAGAATTATGTTTTGTACCCTTTTCCCTTGATGTCAAAGGGGAAGAATAGTTTTGGAAGATAATTAAGGCATGTTTCCATCAATGACAAAGGGCAAGATTGTTGGAAGAAGAAGAAGATTGTCATTGATATGCTTATCGACAACATGAGCATGAGGGATAAGTGCATTGTATTATAGTGTTGTCATTGATGTCAACATTGTATTTTGGTATGAAGACCATCATGCAGATTAGTTTGTATAGACTGAACATGTTTGAAGATGGTAATCTAGTGGGCATTTGCAAGAAGATTTGATTTGGTGAAGACAGATGAAAGAGAAATTGGCTAAGTATCAAAATAGTGTTCTTAATGTACAGGACATCAGGTATTTTGGTCCCCATTGGTCCACGTGTGTATAATCTTGCTTTGTGGTTTTAATATAATTTTCTTGGATGTTAGAGGATTTTAAATTAAGAGTTTCATAGTGTTTCGATCTTTAGTGTTGAAGATATGAATGACAGAAGTTATGGTCTGGTAGTTACAATGTTACCAATATAGTATGTATATTTTGGTGAATCTGCACTTCTTTGTTGATTGGTATATGACCTTGCAAATTTATGGAGATATTGAAAGGTGTCAATAGAGTGTGAATTCCAAGTGGCATGAAGTTTGGAGGTCCACATGTCATTTTTGGATGTACAGTTGGTGAATTCTATTATTAGGGCATTATCGATGCCGACCTAATAAGTTTTGTGTATTGCAGAGTTTTAATAAGTACTGATTTGTTATGTGGGAGCTATCATAGGTCCATTTTGACCTATTTTGATTTGTTATGAGTTTGGATCTTGGTGTGAAGTATGTATATGTGTATGTTGAGCCAACAAGGCATATTTTATATGATACATCTAATTAGGCCAACCTAATTGATGGATGAAATCGGTATAAGTATGAGTTTATTTCAGTTTGGAAAAATGAAGTTGATGAATACACAAGTATAATTGATGCAAATTGTGTGAGTATAAATGCAGAGCAGAGCAGAGTGTTAGTGCAGATCAGTATGAAGTGTGTAAAGTCGGTATATTGAGCTTCAATGGGACTATATTCCAATATGTTGTAGATGCACTTGTAACAGTTCAAATCCTGGTTGTGTGCCACCACTCTCTTCTATATTTTCTTATTTCAGTGGGTAGTGAGTCCACTTGGACAATGATTTCACCTGTAGTGAGCACTTTTGTAATATCGTATAATCGGTTATAATATATTGTGATCTAATCCTCGTTGTGGTTTTTCAAATTTGGGTTTTCCACTTAAAAATTGGATATTCATGTGCTATGTGCTTTGACGGTTGCTTTCATAGTTTCCTTTCCTGTTGAAAATTGAATATTCTATGTTGAATGAATGTTTAAATGTTTAAGTGGTTTAAAATAATATTTATTCGCACCCCCTTCTCAATATTTTGGGTGTTCAATAGAAAGAACAATTAAATAATCCATGGACACGTTGTTTCATATTAATATGCTTACATGAACCAAATTATGATAATTTGTAAGGAACTTATTAATTACTCGTACAAAGAGTTTAGGTCTCAAATAGACCATGTAAAAGATGCTCTTGTTCACACAAATCCAAGTATTTGAATGAGAAAGCCTACTAAATACACATCCAAATCAATGTCAAATAACCTCAAACAACTTCCATATAAACAAAAGGTTCAATCCCACCACCAACCAAATCTACATACTATTTGAACACACCACAAAGTTTCCATTGTTATGGTGATAAGCCTTCCACATTATTTCCCATTACCTTGTATGGTGAAAGGAGACAATAAGTATCATGAACACACCAAAAAACAAACCCAATTACTAATACATAACTTCACTAATTAAATAAATTAATAAATTCTAATCATAGAAAATAACAGTTGTTATGTCTAATTAAAAAAAATTCAAGTCCATTGTAATTGTTAAGTAGATAAAATGTTTAAAAACCAAAAAACCAAGCGAACATACATTTTTGTCCCACATCAATAATTTTTTGATGCCATAATAATGACACTTATTTGCTCTCTTCATTTTTGGCCTCGCTACTAGTAGTGCAAGCAATAAAATGACAGTATGAATTTTCGACAAAACATATTTATTAAGGTTAACCTTTTCTATAAAAAAATATTAGATTAATAATACTTAAAACATGTATTATTAATATTATAAAAAAATATATTTCAATTAAAATATAATATATATTAACTATTTAAAATATAAAAGTAAAAGTAAAACAAAGTAAAAAAGAAAAAAAATTGATATTCAAGTATAAATAAAATGAAATAATTATTTAGAAAAAAATGTAAATATTATAGAAATATATATAGATTAGTAAGACTATATAATTATCCTTGAATAGAAAGAACAAAATTATATTTGAATTAATACTTAATCATTACCTACCACTATTTGGGCCAAATCTAAAATTCGATTTCACATCCCATGTGAAAGGAGATTCACTTGCATTGATAGGGCAGGTGTGTTAGTCTACATATCTTATTTTAAAAGCTCAAGGTTGAATAATCTACAAACATTATTGCATTTGTATGTTCCATCTCTAGCCTGGCTCTAATATTAACTATGCTTTATGCTTTTCCAGTTTGAGAGTCTTTATTATGTGGTATAAAAATTTATAATAAACATCCATAAAGTAACCAGAGGTAATTTTTAAATTTCAATAAGGATAACCAGCATAAGAAAATGTTATGAACATCTAAAGCGGGTGAAACACATAAAAGCTAACTTCATAGAAAGGTGAGATATGTGAACTTTAAAATAATCCTCTCCTATTGGAAATCACACATTGAGAAGCTTTGGAAGATTGCATCCCATGGACTACTACATCATTCAAACCTCCTTGATGCCAAATACAATCATAACAAATGTTTTCTACAACATTAAATTGATAGGAAAACATGTGTGTTGATTCACATTACATTACCCAAAGATAGCGCAAAATCAACAAATCTTCAAAATAATGTAAATTTCAAATTCCTTTTTTTATTGGTACTATCTTATGCATTACAAGGCAAGGGTGGATTGAATCCCAAACACAAGGGCCTCTACAACAATATTTTCCAAATTAAGTGGGACAACATAAAAGGTTTTGATTTCATGAATGATATTTTGAACCCTAATTGGATCAACTATAGTAGGATTTAGGGTAGGTGTGAGCTCTTTGTGTAAATGAAATGCAGTCATTACAAGAAACTCAAGCCCATCCTTCATTCCAAAGGGTACAATCTTGCACCAAGAGGGTGCCATGATAATCCTACAATATTGCCACCCAAAATCCTAGGTTTTTATATTTCATTTGCCATCACATTCAAAACAAAATAGAAGAAGTGTCGCATAAGAAAATCCTTAAAATTTTAAGATTCCCCTTACAGTAATCTGAGTATTTTCCATTGTTTTTTAACATGTAGGTCTATTTTCCCTGCAAGAATTGAGACATCTAGATTTGAGCTTCAACTATTTTGAAGGTGAAATACCAAAGCAATTTTCCTCCTTGCACAACTAATCTTATCTCAATTTGTCTTGGGTCAGGTTCAATGGTACAATTCCCTACCAATTGGGGAATCTCTCTCAGCTGGAACTTTTGGATCTATCTATTGTAGATGTGGATGATTTTGGAAAATTCGTAAGTTTTTGAGTGGGATTATATAGTCCGAGTTTAGTGTGGATAGAAAAGCTACAGAAATTAAAATACTCGTCCGGAGTAGTGCTAAAATATTACAAGTTCATGTATGCAAATATTGGTTCTTCTTCAACCTAAGAATGTAGCTTTTCATTTTTTTAATCTAGACTCTCTTCCTCTGCTATCCACTTCTCTCAATTCACTATTACCATTATCATCACCTTGATAGCTTTTTGTCTATCACCATATATTCTACCACATTCAATTCAGTAACACTTGTGAATTCGAATGATCTACATTTAAGTCTCCACTATCCTCATGAAATGATAGAGTTATATATTCTGCAACCACACACACCACCATTCTGACCAGGACAATAACTATTTACATAGTTACACAAACCCTAAAAATTTCACAGTCTCCTGAAACTGTTGCTTTTATGATTTTCCAAAAATACTTTCAAATCGACTTTAACTCTATAACTGCCCATCAAATTTTGACTTCTAAGAATAGTCATTATCACACTTTGAATATCAATCATTGAACCCAACTTCATGCCATTATCCAATGTTCCTTGTTCAATCGCTTCAACTTTAAAACTCCATCATTGGATCAATTTTCCCTTGAACCTAGGTGTTGTTGATCTCTATCGCACAGTATATGCCTATCACACTTAAGCTTTATGCTTAAAGAATGATTTGTGCGATGCAAAGGGATTCTATGATGTAATGGATAATTTCCATTTTTCATCTTTGACATGTGTCAGTATGCTACTTCATCACTAATCTCAACCTCAGACCCACCTTTCCTTTTGTGAAATAACAATCACCATTAGATCTCTATCTTTAACATCCACTGTCCAATCTTCATTGCATGTTATAATCCTAGTGTACTTTAGCTTAGTTCTCATTGAATGTGAAGTGCAATATTAAGGGGCTACACAATGCAATCAACTTCTACCACTTGGCAAAATTTCACTCATCACATATTTAACGTTGTTAGAGTCATTTTAAACTATGATATCATGACCACCATTGATCCTTCTCAGATGCAGCACAAAACATTGATTCCTTCAAGCCTCAAGCCTTAAGAATAGTCCTAAGATACTTGTCACATTTATGAAATTTCATGAACACATGCTAACATCAAATTTTGAGCAGTGTGGGTGTATGGAAGCTACCCAATCATCAATCACTAAACCTCCACTGTTGATCATGAACAGACAAAATATTTACCGCCAAACCTAGGAAATATTATACTCTTTATTACTTGTTGAGCCAATGATACCCAGGTCAAGGGTCCAATCACCTTAATGACTTTGAAGGCTTAATTCATAACTTAAGCTACCAGTTACAACTGATATCTAGTCAGCTGAAAAATAGAAACATTGTTTGATGACATGACTAAAACTCTTAGGGTTTAATTGTTAAATCCTTGACTAGACTTAAGAGCATAAATAAATCATATCTAAGATCAATCTTCATCCTTTGAGCAAGCGGATCACATTTTTAAAATGTACTCAAAAAAACAATATCAAATTTGTCATCTGATTTCTCCGTAGACTTCTGAAAATAGTCTCTACAACAACATGACAACTTTGCATGACAACATTTCAACATTTTGAGCAACTTTACAACTTTGAAAAACATGCTATTCTCTCCATCATACTTCACCATTCTTCCTAATATTGATCTTTCTTACTTCACTAATACCCAAAGCCAAAGATCCCCCCTTTGACATCAATAATGTCAACAATGTCCTTTTGACATCAATGACAATCAAATTTCCAACAAGTTGGTCATCCAACTTCTCATCTTGTCACTCACTCTAAAAGTGATTTAATTTGGGCTCAATTCAATTAATGCTAGTGTCATGAATCTCTCAAAGAACTCATAATAATCTACAATGATTGAAAACAAATGAGTCCAAGCCAAAACTAGGATGCCTCTTTCCACATTCACCGTCTCATCCACCGTACTCAAGTGCATAAGAGGCTGAAAGAACCGTGTGTTATGATAAATCGTCAAGTGTAAAAGGAAGGATTGGTACCTGAAAATATTTTGGTGGTTGAAATTGGCTAGTTGATAGTTGAGTCGATCTTTAATGACATCGATGAAGTCCATCTTGTATGCTTATTTTTTTGGTGATTGTATTTAGGAAAAAAATTGCCAATTGAAAATGATGTACATCTGTATCATGATCAAGGCTAAAAATGAATTCTAACATTGTAGGAGGCATCATGCACATCGCATGTGAAGATTTACGTTGTGATGGGGAGAGTAGGCAACACTATGTTGGTTGGGTCGAAGAAAAACTCTATATTTAGGAAATAGAGTTGGATATCTCCGGATTGCCAAAGTTGTAGTTTGATATAATTGTAGAAATCATAAACAAGGTCATATTTCATTTGCAACATCTCTCTTAAACTATGGTTGCATCAATGAATATCTTGAGGCGCCTCCCTGCAATGGTCTTGTTAATTGGGTTGTAGTGACATAGGAAAAAATGCACTAATTCACACCAAAGGTGAAGCATGGGAACTATATACTGTGTCAGCATTGAGATTTGTAACCTGATTCCAAAGGCTTTTGAATCTCCAACTTTGACCTTTTTGAGAGTTCATGCATGTGCTCCTTCTCTCAAATTATTTAGATTCTTTGATAGTATCAGGTCGAAAACATTATCTGTAGAATCAAAGACCAATGTTGAATCTCTATTGTGGCCCTTCTTCAACTCTTTGATGTTTGGAACAACTGGCTTTGGATGAGGAGGAGTTGAAGTATAAGACCTGTTGTTCTTTAGCTCTGGTGGAAACTCATGTGTTATTATTTCCAAGGAAGACCTCTACCTTGATGGGTGTTCTCTCCTAGAAGTGGATTTTGGTGGGTCCATTATGATTTCTATCAAACACTCATCGAATTGCAAATACCTGGGACTGAAATTCAAGAACAGGTCACTCAACCTATGAAAAGAAAAAACACTTATTTTCTCTGCCTTGCAACTTTATCATCTTTGCTTCAAGATTATCGTTTTTAATTTTCAAGAATACTTATAAGGAGTTGTTCCTTTGTGTGAATTTATGATTTTAGCCTTGAGTTTAGCATTCTTTAAATATTGGCATGACATGCAAGCTCAAAAAATCTTACTAGTGGGAATTTTAGATATTTTTCATGATAATTGCACCATTAATAGAGTCTTAACATTAGTTTCTATTATAAAATGTTTTTGAGTTATATTTTGATCTAATTGCAATTGCAAAAAGAGTTCTCAAGAATAGAACTTTGGAAGTCTTATTAGCAACTTGTACTTATTTGAAAAGGAACACAATTTGCAATAAAAGCAACCTCTCCTGACTATTTATTTAAAATGTTTTTAAAAAATCCCATTTACATGGATTTCCAAGACCTTTCCTTTTTTCATCCATTGAATCATAAGCACTATTTCATTTATAGCCAATGATCTTGAAGGGGTCTCTCTATAATGATTCAAATCTTGTTTGTTGCCCTATTTTGGTAGCTCTTTCTTGCCACTTTAATACTAAATCATGTTCATTTAAATCTAGGTCGAAAGCCTTGCGATCAAACTAATGCTTTATTATTTGTTGGTGAGCCATTATCACCTTATACGTAGAATCTCTTGTCTCTTGGAGGTTGAATAACTCGGCCAACCTAACTCGTGTTGCTCCATTTTGTTCAATATCAAACCATTTTACCAGTCGAAGGATCAAAATTTCTATGGAGATCAATAATGTTAGAACGTATGAATAGTTTTGATGAATGTGTTGAAGATAATGAGAGAAATAATTTAGATTCTCGGTTACATTTAAGGATCAAAATATGGAAAACATTGGTGAACATCAGGTGGAGAATGTTCAAATGTCTTAGGAAAAGAAAGTACAAAAGCTACATATTGAAATGATGTCACATTGCTACTTGTTTTTGTTCAAATTTTGATCGTCGATTGCATTCCAAATTATGTTCTGGTTCTTTGTTTCTATAAAAGCACCAAACTTAATATTTTTTATCTTCAAGAATTGTTGATACTTGTCATGCTCAAATCCAAGATTTGCTGCTTTGTTACACATTTCATGGTTTTTGTTGATTTTTTAGTAAATACTTATATGTTCATTTAGAACCTTTTAACTATGATACATTTGAGGATTATTTATCAAGACCTATTTTTCTATACCAAGCATTATAAATGGAAGCCAATATTCACATGCCTATTAATTTAATGGTGTTAGGGATAGATATCTAGAATTGGGATGTCAATCGATCATATGACTATGCAAACTTTATTGTTGATGGCATACACCAAAGTCTATGTTAAGAAATGATTGTGATATTGTTTGCTTCATATGGTAGTCTCTTTTATGACATATTTTATTGTTTAGTGGCACTTCAAATAAAATTGATACACTAACCATAATAAAAACAACAACCAAAACTCTAACTCAATGCTCTATTTTAGAACTATAACCATTACCTAAACCCTAATTCTGCCTATAATTAAATCCAATTTATTTGAAAATATTGGTTGTGTAACGCAGGAAAACTAGAAAGTAGGATTAAAGCAATACAAAAAGCATTTAAACTCAAACTAACATACATTAAACAACAAAGAACAAAGGAAATAGCTAAAACATAAAACAATCTCACCAAAGATTGTTGTGACTCCATGAATAATTTTTGTTGTCCTTCTCCATTTCGCCTTGATAGTGTTCTTTCCCTCATATTTTTAGTATGTGTGCAAGTATAGCCTTGATGTATGTGATTATAGAAAAATATTGAAGATTATAAGCTTCCTAAACTATAAATATTTTGGGAGAGAGAAATAATGACAATGTCAAATCAATTTATAGAAAATTGGTTTTTGAACGATCGACTCAGATTCAAAAGAGAGATCAACGAGTGAGATTAATGAATGATATGTGATAGAGATTTGTTTCAGTTATAATGTGAGTGAAAGAGGTCTACATGATGAAGATTAAATTAAATAATAATTTAATCTGGTGTTAAGACTATTCGAAATTTGGAAGAATAATATTTGCATGAAAAGGATAAAGATAGAATAAAGACAACGATCTGTTTGAATGCACACATAAATTAATAAATTAAATAAAGATATTTAATTAATAAATATCTACATGCATAAGAGTCTTAACTAGATAACTGATTGGTTATGACAAAGAGTCTTTTCGCAGAGATGATCGGATATTAAATCAGGAGATAACTGATTGATTAAATAGATCTCGAGTCAAGTGATGAGTGAATAATTAGATAACTAGGCGATTATCTAATCAAAGGAATATTCGAGGAATAATAATATTCATGAATTAAATGAATATTTAACTCAACATTCAAAAATTGAAGATTTAATTAAATAAATAAGTATTTATTTAATTGACTGTCGAAAAGGTAATTGAATAATTAAATAATTCGAAATGAATATTTAATTATAGTCAAAATTATGATAAAGGATAAATTAAATAATAAATTATTTAATTCGAAAAGGGAATTAATTAATTAGCGAAGTAATTAAATAAATAAGATTTATTTAATTAATCAAGGTTGAATAAATGTCATCATGAATTAATTAAATAATTAAGGTTATTTAATTAATAGAAGAAAGTTGAATTTAGAAAGTAATTAAATAATTAACATTATTTAATCATGACCATGAACATTAGAATTATGTCGAAAATGGTGCTCGTAGGCCTAGACCAATTTTCAGTGTCTACAGTTTACCCCTCTTTGATACAATGTCATTTCAGCTTTTGTGTCAAAGAAAATTATTTAGATCATGCTCTAGCCGTGCCCCAGTGTGAAATAGGTTAGGGTATGCCCCCTCGAGAAAAATGACAATTTTTGACAAAAAATGATTTTTTTTGGAAGTTGTCCGGATTAGATAATTTGATAGTCAGAAGTTTGATGGTGGTGAAAGAAATTGATTTTGAGGTGATTTGGTCAAGAAATGGATGTTGGATGTTGGTATTTTATGCATCTAGTACAAAAGGTTTGAAATAAATCCCTCCAAAACCCTAGGTATAAATAGGATTTGGGGTGAAAATGAAATCATTTGCACCCTAAACAATTGAAGAAAAGTGATTTTTTCTCTAACCCTTGACTGAAGATGTCGCTCATACCATACATCGAGCATCGTGAATATCACATCCGAACTTTCAGACACCCCGCCCACATAGGACCCCCAGTATGTACCCTTGAACCAACTTTTGAAATTTTATTTTTCACGCATTTTTAGGCATTTAACTTTTATTTTCACATAAACATGTAAATGTTTAATCTGCCATTGGACTGCCATTTTTAATCCTATCACAAGGGCTTCATATTCTGCTATGTTGTTTGTGCAAGGAAAAGAAAATTTGAATGACTTGGGAATAGTGTCGCCTTGTGGTGTAACAAATAGTATACCTGCTCCTGAACCATGATTAGTATGAGACCCATCAAAGAATAATTTCCATGTGGTTCGTTTGTCAAAGGTGACGATGAACTCATTAGGAAAATCTGCCACTAGAGGATGGTCATCCTTAATTGGTGTGTCTACCAATTGATCAACAATAGATTTCCTTTTTATCACTTTTCTTTCCACATACTAGATGTCATATTCACTAAGTATCATTACCCATTTAGCCAATCGGCATGTTAGTGTTGCTTTACTTAGGAGATATTTCGAAGGATCTATCTTGGCGACCAACATGGTTTGGTGGTTTAGCATATAGTGCCTAAGTTTTTGAGTAGTAAGAACCACTGCAAGATAGGCACGTTCTATGTTATTGTAGTTTAGTTCATATCCCACCAAAATACGATTGATATAGTACACTACCCTTTCATGACCTTCATCGTCATTTTGTGCAAGGCTCCTAGTGCTGATTGAGTTTCCTAAAATATAGAGTATCAGGGGTCGGGTATCTATAGGCGGCATTAACACAGGTGGTGTAAGCAAATAATCCTTGATCTTTTGAAAAGCTTCTTGGCATTTGGGTGTCCATACAAATGGTACCCCCTTCTTGAGAAAATGTTGGAACATACGTATCTTTTCTGCTGACTGTATTATGAAGCGTCTGATAGACTATAGTATCCCTTGTAGTGTTCTTAGATGACCAATGTTGGCTAGTGGGGGCATGTCCATTATAGCTCTTACTTTTGTGGGGTCCACTTAAATGCCTCTTCTAGAAATTATATATCCTAGAAGTTTTCTTGATTTTACGCCAAAGACACATTATTTTGGATTTAGCCTTAGTTTGTAATTTTCTAGTCTTTGGAATATCTTGTCCAAGACTTTTAAATGATCTGCTCTTGTCAATGATTTGGCTATTAGATCATCGACATAGTCCTCCATGAGAGTATGTACAAGGTCATGGGAAATAGTCATCATTGCACGTTGATATGTAGCTCTAGCATTTTTGAGGCCAAAAGGCATGGCATTCCAACAATATGTTCCCCATGGACATGTAAAAGTTGTCTTGTGTTGGTCTTCAACTACAATTTTGATTTGATTATACCTAGAGAAACCATCCATGAGGGATAGCATTTCATATCCTATTGTAAGGTCCACTATCATTTCAATGTTTGGCAAAGGGAAGTCATCCTTACGACATGCCTTGTTGATATCTCAGAAGTCTATCCAAATGCAGATGCCCCCAGATGGTTTAGTCACTGGCACAAGATTATAAATCTAGTCTTCATAGTCTATGGATCTGATGAATCTAACATCTAATAGCTTCTTAAGTTCATCTTTGACTAGTAGAGAAATTTGTGGATGCATATTTCTTAGCTTTTGTTTGATGGGCTTAACACCTGGCTGTAATGGTAGATGATGCAATATAAGGTCTAGATCCAACCTAGGCATGTCAACATATAACCATGCATCTATCTTTTTGTAAAGAAGTCCTGAAACTCTGGTTGCTTTGTCTCTGTCAAAGATGTTGCAAAATATATTACTCGAGGGTTTTCTTCAGTGTTTATGTTGATCTCAACAGACTCTTCAACTAACATTGGTGATTTTTCTTGAACAACTGGGAGAATGTTCAAACCTCCATCCTTGGGTGCCTCATAGAGGTTTTTGCCCTTGGATGTGTCCTTTATTTTTACTATTTCTTCGTCCAAAGGTGCTTTTTGGTTTTCACCTAGGGACTTGTCATTTTCATCATTTTTATTGTTTTTCTTTTTATTTTCACTTTTGTGACTAGAGATGTGAATAGACTCCCCAAAATATGCCATGTCATCCAAGTCTATGGTAAATCCAACTTTATGATCACCTCTAGGTATGTGTTCTTGAAGTCCCATGAACTCAGCTATTGCTTCATTGTTCTCGAATATGTCTAAGATGGGTGTACCTTGTTGATCCCAATCGATAAGTTGGGGGTATACGAGGGGCAAGTCATCATCGAATTTATCAAATATGGAGGCTGCCAATATGAGGATAAAGTGGTTAACATGGTCACATAAGTTTTGGACTAACTCCTTTTTGTTCTTCTTCCTAGGGACATGTAAACTTTGGGGTGGGACCAGTGTAAGGGCTAGGTCATCAGAAGATGGTTCATTAGGTTCCTTGGGATTCAGGATCAAGGTTTCCCAATAATAAAGTTTAAGCCATTCTTCTTTTGACAAGGACTTCCTAGGACAGGGACTAGATGGATTTGGTGAGGGTTGTAGCATTTTATCAAGTTCCCAAAATAACTTATCCAGATCCGTCATGTTGGTAAAGGAAAGGCAATCCCATTCATATTTGTTCGAGTCAGGGGAGTCACAGTAGAATGGGTCAAATAGTTCATGAGATATCTTGATGTCCTCATAAGCACTTACTTCCTCTTGTGATGATAACGAAGTACCAGGAATACCAATTCTAATCAGTTGAAACCCTAGGCCTAGTCATTTTGGCCTTTGTGAGATAATGATTGGTTCAACCCTTCCATTCTGATGTAGCCCTAAACCACTATGTTTGTCATATCCTTTTCTTTGCATAATCGTGAAGCCTTTTCCATATTGATCCTTAGATATTTGAATAGACGGTGGAGGGTTTGCATTGTCTTCATTATACAACCAGGAGGTGACATCTTCTTGGTCCATAGCTTCTTTACTTAACTCTCCCCATTTTGTGAATGTCATCGTTAGAGGGACATGTATTGTGACAACTAACTGGTTCCTATTTGTTGTGGGTAAACTGTATGACTTAGGGGGAACCAGCTGACTGATATAATAGGATGCTTTCATGTGATATTCTCCACAACCCTTATCTTTGATCTCGACCTTAGGAGTGGATAAAGGTGGTTGCGATGCAATGGACTTGATAAGAGTTGATGGATCAATATATAAGGATAAGGTGGAGGATGAAGCCTCTTGATTGATTGGCACCTGTCATTGTGGTATTTCATGTAGGCTTGTGCAATACTGGAAGGGATCTGGATCACCATCAATTGTGATCTCTATGTCATTGTACAAAAATTTAAGACACTGATGGTACTTTAAAGGTACGTATTTCATAACGTGTATCCAAGGTCTACCTAACAAAATATTATAGGGAAGGGTGAGGTCCAAGACTTGGAAACTAGTGTCCATAACTGTAGGGCCAATCCTGATAGGAAGTGTGACAATTCCTTTAGATGATCTTTCTTCATCGTATGCCTTAATGACTATTCTCTTAGTGGTGTCCACACATGCTTCTGAGAAACCTAATGCCTTAACCGATTTCAAGGTACAAAGATTTAATCCTACTCCTCCATCTACCAAGACTCATCTAACTTTGGTTTGATGGACAAGAACTTCAAGGTGTAATGGGTCATTATGGTTGGTTTTCTTAGTTGAATAATCATGTTGAGAGAATGTGGCATGATGGGAATTGGTTAAGTATCCTACCATTTCTTCAAAATGATTGACATCTATGTTGGTAGGGACTGTTGTGCTTTGCAAGGCTTTGTCAAGAATGGCTCGATGATCTGGTGATATAGTCAATAGTTCCAAGATGGATATCTGTGTTGGGGTCTTCCCCAGCTGGCCAAGCAAATTATACTTAGGCTTGGAAGACTGTGTTTGTGGCTTTGATGAAGGACTTGGAAGGGTTATCTTAGTTCTATGTGTATTGGCAACACATTCAAGATGCTTCTTTATGGTAATGGTATTGATATTTTCATTAGCAACTCATATGTGATTTATGATCGTACCTTTTCCATAATCGTGCTTGGTGTTTGCATAGCTAGCCGAGGCATTAGTCTTAGTTCCCAAGCTGGAGGCCTTTCCTTTCCCATGGTCATGTAATGGATCTGTGAAGGCCTTGTGATCACTATTTTTGGTATGTTTTTGCCCATTGACTTCTATGGTTCCGTCTTCAACAAAATCTTGTATGATGTTCTTCAGTTGTCAACATTGTTGTAGATTATGTCCTTTGGTTTGATAGTACTCACAATAGGCGTTATCATCCCACCATGAGGGTTTAAATTGTCCAAGATATACTGTTTTGGCTCTAATGGTTTTATGAGGTTATGTTTTGTATACATCTAAAAATGGTCACATTAAATCAAGCCTGGTAATTAATTAAATATGAATTATTTAATTAATATTCTAAAGTCATCTACATATAAATAAATTTAATTATTTATTTATATTGTTCATTATTTCTATTTATTCTAAATTAAATAAAAAAGTTTATTTAATTATTACCATTTTTCATCTTCCTCTTAATTAATTAAATAAATTTTATAATTTTCATATTAATTATCATATTATCACAAGTTTGAATTTTTAAATTCAAATGAAGGAATATTCTCCTAAATTCATTATTTCTAATTCTTCATTCCACATTTAAATTAAATATTATAAATATTTGATTTAACACTTTATTGTCACACATAATTAAATATGCTAAATATTTAATTAAACACCTTTTCACCTCTCAAACATAATTAAATATTAATTAATTAATTATGAAAGCTTCTAAAATCCTTGTCACATATAATTAAATAAATAAATTATTTAATTGAAGGATTTATCCTCAACTACCAACTAACTCCTCATAAATGAATTGCACAAATGACAACTTTCCTTCATTTTTGAATGGAGAAGGTTTTGTGGGTTGAAAACATCTTCCCTCTTTCTTTCCAACCTTCCATCTTTCTCTCAACTTCCCAATCTCTCACCGTTCATCTTGACAAGTTTGATTTTGATCATTGATCTTTGCCAACAAGGATTTTGTCTCCAAAAATCTCTAAATACAACCTCTTTGTGAGTTGAAAAGGGCCCTAGATTTTGTTTATTTAGTGCGATTACTATAATTGCATTATATCCAACATCCAAAAATCTTGTTCTTAGCATAGAATTTCAAGTTCACGAAATCTTAGTTTCATATCTTAGCTTAATCATGTATAATAATTTAGCAATAGACATGCATGTTGCATAATTTCGTTCTCTAAATTGTCATTCTACCAAGCTGCTGCTTACACCAACTGAGATCCAACAACTTACATCGAATCGTTGGAGATAAAGGACAATGGGACGTTTTTGAAGGAACTATTGTTTTAGAGTTTGTTTTATCTTTAAATTAGTTTCCTTTTATATAATGTTACATTGGTGTGTTTGTTTATCTTTTTAGTTAGCTCACATATTCACACACACATGTTTAATCAGTTCTTTGTAAACTATCTCGATTGGTTCCCCCAAAGGGGTAAACTCACATTTAGGAAATCTCCTATGTGGTCATTGTTGTTGCAAATTTTGGACAAAGTTGGCAATTTGATCAACATCGTTAAGCATGCCATGAGAGGGGATGTAACCTCTAAGTGTGATGACAGGTCTTGCATGTAGGGTCTTATCATCAGCAATACCATCATTTGTTACATTTTTGTTCCTATACCAAAACTTGTTTTTATCATTGGGAGCATTTTGGTGTTGAACAACTAGATTCCTACTTGGTGTCTTAATTTCTCTTTTGTCAATAAGGCCCTTTTCAAGTACGATGCCTTTTTGTACCAAGTCTAGAAAAGAGGTACAACAATGTACTCTTAAGTCACTTCATAGTTTTGGGTGAATATTTTCAAGGAATATTGTGGCTTTTTGTTTCTCTGGTATCTCAACAGGACAATGAATAGATAAACTCCTCCATCTTTGGAAGAAGGTGGTGAAGTTTTCTATGTCTTCTTGTGTGGTATGACACAAGGTAGCTATCATGATTTCATTGTCTATGTTGAAGGCAAAGTGTTCCACAAATTTATCAGCTAATTCACCCCATGATTTTATGCCATGCGAAAGTTTAGAGAACCATTCCAATGCTATCCCGACAAGGGTTCACAAAAAGAGTCTCATAAGGTATGTGGGGTCATACAAGATGTCCATGCATGTTGTGGAAAATTATTTGATGTGTTCTAGAGGATTCATCTTCCCATTATACTTAGGAAAATTTGGTATAATGTATTTGTGGGGGAAGGGTGTCATGTATAGCGCTTTGTCAAAAGGACATGGACATAAATCTTGCGCTGAAATGGTTTGTTTGCCTGACATTGACATATTGTCCATTTTTTGTTGGAGGACTTGTGTTTGATTTTGTAGAAAATCTACTTGGGTTAAAGACATGTTGGTTGTGTTATTAGGATCGACGTAAGTGTTCTGAAATGCCATATTTTGTGACAGATTGTGATTTGGTGTGGGAATATGTCTTGACATAATATTTTGATTCGGTGTAGGAATATGTCATGTTTGTGTTGCCCCTATTTTTGGAATGAAAGTATTGGCGTTAATTTGTGGTATAGTTTGTGTCATGTTTGTGCCAATTTTGGGTCTTTTGCTTCCGATGTTTGTGCCAAAGGGGTTTGATGAGGATGCTGCCACAATAAATGTTAGGCCATGTGTTGTGTTTACAACTGAGGTAGTTGGAGTGGGTATGCCAGTTGGTATTGTTGTTGTAATTTGAGGAATAGAGTCACTCAATGTCATGGTTTGTGTTGGTTGCGTAGATGAAGGCTATAATTTGTGGATGTCAAATCCTGGAGGTAGTGTGGAAACTTCTACTAAAAATTTAGCCATGTATCTTTAAGGATCATTGGCTAAACACTCATCCATAAGAGATGCAAATTCAGGATCTTGAACAGCTACGTCTACATCTTCTAAATAAATTTTCCCATGTGTGTCTCTAGTGACAAATTTGTCAAGCAAAGTTTTGTGAGGTCTTTATGTCCCTGATGGTTGGTTTGCAAATGGATTGATGAAGTCATGTGAGTCAACCATTTCTCTGCGTTTCTTTTTAGACCTTGTTTCAACCATAAAAATGATTTGCTCAAAATAGGAAATGCAAAACTATGTCTAAAATGATATGATCTAGTCCATGTTTTTGGGATTTTTGGATATAATGCTTGAATGTTGCTATTTTTTTGGTATTTTCTTGGCAAATAAAGGATGTCTAAAATGATATTATGCTAAGGTGACAATATGCAAAATTCTAAATAACCTCCTAAGGTAATTGATTGTAAATGATTCTAAGATGAGGTTACCTACCACTTACGGATTAACCAAGGCTACAATTTAACTTTGTGAAGGAAACTGATGTAGGACAAGGACCAAATGATAAGGTGAATTTCCAAACTAGACTGGTGAGCTAGAAGGATTCAATAATAGGACGAAAATGACTAGGTTCAATCACAATGACTGTCGAAGCATGGATTTCTCCAATAAAGCAGAAAGTTTGCCTATTCTAAGATATGCAAATTCCTATGATGCAACTAAGTTTCGTGACTAGGAAGTCTATCTCTAAAACTAAATGATACCTAAAGATGAATAATGCAAGGTTTTGAGCAAGTTTCCAGTTTTTGTCCAAGGTTGACTATGAGAAACAAAGATTAAAATGATATTTTGTTTTTGGATTGTGATTGTGAATATGTGATATTTTTGTTGACATACAAATGCGGTTCAGTTTTTAGATGCGTTACAAAAATTGACAGATGTGTTGTGTATTGCAGATGCGACTCTCAAATGAAAACTAGTCTCGGTTTATTGATAGGAAAATGTGACTTATACTAACAGATACAACTTACGATGAAATATGCAACTCATAATCTAATGTTAGTGGATACTAATTTGTTGACAGGCAAATATAATTTTTTGGCTAACAGATGCGACTCAAAATTACAAATGCGGTTTTTTATATATCAGATGTAATTTGAAATTACAGATGCGGTGTTCTGATGACACAGGTTTTCTGACTGACTTTGTTTCATGATCAAATTTTGGCAATTAAAAATAATAAAAAAAACACTGTGTTTCAGTTTCGATGAGTATGCATATGTTAAACTTCAGAAAACATGTACAATTCCTAAGGCTGGCAATGACAATACTTGTTGAATTCTCACTTGGATTTCCCCAGCTACGCTTATTCAAAGCAGATAACTAGAAGCTTGACCACACTAGCTCCCCTCAATGACACACACTTCTTGGGTCAGCCAAGCTTCAGTTTCCTTGACTCTCCCAGGGAAAACTTTTCATCTCTACTATTGAACTGTAAGATTGTGAGATGGATTCAAAGGTCTGACCTCTTGTAGCAAAAAATACAGGTTTTTGGCTTAAAATACAAGTTGGATTTTTAGTTTGGACACTCGTTCAGAGAGCCATGCGAGAGGCAATATCATCCCAATCTACAGAGGTTACGCTCTGCAGGTTTTGACGCACCACAAGGGTATTAGGGAATCAAATGCTTATCCGTTAGGATCTTCGTAATATTGATTTTCCTCAAGCATTAGAATTTCTATACTGATTGGGAGTAGCTCAGCGAAAAATCTCGTCACCAGTTTGAGTCACTTTGGTTACTCTTAACCACCAAAGCAGGCCCAATTTCTAGAGTCAGTAACAATTTCTCTTACACCCAAGATCACACAAATGTGTAAGGAGAGAGGATACTTCTATTACCAAATCGGGGATTTAATCTGAAAATGTACAAGCACAAAAGACACTAGTTAATTTCAATCCCACAAGAAAAAAAAATAATCTACCAAACATTCTATTTTGAAAATAGAGTCTTCGACATTGGTTCTGCAATCAAATTAATGATAGTAGGTTATAAATATGTTTTCATCAATGGTTATGCAAAAACACGAATTAGTAGTTTTCAATTTCTTTGTCTTCATCATTCATCCTACAAAAAAGATTGAGAAAGATTTGTCTTCTATGCTACGTCCTGCGAACACTATGTTAACTCCTTAAAACACATGCTGCAAACCGAAAATTAGCTAAAATAAAAACAAAATGAAAAATAAAATGAAAAACTGTAAAATCGTAAAGTAAACCCAAAAATTTCACCAATCAGATGCGTCATTTAAAGTGGGAGATGCATCACAGATTTTCATCAGTCAATTGTGTCGCGATAAGCCACGAATGTGTCAAATTTTGTCAGATGCATAGTTGTATTCGTCAAATGTGGTTCGTATTATCAATTGCATCGATTTATTTGTTAAATACGTCATTTTGTATGATACCTACAAAAGTTGAATAAACGTCTACAAATTTGTGAAGAACATGTATTCACGTCGGGTTCACCAATTGTAATGCAAGAAAAATAGAAAGTAGGATTAAAGCAATACAAAAATCATTTAAACTCAAACTAGCCTACATTAAACAACAAAGAACAAAGGAAATAGTTTAAACATAAAACAATCTCACCAAAGATCAATGTGACTCCATGAATAATCTATGTTGTCCTTCTTCATTTCGCCTTGATAGTTTTTTTTCCCTCATATTTTCATTATGTGTGCAAGTATATCCTTGATGTATGTGATTATAGCAAAATATTGAAGATTATAAGCTTCCTAAAGTATAAAGATTTTGGGAGAGAGAAATAATGACAATGTCAAGGTCAATTTATAGAAAATTGGTTTTCGAACAATCGAATCAAATTCAAAAGAGAGATCAACAAGTGAGATTGATGAATTCCATGTGATAGAGATTTTTGTCAATTACAACGTGAGTGAAAGAGGTCTGCATGATGAAGATTAAATTAAATAATAATTTAATCTGGTGTTAAGACTATTCAAAATTTGGAAGAGTAATGTTTGCATGAAAAGGATAAAGATATAATAAAGACAATGATCTATTCGAATGCACACATAAATTAATCAATTAAATAAAGATATTTAATTAATAAATATCTACATGCATAAGAGTCTTACCTAGATAACTGATTGGTTATGATAGAGAGTCTTTTCGCAGAGACGATCAAATATTGAATCGGGAGATAATTGATTGATTAAATAGATCTCGAGTCAAGTGATGAGTGAATAATTAGATAACTAGACGATTATCTAATCAAAGGAATATTTGAGGAATAATAATATTCATGAATTAAATGAATATTTTAACTCAACATTCAAAAATCAAAGATTTAATTAAATTAATAAATATTTATTTAATTGACTGTCGAAAAGGTTAATTGAATAATTAAATAATTCGAAATCAATATATAATTATAGTCAAAATTGTGATAAAGGATAAATTAAATAATAAATTATTTAATTCGAAAAGGGAATTAATTAATTAGCGGCATAATTAAATAAATAAGATTTATTTAATTAATCAAGGTTGAATAAAGGTCATCATGAATTAATTAAATAATTAAGGTTATTTAATTAATAGAAGAAAGGTGAGTTTAGAAAGTAATTAAATAATTAACATTATTTAATCATGACCATGAACATTAGAATTATGTCGAAAAATGGTGCTCGTAGGTCTAGACCAATTTTCAGTGTCTACAGGTTGTAACCCTAATCATAGTTTAACTCTTATCCTAATTGAATACAAATCAAATCACAACACTTAGCCAAGTTTAATTATAATTATAAATTGCTATTATATTACTAATATTATTATTTTAATATCATGATAAGAAAAATATTATTAATCTAGGTTCCTCGAGTATAAAAGTCAATGAAACATCAAACACCCTAGTTAATTATTTGATAGTTATTTTAATAATTATATATCATATTTTACACTCTCTCCTTTTTATTGCAAGCTACAACTAGGCTGCTATGCATATTAATATTGAGCAAAATTTACAAAAGCTTGAATTTTTGCCTCTGTTATCTGCAAGATATACATGGTATTCTAGCTATATGCACTATTAAAACAAATAAAAGACAAAATTTTGATTTGTTGATATTATTTGTTGTTTATATACATTTCTTTTTTCTTCAATCACTTTTCACAACCTCCTCCTCGTATATGAACTTGTGCATCCAAGCAAGATCATGAAAGGGCTCCAAATTAGTCAACTTTTTTAGAAACACACATCCTTTCTTGCTTTGATTTGATGCTTGATTAGAGAGATTTCTGTGAAATTGGACAAGAAATGCCACCACCGCACACTCACATCCTCATTCAAAACCTTATGAATATATTTTGGGTTTGGAATACCAACACCCAAATGAGCCAGGGTAAACTCACAAAACTAGTTTACAATTCCAGTGAGGAAGGAAAATTGCAAAAAATGCCCCCATGGAAATATTTTTGGTTTTTGGGGGTTTGAATGAACATTTGGTTTGAGCGAACCCATTAAATGATGGGTCCCACATTTCTCGAGAAAAAAATAAAAGAAAATTTTGTGGAAAAGGGGTTCGCTCGAACCTAGGTTTGAGTGAACTTCCAAGGGGGGTTTACTCAAACCCCTTTTTCTCCCCCTCTAGCACCAAAAATCTCCAGAATTTTGCCCTTAGAAGCTTGAGTTGAGGATGACAATGTAGGAGACTTCACAGACCCAACTGGATGATGGTAGTCCTTGGAACGAGCTATCCAACAAATATAATTTTAATATGTTTTGGTTTTATTATGTATTTGTTTTTTTAGCTTGATTAAACATAGGTTTTCCACCAAAAATCAAACTCTCTATTCTACACATGTGGAAAAATAGCATATATTAATTTATTTTTTTGAAAACTATCAGTGCACAAGATATTGAAGTCCTTGATCCAACAATTTTTTTTTGAATTTCGATACATACAATTTTTTTTATGTTGTATATGGTCCACCTATGTCTGAATTGTAATTGGTTTGACTTCTAAACTTGATTAAGGAAACAATATTTAATAAAATGCTATGAAACCAAATGAAAGCACTAGATATCGTAGTTGCAAATCTAAATTAAAAATAAAAAATAAAAAATTATCCTTCATGGAAAAAAAAGTTATGTTGTATACGATGAGTGTCACTCCTTAAAAATGGTGTTTACTGAAAAAACCTAGTTTTCAAAGGAGATGGAAAAATAAGTGTAATTTGATTCCACAATTTTTGAAAAAAATATTCATAAATCACTAGTTTGCAAATCATCTTCAAATTCCTCACAGTTTAGTCGCTATAGGTGTCCGAAAGTGAAGATTTAGTTAGAAAAAATTAGTTTAGTGTCCAGTTTGGCCAAAAATTGTAAACCAATATTGTGGGATCACCCACCACCACCACTACATCCTCTAGGCCACTTAGGAGGTCAGACCTAACTAACTTCCTCAACAATGTCAGGACCATATCCCTTTTCTCTGTTAAATCTAAGAGCAACACCACAAACTGAGACAATATATTTGAGTTCATCCTATAGCGCTCATCTGCCACCATAAATTCTTCTCTTAACACCAGTCTAATTTCTCTCAACATAAGATGATTTAGAGATTTGAATAAAAAATTCAACCTCTACTCTAAAATTTATGTGACTCAAAAAGGCCAGTTATTTTCTCGAACACACCAAGTGGATGGGGGCATCCATTTACAACTTTTGATCCAATAAATCATATCTTTCTTTTTTGATGTGTTCGACACAAGGTTGCCTCACATTTAAATATCATCTTCACATCATTATGCATGAGAGAAGTGAGGCCAAGAACCTACAACAATGAAGTCACATCCCACTCAACACCTTTTCCTATTCAAGATAGTAAATTATTACATATAATCTTTCTTAATGATTTCATGGCTACAACAAAATTGTGACAAACCACATAAAAGTGAACGACTTCTTTCACATTAAGTCTTGTCAAAATATGAAAGCAAATCAACTCTAAAAATTCCATAAAATCTTAATTACAACCTTAAAATATGAAAAGTTAAAATATGCTTTCATGATTAACTAGACATACAAAAAAAACCCTAAACAACCTAGCATAATAGGGTAAGTGCACCAAGATGGTTCCCAAAAAAAGGGGACTTAAGTGGACACCTTTTTTTTTTCTGAAATCATGAAATACTAACCTTGGATGTGAAATTGAGGATAGTTACACTCAAAATTTTGAGATGGAACAAAAACAAGGATCGAAGTTCTCTGAGTCTACTTTCTAAATTACTAATTTATTTTTAAAATGGTTGAGATTAAGGGGTTCAAACGAGGGACGTACAAAATTTGGTGTTGTTTTTGTCAGAAAAACATAACATAGCAACTCTTGTACGACCCTAGCACGGTGAACTTTTTGTAGTATTTTTAAAATCTCTATAGTCTGAAGTTAGCTAATAGTATGTAATTGATGCATGATTTTTCTTATAATTTTTTAATGAATATTTTATTGTTTACTAATTTTTGAAGTGGACACTTCTTGAAAAACATAATTTTGGCCGTGCTACCCCTACAAATTTTGGAAAGTAATTGATTTTTAAAAAAATAAAAATTGTAGAATGGAGTCTAGTTTCAAAAAATGTAATTTATTTGAAATTTTGATGAACAGTTAATTTATAACGAAAAACCACCAAATATTGTTTTTTGGAAAAAAAGAGACATACAAACAAAATAAATTATGGATGAAAGGCTTAACATTGTCAGAAAGTGAAAAAAATTACATTGTTGGATAGTTAAGAGAGAACCTAACATTACCCATGTGTTTGATTTTTTCAATATTGAACCACATGCAATCCTAACAGTGAGCACGAACCTGATTATGTGAAAAATTGTAGAATTTGCAAAAACACGTCTTTGGTCATTGGGAATGCCCTCCAAGCCTTTGGGTTGGTATTCCGAGGCAAATACCAATCTTAAGGCTTGGTGATTCCCAAAGAAAGATAAAATGCGTGCGCGTTATAACGTGCTCACATTATATCTCAATTTTGACATGTTTTGTGACTGCATTGACAAAACGCAAGCGCGTTATAACGTGCTCATGTTTTGATCTACATCGAATTTATTTTTCTTCTCTTTTTTTCTTTCTTCTCGTTATCTTTGAGAGAAACTATATACGTGAAATAAACATTTAAGTATAAGTTAACATTTACATATGGACATTTACTTTCTTATACTTTAAGTTATATTTCATGTATATAGGCAACATGTTTGAGAGTGGTTTCAGATCTCTAGAAGTTATAATGCAAATTCTAGTTTTTGGAAGATCTTAAAAAATTTAGACAGTCAAATTTTAGTAATCAGCATGTCAAATTTAAGTAATCAGGAGGTCAAATTTTAGTAGTCAGCAAGTTATATCATATTTCTCTCTCACTCTCTCCTTCTCTCTACTCTCTATCTCTCCACTCCCTCTCTCTCTCCCTTCCTCCCTCTCTCCCCTCTCTCTCTTCTAATTTTTGGAAGATCTCACAAATTTTAGACTTAGAGTCAAATTTTAGTAATCAGAAGGTCAAATTTCAGTAATCAACAAATTGTATTATTTCTCTCTCTATCTCACTCATTTTTATCCCTTACACTCTAGACATCTCTCTTGCTGTCTCCATCCCTTTTTTTGACTCTCTCTCCCTTGATCTCAAGAATTCTTTATCTCTGTCTCTCTTGTCTCTTTGTCCCTCTCCTTTTCCCACTAATTCTCTCTACCTCACTTCTCTCTCTCTCTCCCTCCCTCCTTCCCTCTCTACTTATCTCTATCTCCCTCCCTCCATCTCTTTCTCTCTCTACCTAAATACCTCTCCCTCCATCACTCCCTGACACTCTCTCTATTTCTCTCTACCTAACCTCTCTCTCCCTCCATACTTCTCTCTCCCTCTCTTCTTCCCTATCTACTCTATATCTCCCAATCCATCTCTCTACCTACCTATGCATCCATCAAACCTTACCACTCCTCTCTCTACACCTCTCTATATCACCTTTCTCTCCCTCCCTACCTCTCCCTCCCTCCCTCATTCCCTGTCTACTTCTCTCTATCTCTCCTCTCTCTACCTCTCCTTCCATCTCTACATATCTTTATCTCCTCTCTCCCTCTCTCTACCTACCTCTCCTTCCACCACTCTCTATTTCTCTTTATCTCACCTCTCTCTCCCTCACTACATCTCCTTCCCTCTCTCCCTCCCTCTCTACTTATCTATATCTCCCCTCTCCCTCTCTACCTAGATCTTCATCCATCACAACCTACAACTCTCTCTTTATTACTCTCTATCTCGCCTCCCACTCTCTCCATCCATACCTCTCCCTCTCCTTCCATATCTACTCTCTATCTCCCTAATCCCTCTCTACCTAGATCTCCATCCATCACTCCCTAACACTCTCTCTACACCTCTCTATCTTTCTTCTCTCCCTCCCTCCCTCATTCCCTCTCTACTTCTCCTTCCCTCTCTCTCTCACTAGATGTCTCCCTCCCTAACTTTTACCCTATCTACTCTCTATCTATCCTCTCCCTCTCTCTCTCTCTCACTCCTCCCTCACCCTCTTTCTCTCTCACTCTCTCCTATTTATCTCACCATTCTCTCTTTCCCTCTTTGTATCTCTCTACTTCTCTATATGTCACCACTCTCTCTCTACATATCTTTATCTCACCTATCCCTCTTTACCTCTCCCTTCCTCCCCTCTCTCACCCACCCTCCTTCCTTCCATCTATCTCTATCTCTCTCTACTTCTCTCTATCTCGCCTATCCCTCTCTACCCACATATCCCTCCATCACTCCCTACCACACTCTCTCCATTGCTCTCTATCTCATCTCTCTCTCACCTCCCTCTCTTCCCCTCCATACCTCTCCCTCTATTTCCATATCTACTCTCTATCTCCCTAATCCATCTCTACCTACCTCTCCATCCATCACTCCCTACCACTCTCTCTACACCTCTCTATCTTGCTTCTCTCCCTCCCTTATTCTCTCTCTACTTCTCTCTACCTCTCCTTCTTTCTCTAATTATCTTTATCTCCCCTATCCCTCTCTCTCTCTCACTAGATGTCTCCCTCCCTACCTTTTTCCCTATCTACTCTCTATCTCTCCTCTCCCTCCCTCTACCTCTCTCTCTCACTCTCTCTCACTCTTCCCTCACCCTCTTTCTCTCTCACTCTCTCCTCTCTATCTCACCATTCTCTCTTTCCCTCTCTATAACTCTCTCCTTCTCCATATGTCACCATTCTCTCTCTACTTATCTTTATCTCACATATCCCTCTTTACCTCTCCCTTCCTCCCCTCTCTCGCCCACCCTCCCTCCTTCCCTCTATCTCTATCTCTCTCTACTTCTCTCTATCTCACTTATCCCTCTCTACCTACATATCCCTCTATCACTCCCTACCACACTCTCTTTATTGCTCTCTATCTCACCTCCCTCTCCTTCCCTCCATACCTCTCCCTCCATCTATCTTTCCTTATCTACTCTTTATATCTCATGTCTCTCTACCTCTCCTTCCCTTTCTACTAATCTTTATCTCCTCTTTCCCTCCCAACCTCTTTCTCTCTCTCTCTCTCCCCAATCCCTGCCCCCCTCTTTCTCTCCCTCCCATGAGGGTTGAGGGTGTAAGGTTTAGTGTTTAAGGTATAGGGTTGAGGTTATAGGGTTAAGTGTATAGGGAATAGGGTTTAGGGTTTAGGATATTAGGTGTAAAGTTGAGGGTATAGGGTATAGGGATGAGGGATGAGGGATGAGGGATGAGGGTTTAGGGTTTAAGGTATAGGTTTGAGGGTTGAGGGACAATGTTTAGGGTTAAGGGTATAAGGTTAAGTGTATAGGGTATATGGATTATGGTTTAGGATATTGGGTATATAGTTGAGGATATTGGGTTGAGGATATTAGGTTTAGGATTTAAGATTTATGTATAAGTTTGAGGGTTGAGAGTATGAGGTTAAGTGTATAGGGTATAGGGATTAGGGCATAGGTTGTAGGGTTAAGGGTATAAGGTATAGGGTTAAGGATCGAGAGTGTAGGGTTTTCCATTTAAGTATAGGGTTGAGGAAAAATGTTTATGGTTTAGGGTATAAGGTTGAGGGTGTAGGGTATAGAGATGAGGCTTGAGGGTGTAGGGTTTAGGGTTTAAGGTATAGGGTTGAGGGATAGTGTTCAAGGTTGAGGGTATAGGGCTAAGTGTATAGGATATAGGGATTAGGGTTTAGAATAATGGGTATAGGGTTGAGGGTATTGGGTTTAGGATTGAGGTTTAGGGTTTAGGGTTTAGTGTACAAGGTTGAATGTAGGGTTTAGGGTTTAAGTATAGGATTGGGGGGTTATGTTCAGGGCTTAGGTTATAAGGTTGATGGTATAGGGTATAGGGATGAGGGTTGAAGGTGTAGGGTTGAGGTATAGTGTTCAAGGCTGGGGGTGTAGGGTTAAGTGTATAGGGTATAGGGATTAGGGTTTAGGATATTGGGTATAGGGTTGAGGGTATTGGGTTTAGGATTGAGGGTTTAAGGTTCAAGGTTTAGGGTACAAGGTTTAATGTAGGATTTAGTGTTTAATTATAGGGTTAAGGGTTCAAGGATAATGTTTAGGTTTTAGGGTGTAGGGTATAGGGATGAGGATTGAGGGTGTAGGGTTGAAGGTATAAGGTTAAGTTTATAGGGTATAGGGATTAGGGTTTATGATATTAGGTATAGGGTTGAGGGTATTGGGTTGAAGGTTTAAGGTTAAGTTTATAGGGTATAGGGATTAGGGTTTAGGAGAGAGAGAGAGAGAGAGAGAGAGAGACCTGAGAGAGGGTGAAATTGGCAACTATATTGCCAATTTCATTGAATTGGCAAGCCAGTGGGCCCACTAGCTTGGCAATTTGGTGAAATTGGCAACCTAACTTGCTTGTTTGAAAAAATGGGTCCAAGAAATGGGATCTCTCAATGATTTACATCACCGAAAGACCCCATTTCTTGGACCCATTTTTTTCAAAAAAGCCACTACATTGCCAATTTCATTAAATTGGCAATCTAGTGGGCCCGTTAGCTTGCCAATTTGGTGAAATTGGCAACCTAACTTGCCCTGTTTGAAAAATGGGTCCAAGAAATGGGGTCTTAGTGAAATTGGCAACCTACCTTGCCTGTTTGAAAAAATGGGTCCAAGAAATGGGGTCTTTCAAACAGGCCACTAGATTACCAATTTCATTGAATTCACAAGCTAGTGGGCCCACTAGCTTGGTAATTTGGTGAAATTGGCAACCTAACTTGCCTATTTGAAAAAAAGGGTCAAATAAATGGGGTCTTTTGGTGATTTACATCATCAAGAAACCCCATTTCTTGGACCCATTTTCTAAAAACAAGCCACTACATTGCCAATTTTACCGAATTGGCAACCTAACTTGCCTGTTTGAAAAAATGGGTCCAAGAAATGGGGTGCAACCTAACTTTCCCTATTTGAAAATTTGGGTCCAAGAAATGGGGTCTCCCAGTGATTTACATCATCGGGAGACCCCATTTCTTGGACCTATTTTTTCAAACATGCCACTACATTGCCAATTTCATTGAATTGGCAACCTAACTTGCCCTGTTTGAAAATTTGGGTCCAAGAAATGGGGTCTCTCGATGATGTACATCATCAGGAGACCCCATTTTTTCAAACAGGCCACTACATTGCCAATTTCACTGAATTGGCAAGCCATAATTCAATGAAATTGGCAACTTAACTTGCTTGTTTGAAAAAATGGGTGCAAAAAATGGGGTCTCCCGATGATTTACATCACCGAGACACCCCATTTATTAGACCCATTTTTTCAAAATAGGCCACTACATTGTCAATTTCACTGAATTGGCAAGCCAGTGGAGCCACTAGCTTGGAAATTTAGTGAAATTGGCAGCCTAACTTGCCTGTTTGAAAAAATGGGGTCTCCTGATGATGTAAATCATCGAGAGAACCCATTTTTTCAAACAGGCCACTGCATTCCCAATTTCATCGAATTAGAAAGTTGGGGTAGAGGGTTCAAGGGTTTAAGGGTTAAGGGTAGAGGGTAGAGGGGAGAGGGGAGAGGGGAGAGAGATAGCAATGAGTGAGAGAGAGAGAGAGAATTGAGAGATGGAGAGGGGGTAGGAGGGAG